>CM071799.1:6926405-7526405 GCA_036559045.1 Platycarya longipes | reverse complement strand
GGCAGCATGTACCTGCACCCCTTGCCCCACCCGCACTTTGCATCACCCCGCATGGCAAGGAAGGTGTAATCCACCCGACAGACAAGGCCGCCCTCCGCCCGCTTTAAGGACTGAAAGCGGGAGTGGGGGTGGTAAGGGGTGAATCCTGTCTCGCAAAATACCCCACTTCCGCACTCGCATAAACTATTTACATATTAATTAAATATTTATATTAATATATTATATATAATAATATATTTAGAAAAATACATACCCAGGCACAAAACAACATATTATTTAAAATTTACAAAAAAAAAAAAAAAACCTACCAACGTCATTTTAATATAGGATTATTAACCCATAGTCGTTTTGACTATGAGTTATCTCCCACTTTAAGGTCTCAAGTAATTAGTCATTCATTCCTAAACTTGTTGAAAATCACTTATAGATTTTCCAAACGAAATAATGCTTATTTATTGCTCAACGAAAACGAAACCTTACTTTCTACAAAATTTTGTTATATGTATTTCTTGAAAAATAAAAAAACAATAAATCTATGAAACTCGGACCAGGTTGAAATATGATTCCGCCACCTTCACAAGCTAGAATAGAAGTACTCTGAATAAGGAGTGGCCAACGAGTACCCGCACCCCCTGCCCCACCCGCAGTTTGCATCAATATAGCGGAGATGGTGTAATCCACCCGACAGGCGAGGCCGCCCTCCACCCGCTTTAAGGGCTGAAAGCGAGGGTGGGAGTAGTAAGAGGTGAACCTCGTCTCGCAAATATCCCGCTCCCGCCCTCGCATAAATTATTTAATAATTAATTAATTAATTATATTTTAATATATTTTAATATATTTTAAAAAATACATATCCAGGCACAAAATAATTTTTTTTTTTTTAAAACCCTACCGACGTCGTTTTAACATAGTATTATTAATCTATAGTCAAAACGATGCCGTTTCATTTTGACTATGAGTCATCCCCCCTCCCCCCTCCCGGTTTTGACTATGGGTTAATAACCCATCCCCTCCCCCCCGACACTTTCATTTGTCCCAGTTCTTCTATCTTTGTCTCGTATCTCTCATTCCACCCCCCCCAAAAAAAAAAAAAAAATTTATAACCCTAGACCTCAAATCCCCCCTCCCCAAATGGGAATTCCATTGCCCCTAAACTCATCTCTCTCTCTCTCTCTCTCTCTCAATTTCTCCCTATTTCAAAACCATAGACCAAACCCAAATCTCTCTCGGCAGTGCCCTCTCTCTCTCTCGTCGCCGCCATCACCACTGCAGCCCGAAGGTACCCTTAAATTCTCCCCCATTTTTTTCGTTTTTGAAATTCCTATAAACTATGAATGGTGGATGAAATCATTAATGGAAAATAGTAGAAAGGATTGTAAACTATGTACTGTGAAAATTGATTGTGCATATGTGTAATTTGTGATTGTGACTTTGTGATTCAGTGTTTGAGATTTGATTATATTTTTTGTTGTGATTCAAATTTCAATGTCTATGCTTTCTTAAAATATATATGCGAGGATTATGCACAAAAAATCTTTTGGTGATTGGTGGTTAATATCATCCATAATCTATGGTCAGGTCTTTGTTTGGGCATTTAATTTTCACTTGGTTTAAATACTTACTGATATGGAAAGGAAGAAAATTTCTTGATATGGGAAGCAGATCTTTCACTTTTCGTGCCTAACCTGGTTAAATAAATTTAAGGGTGCATCGTGCTAGAGCTATTGTCTTTATTTTATTTTATTTATGATTTGTTTTTGTGATAAGTGAAACAGAAAGTGGCTGTTGTCTTTATTAGTGAAGAGAGTTTGTCCATTATCAATAAGACTTAAGGGGCTTGCATGCATTAAATTCTAATTTCGTAGAATAGAGCTGTAGTTAATAGTATTCTTTGTTTTGATAGAATGGAACTTAATACGAACTTTTTACCTAACAAAGTACCCCTTGTATGCTCAAGAGGAAAGTCATCAAAAAAAGTCCCCCTTGAGCGAAACCTTTGATGCTTTTGTAAATTTATTACCTATGAGGTTATGACTATGATTGTTTTGATAGCATGATCCGATTCCAAGCTGGTTTCTGAAATTGCAATGAGCTATTTCTGTATGAACTTAATTTTTTTATATAAAATTGCTTAATGATTAATTTATGGTTGTTCACATGTAATTAACAGATTGCATGATGCTTATTATAAAGTCAAAACAACCATGTTAGCAATATTTTTTCTGTTTGGATGCTTTTGTTAATACTTGACAGTTGACACAATCATCATATTTTTCTTAATTTCATTGACCATTTGTTTGCAATAATTTCAAATTTACTGTAAATAAAAAGTCCAATTGATTCTAGTGTGTGCTCCTCGATCGAGGCCCTGTGTACCCCTAACCTTACCCCTGCCACTACCACTATCTCTAACCCTACTCTTATTCTGGTCGAGAACCTTACCACTAGTCCTACCCCTAACCCATCAACTTGCCCTGCTCCCAAACCTAGCAAGTAGAGGAGAGCATTGACCGGTGGACCGGAAAGACCGACCGGACCGGTCATTTTGAACCGGACCGGGACTAGATCAAGTATGCTTTGGTCCGGTCTCGGTCCAAAAAATCAGGATTGAAATAGTTCCGGTCCAGTTCTAGTCTCGGCCTAAAACCTGACCGAATTTACAATATACTATATATTTTTAAAATTATGTATATATTATATCATTAATTATAGTTGTATATAATTAATTATATATTCTATATTATTTAGTATCAAAGTATTATTATTTTATTTGATGTATAATTATTTACTATAAGTCTATATATCATAGTAAGTAGTATTAGTATTAGTAAATACTAAATAGTATTAAGTCCAAAGCCTATAACTTTATATATTTAGTAAATTAGTTTCAATGTGTTATTATGTTTTTTAATGTACAATTATAATATATAGTACTAGTATATATTAATAATTTAATGTCAACACTTAACATATTATAAGAGTTGTAATATAAATTATAATATATGTATAAATTTATAATAGTATAATGTTACATGTATGTATTGGTATAGTTAAATCAACATGTTAATATTAAAAATTAAAATAACATCTAGTATATTAGTAAATAATACTAATACTAGTAGTCTAGTATAAAGTCTCTAGACTATACTTATAACTTATAGTGTTATACTATTGGTACCTGGTAGTAAGTCTATAACTATATTTTATATACATATATATAATATCAATATATTATTATATTCTTTAATGTGTAACTATTAACTATAATTTATAGTACTAGTATATATAAATATATTAAGATATATTAAGATATGTAGTCTAAATTATAGTATACGTATAAATTTATAATAGTATAATGTATTAGTATAGTTAAATTAACAATACATGTTAGAATTCAAATAACATCTAGTATATTAGATTTGTTAGTGAATAATAAAATACTAGTAGTCTAGTATAGAGTCTTTAGACTATACTTATAACTTATAGTATTAGACTATTAATAAAATAACATCTATTATATTAGTAAATATACTAGTATTAGTATAGAGTCTATAGAGTATAGACTATACTTATAACTTATAGTATTAGACTATTAGTACTAGGTAGTAAGTAACTAATTAAGTTTATAATGTATTAGTTATTAGTATAGTTGAACTAACATATAAGTCTATAAATATATATATTGGGGTTTGAATTTTTTTTTTTTTTTGTAATTTATTTTTAATTAAAAAATAAAATTCTAATTAACAAATAAGAAATTCCCTAAAAAAAATAATAACAAATATCAGTGTACGACATCGTTTAGTACAATTTTGGACCTAAAAGGAGTCATTTGGAACCATAATAGCAGACTTAAATCAAGTTAAGGACTATTTTATTTTTTATTTTTTATTTTTTATTTTTTATTTTTTATTTTTTATTTTTTTCATTTCTTAATACTTAAACGGCGCCATTTTTGAATTATTCAGGGTTCATATTCGAGTTGGAGCCTTTGCATATGGTTAGGTCATTTGAGCCTCTAGCCCTCACCGTTTGCTCATCTTGCTTCCAGAGTCTCTAGACTCTTCTTCTTCTCTTCAAGCCCCACAAGTCATGAAGTCGAAACCCTAGCTAATTTCATCTTTTCGAAGTCAGTTTCTCGGTGCCTCCATGAAATCGTAGCCCTTCTCCTCATCGTTGCATCACAGCCCTACAATCTCCGTCACAAGTCACAGAGGATTCGGCCCTATAGGTATACGTTTGATTCATTTGACCTCCCCGGCATTTCTCTAGGGTTTGATTAGGGCTTTTCTCTAGGGTTTGATTAGGGCATTTCACTAGGGTTTCATTAGTATATATTGGAGTTTGATTAGGGCATTTTGCTAGGATTTGATGAGTATATATTGGGGTTTGGTATGGTGCTTGAGCTAGTTTGATTAGGGCATTTGACCCACACAGTGACCTCGCTCAACAGTCGCTCAGCATGGCACTCGAGCGAAATTCAGACAGAGACTTCGCTCGACCCTCGCTCGAGTGAGTTTGACCTAGACCGCTCGCTCGACATCCCGCTCGAGCGAGTATCGGCACACGTCAGACTTTCTAGGGTTTGAGCGCCATTTCAAAAGGGGACTATAAAAGCAACATTTTGTTTTCTATTTGTATTTCAACTATATATTTAATAAAAATTTTGATTACATATTTTGCTAGATGGACTCTACAACAAACGATAGTCACGGTGTTATCAATCTAAATGATGTGCAAGACACAATTCAATGTCAAGACATGCCTCCACCCCAATCCATATCCGATACAAGTACCCATGTTGGTGGGTCACAAAGTAGGAAAGTTAGGTCAATGGTTTGGGATCACTTCACAAGAGTACCAGTTGGTGATCCTAGCAAACCTAAAGCTGCTTGTAATTATTATGGACAGACGTATGCTTGTGATACTAATAAAAATGGTACGAACAAAAAAATGAAGAATCACCTTGACAAGCAATGTAAGAAATATTCAGGTAGAAAGACAGATAAGTCCCAGACGATTCTAGGTTAGAAGGCGGGGGGAATAGTGCCCATTGCATTTAGTGTTGAAACTTGCCGAGAAGCCTTAGCGGAGATGTTATTCTTGATGAGTTGCTCTTTAGGTTTGTTGAGGGGAAGTTTATACTTCTGGTTTGCCCTAAATGGGTTGGGATTCCATCCTGTTGGACCGTTCCAAAGGATTGCATTAGAATCTTTTATAGGGAAAAAAATAAGTTGAGAAATGCTTTTCGAGGGAAACGAATCTCCCTCACCACAGATACATGGACATCCGCGCAAAACCTTAACTATATGTGTCTCACAGCACATTTTATTGATGATGACTAGAAGCTACATAAGAGAATTCTTTCTTTTACTTTGGTTGAAAATCACAAGGGTGATACACTTGGTAAGGGCATAGAGACTTGTTTGATTAATCGGGGAAGACCGAAATTACTTACAATCACTCTTAATAATGCAAAGTCTAATAGTGGGGCCATTGCTTATTTGATAAAAAAAAAGTATAGAAAGGACACGATCTTGGAACATCAATTCTTGTATGTTCGATGTTCTGCTCACATTTTGAATTTAGTTACCCATGAAGGCTTGAGAGAATATGAGGATTCTATTGCGAAGGTGAGAGGCGTTGTGAAGTATTTTAAATCCTTCCCTAAAAGCTGGAGTACATTTAATAAATGTGTCTAATTTGAAGAGATTCAATCAAAAAATCATATTTACCTAGATATACCGACTAGGTGGAACTCCACCTATCTTATGTTGGAGAGGGCGTCAAGATTTGCAAAGGCTTCTGATCGGTTGAAGGAAGAAGATCTGAGCCTCCTTAGTAGTATTGTTGATGACAATGATAGAAATGATGTGGGGAATACGAGGAAGTCAAAGAAGTTAGGGTCTCCCAATGCATTTGATTGGGAGAAGGTAAAGTTGTTAGTCAGATTTCTTCAAATATTTCATGATGCAACTTTGTGCTTCTCGGAAGGTGAATATGTAACTTGCAAATTTTTTTTTTTTTTTGAGTTGGTTAGTATAGCTAATGACATTAACATGGAATATGAAGAAGGAAGCAGTAGCACTGTGGTGAAATCAATGGCCAAAAATATGAAAAAAAAAATGAAAAGTATTGAGAGAACCTGAATAATCAAAACATGTTGTTGTATGTTTGGGGTTCTTCTTGATCCTCGTTATAAGATATGATATCTTGACTTTGAGTTATGACAAATGTATGCACATAATCCTGCAAAAGTCGTTAATTTGAGTTAGAAGGTGAATAATGCATTTATTTGCATGTATAAGATATACGAAAATGAATATGAAAGTTTTATTTCTCCACAACGGGCAAGTTCCCTACATGAAGATGCAAGTCCTTCAGTTGGTAAGTTTGCATCTAGAAAGGCAAAGTTGATGGCCCAATTTAAATCCGAGTTACAATCAGAAGACTCTTTGGAAAGTAAGTAAGAGATTGAAAGATATCTAGCTGAAAAATATGAGAATCAAAATGATGGTTTGACCTTCTAAATTGGTGGAAAGTGAAAGCAGTTAGATATCACGTAGTTTCAAGGGTTACACGCGATGTACTTGCAATACTGGTATCTAGTGTAGCATTTGAATCTACATTTAGTACTGCGGGTCATGTACTTGATCATTTTCGAAGTAGTTTAAGCCCGATGATGGTTGAGGGTCTCATATGTGCACAAAATTGACTTCATCCGTCTTCTACTCTAATGAGCCTTAAGAATTTAATGGATGAAGTAGAGGAATTTGAGAAGCATATGGATATGGGTATGTAATTAATTTACTTTTCATATCTTTTATGGTTTTATTTTTTCTTCTATGTTATGTAACTTTATTTAACTTGTTTTATTTTAAACTTTTATAGATAGAACTTGAAGGGGACTTTGCTGAATCTGTAGAGCTATCAAATTCAAATTCAACTCCTACTGGCTCTACAATCAATGTTGATTAAAGATTAATGAGGTGAGACTGAGAATATTAGTCAGTGCAGTCCTTTTATATATGATTTATGGCATTATGCATTTAAAATTCTAATGTTTTTTTCTCCCCCACCAAAGTGCTTAATAACTTAAGTTTATAGTAGTACATATGTTGGCCATTAATTATTTATTAAATTTCATTTATTCTAAATTTTCGGGTTCAATTGGTAAGTATGAATTGGCATTCATTTATTTTGGGAGGATGTGTCCAAACTATCTATTCATCTGTGATTGATACCTGGTCGGAATAGTTTGTTATTGCTGTTTTTTTGTTAAAATATGAAAATAGGACTTTTGTGCTGCAATCAGTAAAAGTTGCATGCATATTATCCATCCTGCATGCATGTTATCCATCCTGCTGCCCTGCACGCATGTTATCCATCCTGCTGCCCTGCATGCATATTAGCATATATAAGTGAAATTATACATTGAGACAAACAGTACTCATTCTCAAGTATATGTTACCATCCATCCTGCATGCATATTAGCATATATAAGCTGCATGCATATTTAGTTCCTTGGCTCTTGCGTCCAAAGCAACAGGTTTAAAACCAATGTTTTGTTTTTTTGCAGATAACTGGAGTTTGGGTTCAACCTTCTACATGTGGACAATGGATATAAAGATGTATTGATTTTTGATTTTGGTGTTTTTTGGAATTCTGATTTTGTTAGAAAGTTAGACTTAGTGAATCAATAATTTCACTGATTTGACTTAGTGATTTATAATAACTTTTGTGTGATATAATTGATGTTTCAATTTTTCCTTTTTTTAGTTTTTAATTTTTTTTCCTTTTATTTGGACTCTTTAATTTGCAGTATCTCTGTTTCTCTCTAGGAACAGAGATACTTTCTACTAAGTACTACCTTTTTACATAGATTTTTTTTAAGCTTAAAGTTAGACAAAATATGGATTAGTGGGCACTTTCGTTATTATATTTGTGTTATTATAGTTGGTTGGTTGCTAAGTAATTGGGAACAATATTATTGGAGTTATATGGTAATATGTTTGGATTTGTGTTGCTTTAGGCCTATATAATTTGGTTTTTGTAAATAGACGATAGGCTATATTGCTTGCTGGAAATTATGTGTTTTGATTGAATTATTGTTTTGTTCTGTATTGAATGCCTAATTAATGTAGCTTAAAACAACATTACTTTTAAAAAAATTCATTAACAAACTCCAGGAATAGAACTCCAATTTATTTTCTTTTCTTTTCTTTATAAATTGTGTTGAAACTTTCATGAATTATTCATATGTTTAATTTAAAACAATTGGGGCTGATATGTCCAGACCGACTGGACTGAAAATGAACGGTCTGGTCCAGTCCCAATTAAAGTTTAGTCTAGTCCAGATTTGGAAAAGCCTGGACCGAATGTGTCCTGTCTGGTCCATCAATACCCCCCCAAACCGACTGGGCTGAACTAATATTCCCCTACTAGTAAGAAAATCTCATCCATAATTTGGGCTCATATTACTAAGATAGAGAGTAATAACCTGAATGACCCAAAAGTCAAGTGTAATTATTGTGACAAAGTTTATGGGCGCCACTACAAGAGACACGACATTTCCCAAATAAAATTACACTTGGAGAAGCAATGCAAGAAATCCCAATTTTGAAATTGTTGGTAAAGAAGAGCCAATATAGTCTTGAAGTTGGCTTGAAAAAAATGGGTGATAGGAGTAGTAGTAAGTTGGCATTAAAGGGGTACATAAAGTACGATCCTAACGAGACTAGGACACACCTAGCTCGCATGGTCATTATAGATGAGATGTCTTTCCAAATGATAAATGGGAAAGGGTTCCAAGCATATTCTAGATACTTGGAACCAAAATTCAATATTCTTTCTCACCACACAGTGGCAAGAGATGTTAGAAAACTTTTTTGCTCAGAAAAAGAGAATTTGAGGGGTTTATTAGCAAGGGAGAGTATTTGTCTCACCACTGATTGTTGAACTTCTTATAATAATGTTAATTACATGTGTATGATTGTGCATTGGGTTGATACAGGTTGGACATTACATAAGAAGATCCTCAAATTTTGTCAAACCACTGGTCACAAAGATGAGACGATAAGGAAGGCCTTAAAGGTTGTTGTAAAAGAGTGGGGGTTAACACAAGTTCTAACTTGTACGGTTGATAATGCCGAGGTTAATGGTGTCGCAATGGGACATCTTAAGACTTTCCTGAATAATATGAGTAGAACGATTTTGAGTAGGGATTATTTGCATGTGCGGTGTGCAAAACATATTCTTAATTTGATTGTGGGTGATGGCTTGAAAAAACTTGATGACTCGGTTACTCGGGTCAGGACTGGATTGGAGAGATTCAAAATTGCTGCAAATACTGTAGGCATAACATGTAAAAATGATATTTGTACTGATTTGTCTACAAGGTAGAATTCAACTTTTTTTATGTTGGAGACGGCCCAGGAGTATAAGTTGACATTTGATACTTTGGGTGATGAAGACATACAATATGTCAAGTATTTTGATGAAAAATAGCACCTTATGTCTAATGATTGGGAGGTTGTATCTATTTTTGCAGAATTTCTGAGTATTTTTTACTATATTATGAAGGTTTTATCTGATACTTTGTGTCCCACAGCACATTACTTTTGTCAACAAATTACCAAGGCGAAAAAAGAATTTGATGATATTGCAGCAGGTAGTAACACCACATTGCGGAAGATGTCTAGGATGATGATGGAGAAATTCGACAAGCATTGAAGGGAAGATTTTGATAAAGTCAATATATTATTATATGTAACTGTTGTCCTTGACCCACAATTTAAAGTGGATGGCATAGTATTTGGGTTGACTGATTCCATTGGTAAGAATTGCACTTTGACTGTTACATCTCGGGCTCGAGAAACACTTATTAGATTATTTCATGAATTCATTATCATGGGAGGTAGTAGTATTGCAGCACTTACAGGTACCTCCACCAACTACAGATGCCAGGCGTTGAAAAAAACGTAGAATGGACTGGAGTGACAAGATGGAGACGACTCCCTTGGCCTTGACACATTCCACTAAAGATGCTCAGACAGAGGTTGACAGATATTTAACATTGGATATTCATCCCTTTGTACGAAATTTTGATATATTAGCTTAGTAGAATATGAATGTCTTCAAATACCCTGTACTTTCAAAAATTGCCTGCAATATTTTGGTCATCTCGATCAGTATAGTAGTCTCAGAGTTGGCATTCATATTGGGTCTCTTTTGGAGCTCATTAGATTTTATGACTGTTGAGTAACTGATTTGCACATAGAATTGGATCACGAGTGCTGAAATCCATATTCTATAAGTTTTTTATTATGATCCGATCGAGGTCGAGGACGAGGGTGCTACTCAGACTGGATCTAGTAAATTATCACTTGAAATCAATTTACATTATTTTACATTTATTTAATTAAATATAAATTAGTGTTAATTTTACATTTAATTGTTATAACTTCTATCGACTGCGACGTCAACACCTGGGGCAACGTCAACAACTACCTATGCTGCAATATGACCCACCATCATCATGATTTGCACTTTACACAATTTTTCTCTTAATTATTGTTTGCATTTATAATTTAAAATATTTGTAATGTTAGCATCTAATTATTTTGTAACTTTTGTTTATGAATTTTGAAATTTTTTAGTTTTTATATTCATATTGTGTATAACAGTATCAGTACGTACGTCAAGGCTTAAATCCTTCAATATCCATTTTCCATTTGAATGACCCAATTTAATCTTGGTTAGTACTTTAGTATTTTTAATATTTTTTTTTTCATGTTTATAACTTATATCTTTATATTTGTAATTTTAATTTTTTTAACTTATTATTGCAGGTTTTATTATTTTCATTTTCACAGCAGTCAAAATATTGCCAAGTCCAACGACCTAAGTTTGCATTTGCAACAACTCTTCAAAATCCAATCACCATTGTTATATTTGTTATTTTAGATTCTTAAAAAATTAGAAGTTAAGTAGTATTTGTAAACTGTAATGTTAATAATTAATTGCACAATTTATAATTTTGTATTATTGATTTGTATTATTGTAAATTTGTAATAATTTTGTCTTGACTTCTAAGTTTTAAGTTTTACTGTTTTAGTGATACTTTTTTTTTTAAGTGACTTTAAACTTTAGTAATGGTTTTTACTTAGTATTTAACAGACTAATATTTTTTAATGTATAATTATGTGTTTAAATCAAGTTTGATAGTGTTTTGGGCTAAAAATGACCTAAAATTTTGATCTAGACTGAAAATGGCCCAAAAATACGAAATGGGCCAAGGCCCTATAGAGGCGACATAAGGGGGCGGGTGGATGGACTTTGACCCCTACTACCCTGCTACAAGACAGGGTACCCCACCCCCGTATAGGTGGGAGCGGGATACGGGGTGAAATTCTCACCCCTTGCCCAGGTGGGGGCGGGGGACGAAAGTAGGGGTACCCCACTCTTAATAGGACGGGGACCACCCCTACTCTAAATCACAAGACATGCAAGCCGATCATAGTAAAAATCTTAATTTAGCTTCGTTAGGAAATATTTCCGTATGTATATGTAAATAATAATAAAATAATTACATTTAAAATATTTTATTAAATTTTGAAAAATGAAAGAGAAAGAGTTAAATAAAAATATTAGAAATTTAAATATTATTTAAATATTATTTTTATGTTAAAATTTGAAAAATTCGTATTCTTTATTATATTTCAAGAGTTTGGAAAAGGTTTGTAAGTAAGTACTCTCGTCAAATCATTAATATTATTTTATTAAAATTACTTATTTATATATAAGCATTTAGTTTTTGACAATATAACGTAAATAATATATATACATATATATATATATATATATATATATATATCCTTTGAAACAAACGAACAATTACGTCTATATATGCAGCATCTTGTGATTTTGTCCACATCCATTGAGTACTCAACGCCAAATGATTTATACCAATGAGACTATATAAATGAGAAATGATTTATACAAAAAAAAAATTGGATTTGATCATCTTTAAAATGTAAAAAAACTATTTTATATTAGTACCATTTTTTTATATATATAAAAAACTTGTATAGAATTTTTCTATTCGAAATTTGTATCTAATAATATTGCTCATAATATATATACCAGCATTTTCCCCTTTGTATGATGCATACACATCATGGGTCCTGGGAGATCATGGGCATGGCCTTTATTAATCATTCACTATTTTATATATGGTCCCCTCTTGAGCCGAGGAAGAGGCCGGGAAGAAGAATATGGTCTCTAGCAGCTTGTCATGTTTTTTCCTGAACACACTTGAAAGCTGCACCCATTGCATCAACTTGAAAGTTGAACATAAAATAATTAATGCTCACAGAAGACGACCCGTTTGACTTAATGACCACAAGAATCATATGATATGATGCAACATTCGGCCACTAGTACTCGATCGATCGACAAATATCCTTTTCTGAGGTCACCCATGAGCAACTTGGGGCCTGTGAGCACGCATGTTTGGTGCAGTGTCTCCCTCATTCCCATTGTTCCATATATTTGACAAAACAAAGTGTGTTTACATGATTCCACTTCTTCTATTCATTTCTTGGAATGCAAACTATTACTATATCATCTTGGAATGCAAACTATATAAGAGTAGTACTCTCTCCTATGGTTTACATTGAGTACTTCCTTGGTCTTAATTTAACATAGAAATTTGGAAGACATTTGGACCCAAAGATGCATAAGATACAAAAATATTTCTGAAAATTCTAAAAAAAAAAAAATCATAATTCTATTTTTCAGTATCAAATATAACGTACTTTTCAAATTTAAATCTTCAAATTTTTTCATCTAATTATTACATTAATCATTATCTAAATATAAAAATCAATACAACTTTCATAAATTTTAAAGCAAAAAGTAGAAATTAATATAAATTTTACAAATTTTAAAACAAAAATCATATTAGAAAATTACATTCAAACAATTTATTAACATTAGAATAATTTTATTTAACTTTTTTTGTCTCATTTTTAAAATCCAATAAGACATCTGAATTCAAACAAATTTATTGCATTAATATTATTTACAGAATTATGAGATACTCAAAATATCCAAACAAGCCCTAATTAATGTAATACCATCGTAGCTTTTATGTGACTTTATTTTGAATATTTATACGTTGAAGGGTCACGTGATCAGCCTCAAGGACGCCAATTAAAAAATGGAAAATACTTTAGGTATAAAGGATGGAGCACCTCAGAATTTTCAGTTATTGGGTTTGAGAATATTCTTACCTTAAAACAAAATAGAAAGTTTTTTTTTTAAAAAAAAAAAAAGAAATGATACGCATATAATATCATACACAATATTTTAAGTACACAACATATTGTAAAAATAAGAATATTTTTATAAAATAATATTAATTTTATAAGATAGTTTATAAAATACTTTTATTTTTGCAAGGTTTTACATAAAATATTGTTTATGGTATTATGTATATCACTTCTCTTTTTTAAATATATGTACTTTTAAAATTCATCGTAGTTATCACATATAACCCATGCTAAAAAATGGAACGCATAAAAAACGAAGGGGGAAATTGAAAAAATAATAATAATAATAATAATTTTCATAAACTAATTCCAATCACCTCTTTCTCTTTTTGGTAAGTTCAATTTCAATTCATTCATATTGGAACCGGACTCCAAGTCAAGTCCCTCATTTGCTCCAGATTCTCAGCCATACCCCACCTTAATTTCCCCGTCCAACATTAATGATAGCAAAGCTATCTATTGTTAGTGGGGTTAGGTTAAGAAAACTCCAGAAATGTTCATTCAATATCATCAAATTATATATAAAGGCCGTAAAAAGTACACATTATTAAATAGGAAGAGAATGAGTTGGGCTATGGTGCTTTTAAATCTTATATTATGCACCACTTAATTAAAGAACTGATCAAGCTAGCGAATGTAGACACTTGGTGTTGGAAATCAGATTCCACGATCGATCGTGATTATTGTTTAAAGTGCAATTAGTTTAGTGCTGTAAGCATGCTTGCTTGAATTTGGGACATTAGACATTATAAATAGTATTAGAATCTATCTCAATTAAAAAAATAATTTTATATGGAGTCGATTTTAGAGAGTCGGCTTTGATTTTTTTTTTTTTTTAAATTCCTCATTTTCAACCTTGTTTTCATGAATTTAATGAGTTCCATTAGTTTATTTTTAGTAGAAGAATTGAAAATAAAGTTAAAAATGAGAACAATATTTTTTAAATCAAAATTGACTCATCATCGACTCTCTAAAACCAACTTTATATAGAATTATTTTATATTGTGATACTTCATATAATAAAAATGAGAATAGGTGGTAGATCCCACATTACTTAGAAGGATTAGAATTAGTTTTTACTCTTATAAAATTTTAATGGAACTCTAATTATATTGTTGACTAATTCTTTTAAAATATATACTATGTGCAGATTTGAGCCTTCTTCCTCTATCCTTTTTAATTATGAAGGCTACTATAATCACAAAGAGTTTTTATAAAATCAATCCTACAAATTAACGTAATTTTATATAATCTGTTAGATCTACTTTATAATAAAAATAATTTCATAATCTGATAAATTACATAAAATTATATCAACTTATATAATTTATTTTATAAAATCTCTTTAATTAATTGTCACGAATGTCCCTTAAAGGTTGAATGATGACAAAGGACTAAGGAGACAAGTAATTCAGAAAAGAAGCCCCAACATTCTATATTATATATATATATATATATATGTATATGTATATATATATATATGGAATATATTCTGATCACTTTAGTCTTGTTACCCACTAATTATATATATCTTGTTACCCACTAATTATATATATATATATATATATATATATATACACCTTATCCAAAGATAAGAGTGAAGGATCCGAGTAAGTGCATAGAATCCTAGGCCAGCATCCTCGTTATACGTATTCTTTAAAGTCATTTAGCCATGCCAGTATAACTTGGACTTGGAGTACTATAGCGAAATAAATTACATCCATAATTAATGTGGTAGTATGCTAGCTAAGACCAAACCGTTACTGCCAATAATAATAAACATGATGATCAATATAATAACTTATATATATATATGTGTGTGTGTGTGTGTTTTTATGCACGTCATACTTAAATAGTTTTGGGTTGAAGGTGTATGGTAATTTGTTTTATAGATCATGGTTCACGAGATATTTTATTCTTCATGGTATATATTTGGATGATTTCATTGGTTGATTGTGTAATGATGAAGAATAATTGTTTTTATATGTTGAAGTATATGGTTCAAATCTTATACGTGTACGACAACAAATAGGCGGATGTCAGAACGAAATTAGGGGAGCGAATGACATGGCACACCACTTATACAACTAAGGTAGATATCAATACATATGATGTAATCTTATTTTTTATCATAGTAAAATTTTTATCGTTCACTTTTATGAATTATGTAAGTACATTGTCGAACTAAATTAAATTTTTATGTTATTTTCTTTTTTACTTTTTTTTTATTATATTTTTGTACTATTTATTGTCATTACTGCACGCGTCAACATTATAATTATACCTTGAAATGAAAAACATCTAAATTAAACCTAGAGTTGGTGGGATATATGACCTACTCTTATCTGCATCGCAAGTTTGACAGGCATAAACGTGAAAGTGATGTTGATAGATCACTTCGGCCTTCCCATTGATACGGTGAATACTAAGGCTTCCAACAAGTCAAAATTTACTATTGTTTTGAACATAGTTTGATTTCTCTCACAAACTCTATGCGAAACTAGGATTACTATTACACATGACAACAAATAGGATTTTTGCGGGGACTAATTTTTTAGAAATGATATTTTGCAATTGTGGGCCGGTGTGTACCTAAGTGATGTACAATTTTTTCAAAAATAAGTGAATAAAAATATAAGATTTATATAAAAAATTAAATTAATTTTTTAAGAGTGGATATCTTTTTAAAAAATAAGATTATATGAGATTTACGTGTTGTTATGATCACGTCCTGAGTCTTTTTTCTCACTCAGAGCCAATAGCAAGATCCGATTTCAAGAATTAAAGAAGAATAAAATACAGAATTAAGAACAGCAAGATTAACAAGTAAATCAACAAGAAACAGAAGAAAAATAAAATGATCAGAAGAACACACGATATTATGTGAATCGGCCCTAATGGCCTATATCCACGGTAGCAACAGCCTCAGAGATCATTTTATTGATGAATCTTCCAAAGCCAACGTTTCTTTTACAAGATCAAACCAAAATCGATCTAAATCAAGCCATGAAAATGGCTTTCTCTCTCACTCGATTGAAACCCTAGCTCTCAATCTCTCTCTGTGTATCGAAGGCTCTCAAGTCGGTAGAATACCAAAATCAACTCTCTGTTGCCCTAAACAGCTTAAGTATATATTTATATACAACCAACAGATGTCGACACGTGTAAATCCAGTGGCTGAGATTAAGCCTTCTCAGCATAGCCCATATCACGTGCCCAGACAAACAGCTTTCCTCATTGAACTTGAGTAAAACGGCATCGTATCATCTGTTGTAGGTTTTATTTGCTGCATACACAGATTTGATTAAAGAGTAAATATAATAATAAATGTAAATAATTGACACTTAATATTCACATTTCTCCACATTGTCAATAATTTTTCACCAACTCTATCCTATCCTCTTCTTGGCTGTTCCTGCAATGTCCCTCTACTAGGAACCCCCAACAGTCTGCATATTAATCAAGTCCAGACAGTGTCTGAACTTGCTAAAGGCAGGGATTTTGTCATTATGTCTGAGGGATTTTCTTCAGTTGGAATTTTCTCCACACCAACTACCCTAGACTCAATTACATCCCTTATAAAATGGCGCCTAACATTTATGTGCTTAGACCTTTCATGATACACTTGGTTTTTAGCCAAGTATACAGAACTTTGGTTATCACAGTGCACATTAATATTTCCTTTGAATATACCTAATTCATGTGATATACCATTTAGCTATATTGCTTCCTTTATGGCCTCTGTCAAAGCTATATACTCAGCTTCTGTTGTGGATAAAGCCACTACAGCTTGCTGATTTGACTTCCAGCTAATGGCCCCCCCATAAGCAGTAAATACAAAACTTGTTAGGGATTTCCTGGTATCTACATTACCAGCATAGTCTGCATCTACAAAGCCTTCTAACTCACATCCTTCATTAACATTTTTCCCATATACCAGACCCAGAATAGTGGTTCCAGAAATGTATCTTAATAGCCATTTAATGGCATGCCAGTGTGCCTTACCAGGATTACTCATAAATCTGCTGACTACACTAACAGCATGGGTGAGGTCTGGTTTAGTGCATACCATTGCATACATTATACTTCCAACCATGGTAGCATAGGGAATTTGTTTCATAAACTCTATTTTTGTTTCTGTTTCTGTTTCAGGGGCCTGATTTATGGACAATTTCACATGCTGACCTAGAGGTGTACTGACAGGCTTAACTAGGTCCATACCAAAATGTTTGAGAAATTTAGAGATATAATTTTTTTGGGATAAATACAGACATCTCTCTATCCTATCCCTTGTAATATCCATCCCTAAAATTCTGGTTGCAGGTCCTAGGTCTTTCATCTCAAATTCAGATTTTAACATACACTTAATCTTCTTAATCAGAATTGAATCTTTACAAGCAACTAACATATCATCTACATACAGCAAAAGATATATTATTATACCATTAACATCCTTATAGTAAGCACAGCTGTCATAACAGCTCCTTTTAAAATCATTTTCAAGCATGCATGTATCAAATCTCTTATACCATTGTCTAGGAGACTGTTTTAATCCATATAAAGATTTTTTAAGCAAGCATACTTGATTTGAGTTAATGTCTTTTGAGAACCCTTCAGGGGGGTGCATGTAAATAGTCTTTTCTAATTCTCCATGCAAAAAAACAGTTTTTATATCTAATTGTTTTAAGTGTAGATCTTGAAATGTTGTGAAAGACAGAAGCAGTCTAATGGAACTATGTTTAACCACAGGAGAGAATATTTCATTGTAATCTATTCACTCTTTTTGAGTGAAACCATTTGCCACTAGTCTTGCCTTAAACCTAGTACCTTCCACCCCTGGTATACCTTCTTTTCTTTTAAAGATCCACTTGGATCCCACCAACTTAACTTCCTCTGGTTTTGTGACAAGAACCCAAGTTTTATTCTTATTAAGGGACTCCATCTCCTCCTGCATAGCAAGTATCCACTTGGTGACATCCTTGCTAGCTATGGCCTCTTTATAAGTCCTTGGTTCTTGATACACAATCTCATCAGCAATGGTCAATGCAAAAGCTATAAGCTCAACTTGACCATACCTAAGAGATGGTTTTATTGTTCTTTTCTTTCTGCCCCTTACCAAAATGTAAGAGTCAGAACCTGTTTGACCTATGACATCTGATATAATGTCCTCAGAGCTACTGATTTGGCCAGTCTTGGGTTCTGTTGAGGTGTTTCCATCCTCCACCTCAACTTGTACCTCCCCCTTAGTACTACAGGGTGTGTGTTCTGTCTCTTCCTTTTGTATCCGAGCCATTTGGGATTCATTGAAAACTACATCCCTACTGATAATACACTTTTGCCTCCCAGGTTCATCCACCCACAGCTTATACCCTTTAACCCATTCAGGGTAGCCCACAAAGATGCACTTAAGTGCCCTGGGATCTAGTTTATAAGTCTTTGAGTGTGCATAGGCAGTACACCCAAAGATTCTAAGGTGATCATACCTAGGTGGTTTCCCAGTCCAAAGAACTTGTGGTGTTTTAAAGTTTATAGCTAAATATGGACATCTATTTATTAAATGGGCAGCTGTGCTAATAGCTTCTGCCCAGAAAGATTTAGGTAGCCCTGCATTGGACAGCATGCATCTTACCCTCTCTAAAATGGTCCTATTCATTCTCTCAGCTAGGCCATTTTGTTGAGTGGTTTCTCTCACAGTTTTATGTCTCAAGATTCTTTCCTCCTTACAGAAGTTATTAAACTCAGTTGACAGAAACTCTAACCCATTGTCAGTCCTAAGAGTTATCAGTTTTCTACCTACCTGATTCTCTACTAAGGATTTCCATTCCTTAAACTTTCCAAAAGTGTCACTTTTATGCTTAAGGATGTAAACCCAAACCTTTCTAGAGTAGTCATCAATGATAGAGAGGAAGTAATTCCCTCCACCATGGGAAGCTACTCTAGAAGGTTCCCAAAGGTCAGAATGTATATAGTCTAGGGTCTGTGCAGTCGTATGAGTTGCCCTTTTAAAACTAACCCTCTTAGCCTTTCCATAAACACAGTCTTCATAGAAATGTAAGTTATCCAGACCTACATCTGTCAATAAGCCCTGTTGGTGTAATTCTAAAAGTTCTCTTTGACTAACATGTCCTAGTCTCCTGTGCCATAGCACAGTTTTGTTCTAAGTGTCATTTTGTATAGGGGATGCTTCCCCAACGGTGGTTTTTCCAACTAAGGTATACAAGCCATTCTTTATTACCCCTTTCATGATTGTAAGTGAACCTTTGGAAAACATAAGGACTCCTGCCTCTGACTTAAAAGAGTAGCCTAAGACATCAAGCATACCAAGAGAAATCAGATTCCTCTTTAGGTTAGGTATATACCTTACCTCCCTCAAAAGTCTCTTCATCCCATCGTGGAGAGTTAGTCTTATGCTCCCAATTCCCAGGATTTTACAAGATTTATTATTCCCTAGAATTACATGTCCACCATCCAAATCAGAAAAGGTTTCAAACCAGCCTCTATTTGGACACATATGGAAAGAGCATCCAGAATCTAGGATCCACTCCTTTCCAGAATCCACCTTAGATACATTCAGTACCTCAGCACTGTCATACCCATCTAACACCATAGCCACATCCCCCTCCTCTTTGGTTTTATTCCCTGTTTGTGTTTTCTTATCAGGACAGTCCTTCTTGAAGTTTCCTTCTTTGTGACATAGAAAACATTTCAAGTATTTTCCTTTAGACTTAGACCTTCCTTTCTTATTCTTTGATTTTCCTTTCTTGCTTCTCTTTTTTGGTCTTCTCCTAACTGACAAGCCCTCACCATGTTCTTGTTTGGTATCTTCTTGGTTTTGTAATTCCTAGCATGAAGTATAGCCTGCACCTCATCTAGGGATAAAGTATCACTACCATACATCATAGTCTCCTTAAGGTTCTGGTATGAGGAGTCCAAGGAACTTAGCAAGAGGATTGCCTGATCCTCATCCTCCACCTTAATATCTATATTATTCAGGTCTAATATTATTTTGTTAAAAGTGTCCAGATGTTCTCCTATCGATGTACCAGGAGTCATCTTGAAGGTGTATAACCTAGTTTTCTTATAGAGCCTATTTGCTAAGGACTTTGTCATATAAAAGTGTTCCAGTCTTAACCAGATGCAAGCCGTAGTCTCCTCACTTGCGACTTCTCTCAATACTTTATCCCCTAAAGACAGTATCAGAACACTATAGGCCTTTTGGAGGATGTCCCTTTAGACCTCCACCTTCCCTTCCTCTTTCAAGGAAAAGCCTTTTTCTCATAGGTGAGAGCATCCTGTAAGCCCTGTTGGACTAACAGAGCACTCATCTTTATTCTCCATAACTTAAAGTCGTTTTCCCCTGTGAATTTCTCTACATCGAATCTAGTGGTCCCCATCGAACCTACGCTCTTGATACCAGTTGTTATGATCACGCCCTGAGTCTTTTTCTCACTCAGAGCCAATAGCAAGATCCGATTTCAAGAATTAAAGAAGAATAAAATACAGAATTAAGAACAGTAAGTTTAACAAGTAAATCAACAAGAAACAGAAGAAAAATAAAATGATCAGAAGAACACACGATATTACGTGGATCGGCCCTAATAGCCTACATCCACGATAGGAACAGCCCCATAAATCATTTTATTGATGAATCTTCCAAAGCCAACGTTTCTTTTACAAGATCAAACCAGAATCGATCTAAATCAAGCCATGAAAATGGCTTTCTCTCTCACTCGATTAAAACCCTAGCTCTCAATCTCTCCCTGTGTATCGAAGGCTCTCAAGTCGGCAGAATACAAAAATCAACTCTCTGTTGCCCTAAACAACTTAAGTATATATTTATATACAACCAACAGATGTCGACACGTGTAAATTCAGTGGCTGAGATTAAGCCTTCTCAGCATAGCCCATATCACATGCCAGACAAACAGCTTTCCTCATTGAACCTGAGTAAAACGGCACCGTATCATCTGTTGTAGGTTTTATTTGCTGCATACACAAATTTGATTAGAGAGTAAATATAATAATAAATGTAAATAATTGACACTTAATATTCACACGTATTTGAAAATTATATCTAATATTTCTTGTATCTAAATTTCCAATCACATATTCACGAAGTAAATGTCACTGAAATCCCGATGAACGTGTGGCTGCAAGTTGATTTCTCTAGCACCTTATCGTTTACAACATTATGGTCAGTGTCATAAATAATGGAAGGTGAAAGAAAATAAGTTTTGAGTAAATCAATCTCGTCAAAAATTTGCTATACAGCTAATTAATCAAGATTTTGGCGCTCTCTCTCTCTCTCACACACACACACAAAAATTTTGGCTATATTTGATCATACTATATATACTTTTTTATTTGGAATGAAATCTCAATTTCAAGATAACTACCATTATTATTTATTGAGAAATAAATCTAACATTACTTACAAATAAATTTTTAAGCATGCTTATAAGTAATGTGTCAACCTCTCTTATCGAACCGGTTTTATAAAATGAATGAAGTCCATGAATTTTTACATAGTATCAAAGTTTGCCATAAGACGAATGGGGCCAACATTACTTATCTCGTGACAAGGGTCAAAAAAGTTATTAACACGCACGTGAGAGGGGTATTGAAGAATAAATCTCATATTACTTGTAGATAAGGTATATTGGACATGCTTATAAGTAATGTGCAAATCTCTCTTGTTGAACCAATTTAATAAGATGAGTTAGACCCATAAATTTCTACATCACTGAATCAATAATTTAATAGTATATTTATCTCTCTCTCTCTCTTTTATAGTGTAGAACTAGAACTATTATATATTCTCTATTGATCATTTAAAGAAGTTTCAGGATTTTCTTTATATAATTCTCTTATTTTTATCTTCTAGCTTAAAGAACTGGCAGTATTGTGTATGTATTTGAAAAGTTTCATTAAGAGATGGCGATCATTTCTCCTTTGGCCATGATAGTAACATATATTATTGATAAACAATACAACTCAACAGAGTGATAAATCAGTGGAGTCGTTGCCATTTAAATCCATATGGAAAGATCCCATTGTTGATGTTACATATACTTAGCAGATTCTCAGCTTTCCTTCCATATATCTTTGTATTAATTTGTTTAGGATTGGCTTACGTTTAGCATCCTGTAAATGCATAAACTTTCCTTGTATACAAAGTCTTATATATTGTAATTGTCTATAAATAGAATATACTATCAACGAGTGTATGCATTGAGCAGCACTCTGTTTTCCTACATTGTGTTTATCCATTCTGTTGAACCCAAGGTTTCAAGTTTCGTGTAATTATAAATCTACACATGGATTTTGATGATAACAAATGAATTCAAAGAATAAAGGAGTCTCAAGCTCAAGTTGTCCACACAATAGAATCAAGCACATCAAGGAACCAAGCATGAGCAAGAAGGGAACAAGTTCACATTAAAATCATAGAGTAATATTGTAAATCTCTTAAAAATTCGAAATTAGGATTAAGGCTCAAAATTAATATTTTATCATAAAGCATTAAAATACATTTTCACATGTGCATGTTTTATTTGAATATTTTCAAAAGTGGTGGATGCTTTTCTTGACTTATGCAAAAGATAGATGTCTTTATTTGAAAATTTTGAAAAGTAAAGTGTGCTCTTTTTGTCATATGCAAAAAGTAAAATATTAGGTTTGAAATTTTTGAAAAGTAAAGTGTGCTCCTTTTGTCACATGCAAAAAGTAAAAAGATTTGATTTGAAATTTTTGAAAAGTGAATGATGATGTCTTGGACATGGGAATCTTTTCAAATTTGAAATTGAAAACTCATTTGCCTATAAATAGCTCACTTGAGTTTTGCAAAAATCACAACAAGAGCTTACACATCTATTGCTAAATTTTGCATCATTCTTTCAAAGCTCTCATTCTCTCTTTTCTAAAGTTTTGAGCCTTAATTCTTGTTCTTGTTGAGAGAGATATAGTTTGTGCTGTATTGTTCTTATTTCACTCATTGAGGAGTGTTTTCTGATAGCCTACCCACTATCAATTCTTGTATCAGTAAGAGGGTGTGTATAACCCTTGTGTGTGTAGAAGGTGTTCTACACGGGGAATAGTTAAATCACCAAGTGTGAGGTGATTGGAAGTAAGAGGGTGCGTATAACCCTTGTGTGTGTAGAAGGTGTTCTACACAGGGAATAGTTGAATCACCAAGTGTGAGGTGATTGGAAGTGTAGAGGGTGTTCTACACGGATTCTTTGGAGCGGTGCTGCTCAAAGGTGTAATAGGTTTCTATCTCCACCTAAAGGAGATTGAATAGTGGATTTGGGAATCCTCAAGGGGTAGCTTGAGGCGAGGACGTAGGCAGTGGGGCTGAACCTCGTAAAAATACTGAGTTTGCTTTCTCTTACCCTACTCTTTATATTTCCTACTGCTTTATATTTTGGTTATATTTTATATTGTATATTTAGTTTATAAGTATTAATTTTTTAATATAACCCAATTCACCCCCCCTCTTGTGTTAGTCATCTGGGCAACAATTGGTATCAGAGCTAGAGCTCTGTTATAAGATTAACTATCTTTTGAGTTAAGATCTTATGGCTAACATTGCAGCTTCATTTGGTGAAGGTCAATCTAGCAGTCGGCCTCCACTCTTTTGCGGAGACAATTACTCATTCTGGAAAGTTAGAATGAGAATATTCCTTCAGTCTCGAGGTCGAGAAATCTGGAAATGCATTGTAAATGGACCTTATATTCCAACAAAAGTGGTTGATGGAGTAAAGGTCAAAAAGGAAGAAGAAGAGTTTGATCGTGAAGACGATAGACTTTATACTTTGAATTTAACTGCCATGAATTTATTATATAATGCTCTCAATGGTAATGAGTTTAATAGAGTAATGACTTGCGCTACAGCAAAGGAAATTTGGGATAACTTGGAAGTTACTTATGAAGGAACTTCTCAAGTCAAGGAATCAAAAATTTATATTCTTACTCATGAATATGAAATGTTTAAGATGAATGATGATGAATCTATTTCTAGTATGCACACTCGTTTTACTAACATCATAAACAGCTTGACAGCTCTTGGCAAAGTTTATTCCAAAGTGGAGATAGTAAGAAAAATTCTCAACTCTCTACCAAAACGTTGGGAGTCAAAAGTGACAGCGATTCTTGAAGCTAGAGACCTCAAGAAGCTCGAAGTGAATGAACTCATCGGGTCACTTATCACCCATGAGTACACATTGAAAAGAGGAGAAGAAGAAGGAAATTCAAATAAGAGTTTGGCACTTAAAGCTGTTCCATATGAAAGTGAAAGTGATGAAGATGAGGAAAATGACGACAAAGATGAAGAAGTTGCGATGATAATAAGAAGAATTCAGAGGTTCTTAAAGAAAAATAAAACTCCTTCAAGGAAATCCTTCAATAAGTTTTCCACGAAAGATTCAGGTAAAAATGACACTTTAATTTGTTATAAATGCAATAAACCTGGTCATATCAAGCCAGATTGTCCTCTGCTAAAGAAAGATCGAAACAAAGGCAAAAAAGCAATGAAAGCTACGTGGAATGATGATTCAAGTAGCTCAGATAGTGAAGCAAGCAATGGAGAATCAGCAAATCTTTGTCTTATGGCTAAAGATGACATTGAGGTAACAAATTTTGATAATATTGAAGATCCTTCATATGAAGAATTGCAAAATGTTTTAGAAAAGGTATATGAGGAATTTGAAAAAGTGGGTATCAAGTATACTGCTTTGAAAAAGAAAAATTCTTCTTTAACAAACGAAATTGATATTTTAAGAAAAGAAAGTATTGTTTTGAAAGATGAAAATCTTGAGTTGAAGAAAAAGAAAACTGATTTAGAAAATATTATTAAAAACTTTACGAATGGAAAAAGAAATTTTGAAAAACTTCTTGGTAGTCAAAGATGTGTTTTTGACAAGGCAGGCTTGGGATATATGCCAAAACAAAAATACAAATCTTATAAAAACTTCTTTGATAATCCTTCTACATCAAAGTCCAATATTCAAAATTCTTTTCATAAAAATAATTTTGTTAAAAAAGGATACTATTATAATCACTCAAGTTATTCATATATGTCACATGCTATTTGCAATTTTTGTAATAGCAATGGTCATAATTATTTTGCTTGTCCTATTAGAAGAAAACATACAATGACTATTAGGGCCATATGGGTACCTAAAAATTTTATTTATTCTAATACTAATAAATAAAGGACCCAAAGAACTTGGGTACCAAGAATTTTTTTTAATTGTTTTTGTAGGTATGCATGAAGTCGTCTACAGGTAAAAGTAAATGGTTTTTAGACAACGGATGCTCAAGATACATGACATGAGACAAAACTAAATTCATTGACTTCACTTCTAAAGAAGAAGGATGCATGATATTTGGAGACAATTCAAAAGGGAAGATCGTGGAAATAGAAAGAAAGATCATCAAGACTTAGTACAAGATGCAACCAAACAGTGAAAATATGTGAAAGATCATCCAGTAGAACAAATTCTAGGAGAACCTTTACGATATATTTTGCTAAGAATATGCAGAAAGAATTTGAAATGAGCATAATGGGAGAACTTAATTTCTTTCTCGGATTGCAAATCAAGTAATTGGAACATCAATGAGTCCAACCACTAAACTTGATAAAGATGAAAGCGGTAAGCCAGTTGACTCAAAGGTATATCGAGGTATGATTGGTAGTTTATTATATTTGATAACTAGTAGACCTGATATTATGTTCAGTATATGTTTATGTGCACGTTTTCAATCATTTCCGAAACAATCTCATTTGATTGCAGTCAAGCAGATTTTTAGATATTTTGCCAGTACCATTGACTTAGAGTTATGGTATCCTAAACACACTTCTTTCGATCTTATTAGTTATTCAGGTACCGATTATACTGGTTGCAAAGATGATCGAAAAAGTTTTAGTAGAACATGTCATTTCTTAGGTCATGCACTTGTTTCATGATTTAGTAAAAAGAAAATTCTATTGCACTATCTACTGCTGAGGCAGAATATGTTGCTGCGGGTAGTTGTTGTGCTCAAGTTCTTTACATGAAACAACAACTTGAAGATTTTAAACTTATGTACAATCACATTCCAATCAAATGTGATAATACAAGTGCTATAAATCTTTCAAAGAATCCAATACAACATTCTCGGACCAAACATATTGAAATTAGATATCATTTTCTTAGAGATCATGTGCAGAAGGGCGATATTGTATTAGAATTCACTAGTACACATGATCAATTGGCAGACATTTTCACAAAACCCCTACCAGAAGATAGATTATGTATGATTAGAAGAGAAATAGGTATGATGCATGCTACGAATATCTCTTAAAAGACAGATCAGAGTTCATAAAAATAGAGAGATTTTTTTAAATACTTTTACATAAACTTGAGGTTCTTAGCCTCATGTTTGAGACGCTCATTCTCTTCATACAAAATCATGTCCTCCCTATCCATGGGAACTGGCAAGCGGAATGAAGAATCCAATAGAGATTTCAACCGTTTATTCTTCTGTCGAACGATTCCTTCCCTTATGTGAGACTCTTGAACAATTCGTTGAAGTACAACAATTTGTTCTTTAAGCTTTTCAACCTCTTGGTTTTTGACTTGTAGCCGCTGGAAAAAAGCAACAATAGAGGATGAGTAGCGAGTCCCGAGACTCACCAAGTCGTAGATAGCATCGGAGTCTGACTTATTAGCCAAACTATTATTCTCTTGCTGCAACATAGCGCCAATGGTAGCTGCAGAAAGGACATGAGATTGAGGTGTAGAACACCTCATGGATGGATCTAGAGGAATGTTAGAAGAATGAGCCATTGAGAAAAGAATTGAAAACTTAAAGCGAGAATGTTGAAAGAATGCAGATGAGTTATAGAGATGAGAATAAGATTTAATGCAAATCGGATGAGCTTTAAAACTGATTTTATAGAGATTGCATAAAGAACAAGACAAACTATTGTCTCTTCAAATCTTATTTAGTCAAAAGAAATACAAGATTTGCTGGACACACATTGTCAAAAGTTTTCTTACTAGAAAAACGGTTCTCTGCTCCTATCATGGCATTGACGGCCTCAGGAGAGAAGATTGATGGTTGATGCGTCAAGGGTTCCTGATTCAAGTCTGGAACATTAGTGGAAGAGAATTGTTCGGCCATTCTATCGTTATGGAAAAACAGAACTCAGGTCAAGAAGCGATTTTTTTTATCCGATAGGTGAAAATGATCATTTTTTTTATAGAAACTCAGAGCCTTCAATCCCGTTTGTCAACAACATCAGGCGATTGTTTAAATCTTCAGCCGCACTAAATTCATAGAGTTAGGCCTCGAAGCTTTGCAGCACTTGTCGGGTCACGGACGGCTCCCTACAAGGTCAACAACATCAGGCGATTGTTTGAATCTTTAGCCGCACTAAATTCATAGAGTTAGGCCTCGAAACTTTGCAGCACTTGTCGGGTCACGGACGACTCTTTTTTTTTCTACAGTGTCTATTAACGCACCGTTTCTTCAGTCTATTTACTTGCTGCCGATCCTTTTTAATGATGCCAAAAGGGGGAGAAATTTTAGACTAGAACATTAACATTGTTTAATTTGCTAAACTTGTTATATATGCTTGGAATTATATTTATATTTTTGCTTGAAAAACTAATGCACATTCTCAGGGGGAGCTTAAGTATTAATACAGGCTTCAGGTTCTATCAAGTATTTGTCATCATCAAAAAGGGGGAGATTGTTGAACCCAAGGTTTCAAGTTTCGTGTAATTATAAATCTACACATGGATTTTGATGATAACAAATGAATTCAAAGAATAAAGGAGTCTCAAGCTCAAGTTGTCCACACAATAGAATCAAGCACATCAAGGAACCAAGCATGAGCAAGAAGGGAACAAGTTCACATTAAAATCATAGAGTAATATTGTAAATCTCTTAAAAATTCGAAATTAGGATTAAGGCTCAAAATTAATATTTTATCATAAAGCATTAAAATACATTTTCCACATGTGCATGAATATTTTGAAAATTAAATTTGAAAATTTTGAAAGATGATTGATTGTCATCTTTCACATGTGCATGACATGATTAAAGGTTTGAATTTTGAAAATATTAAGATGATTGATTGTCATCTTTCACATGTGCATGTTTTATTTGAATATTTTCAAAAGTGGTGGATGTTTTTCTTGACTTATGCAAAAGATAGATGTCTTTATTTGAAAATTTTGAAAAGTAAAGTGTGCTCTTTTTGTCATATGCAAAAAGTAAAATATTAGGTTTGAAATGTTTGAAAAGTAAAGTGTGCTCCTTTTGTCACATGCAAAAAGTAAAAAGATTTGATTTGAAATTTTTGAAAAGTGAATGATGATGTCTTGGACATGGGAATCTTTTCAAATTTGAAATTGAAAACTCATTTGCCTATAAATAGCTCACTTGAGTTTTGCAAAAATCACAACAAGAGCTTACACATCTATTGCTAAATTTTGCATCATTCTTTCAAAGCTCTCATTCTCTCTTTTCTAAAGTTTTGAGCCTTAATTCTTGTTCTTGTTGAGAGAGATATAGTTTGTGCTGTATTGTTCTTATTTCACTCATTGAGGAGTGTTTTCTGATAGCCTACCCACTATCAATTCTTGTATCAGTAAGAGGGTGTGTATAACCCTTGTGTGTGTAGAAGGTGTTCTACACGGGGAATAGTTAAATCACCAAGTGTGAGGTGATTGGAAGTAAGAGGGTGCGTATAACCCTTGTGTGTGTAGAAGGTGTTCTACACAGGGAATAGTTGAATCACCAAGTGTGAGGTGATTGGAAGTGTAGAGGGTGTTCTACACGGATTCTTTGGAGCGGTGCTGCTCAAAGGTGTAATAGGTTTCTATCTCCACCTAAACGAGATTGAATAGTGGATTTGGGAATCCTCAAGGGGTAGCTTGAGGCGAGGACGTAGGCAGTGGGGCTGAACCTCGTAAAAATACTGAGTTTGCTTTCTCTTACCCTACTCTTTATATTTCCTACTGCTTTATATTTTGGTTATATTTTATATTGTATATTTAGTTTATAAGTATTAATTTTTTAATATAACCCAATTCACCCCCCCTCTTGTGTTAGTCATCTGGGCAACACATTCTTTCATGATATCCAGAGCTACAGGCTAACGACATTTCTTGTGTACCTGTACACTTCTGCAAACATGTCTTCTTCTTCTTCCATCACTTTTAATCCTCCGAACATTGCACAATTGATTTTGGTGCGGATGGATGGACCAAATTACCTTAATTAGGTCTCTCAATTGCTCATAGTATTGCGGCGTAATAATCTGCTAGGCTTCATGGATGGATCGGAGCCGTGCCCAGCAAAATTCCTTCAAGCTAGTTCTAACGATGAAGCCGACAACCATGGAGTTAATCTAGCTTATCTCCTATGGACAAAGAATGATCAATTTGTTCTCAGTTGGCTGAATGCAACTCTAGCTGGGAAAGTTCTATCAACAACCTTTGGTCTTGACACCTCTCAAGCTGTGTGGCTTGCTTTATCCAATAGATATGTCTCTCGATCTCAGTCACACATTAATTATCTCAAACGGTAGTTACAGTCGTTATCTTAGGGTGGAAAGAGTTGTGAAGAATATTTGCAAAATGCAAAGTCATGGGCAGATCAACTTGCTACAGCAGGACAACTCATAGATAAAGATGATCTGATACATCACTGTCTCAGCAGTTTGAACTCATATTTCTCATCTTTTTCAATTTCTATGGGCATCATTTTACGAGATAAACAAATGACATTTGAATACTTTTCATCCGAGCTCTTGTCGTGTGAAATTCAAATTGCAAACCAGCAACCTGTAAACACCCCACAGCTGCATGATGAAGGAACCTTTGCTATGATGGATCGAAAACTTGGTGGACAAAAGAAGCAAAACAAGTCCTTTTCATCTAGATCCTCAAATTCTTCCAGACAAAATCAAAACCAGGGTCCTTTTCAACTCCAAGGGAATTTTAATCAATAAAGGAACAATTATTCCCAATGGAACATGAAGCCATTCAAGAACAACCAAAGTGGTGATAATTCTAATCCTTTTGCTTGTCAAATTTGTAAAAAGAAAACCATGCTGCTCTGGATTGTTTTCTCAAGATCGACTATAGCTACCAAGGTTGCCATCCACCCTCTCAACCTGCTGCCATGGTAGCCCGCTTGAATGCTCTTTTGGAAGACAATACTTGGTTGGCTAATAGTGGTGCAAATAGGCACATCACTAATGACAATGGTGACATGATTTCATCTTAACCTTATAATGGCCTACACACAGTTGCAGTGGGTAACGAAAAGGGTTTGCAAATTTCAAACATAGGTTCCCTCACCTTGAATGCTTCTGACTCAAAACTTTCTCTTAACTGTGTCTTACATTGTCCTGATGCTTTAACCAAGTTGTTTTCCATTAATCAGTGTTGTGTTGATAATAATTGTTATTTCATTCTAACTGGTTCATCTTATTTTGTCAAGGATTGCAAAATGGGAATAAAACTACTGGAAGGACCGAGTGAAGGAGGACTTTATCCCATCCATTTATCTAAAAACTCTCAAATCTCCTTAGATAAGACTCGGCCTCATGTTGCACTTGTAGGAATCAAAACCTCCATAGATGTCTAGCATGCTCGCTTCGGTCATCCATCTCTACAAGTCACAAAGAGCATCATCAACTCCTTTAGTCTTCCCACTTGGGGAAAAACTCAATGTGATTTTGTATGTTATTCTTGTCGACTAGGAAAGAGCACTCAATTACCTTTTGCACTCTCGAATAGGATGTCTAAATATCCCTTTGATCTTGTTCATTCAGATGTTTGGATATCACCAATTGTGTCTAATAGTGGGAGTTGTTGTTATGTTGCATTCATAGATGATCACTCGAGATTCACTTAGTTGTATCCTATTGCTAAAACTTACTCTCTCGAAAAATAAAGTAGTTACAGACTGATAATGGAGGGGAATACTTGTCTAAAGAATTCAAAATTTTTTTAACCTCAAATGGCATTCATCATAGGCTCGAGAACATGTCCTTACACTTCACAGCAAAACAACATTGCCGAAAGGAAGCATAGGCACATAATGGACATGGGATTATCTATGCTTGCTCAAAGCAATCTCCCTAAAACATTATAGGTCGATGCTTTCTCAACGGCAGTTTTCCTTATAAATCGTCTTCCCACTGCCGTGTTACAAAATCAATCTCCTTATCATGCACTCTTTGGGAAGTCTCTAGACTATACTAAATTATGTGTGTTTGGTTGTGCGTATTATCCATTACTTCGACCCTACACTCATGACAAGCTAGTTTATAGAAGCAAAATATGCATTCTGTTAGGCTACTCTTCACAGGATAATAAATACAAGTGTTATGATCTCATATCAAGGAAAACTTATCTTTTTAGACACATGGTATTTGATGAAAAAGTTTATCCTGCTAAAGAGTCCCCCATTACTCAGTCTTGTAGCAGCGATTCACCTGAGAAAAATTCCATATTAATTCTTCCTCAATCTAGTCCAACACAACCTGCAACGCCATCAACAAATGAAGTACCAAATCTGGACACAAATGAACCTAATTTACCTCAACAGATTGATCCTCAATCCCTTCCTAGCATTGTCACTACACAACAAGCCTTGCCCATTGAGTCTCGCATGGTTACTTGATCCCAAATAGGCTCATCAAGACCCAAACAATTCACAGATTATCACGTTTTCTATGCCTCTAGACATCTCATTAATGCCCTTCACATTGTGGTTGAAATTTCTGAACCATCAAGCTACTCACATGCTGTTGTTTCTAGTGATTGGCGTAGAGCAATACAAGAGGAATATGAAGCTCTAATAGACAATGGAACTTGGGAGTTAGTTCCACAACCTTCAAATAGAAAAATCATTTCAGTACAATGGGTCTAGAAAATTAAGCAAACTTCATCTGGGGCAATTGAACGATATAAAGCGAGGCTAGTTGTAAAGGGATTTCCTCAAACCTCTAGAATGGGTTTTTCTGAGACTTTTAGTCCTGTTATCAAACCAGTCACAAATTGGATTGTATTGACTCTTGCAGTACATTTTGGGTGGCAGATCAAGCAACTAGATGTGTCCAATGCATTTCTCAACGAAACCTTGCATGAAGAGGTTTTTATTGAACAACCACAAGGCTTCCAAAGCTCGAAATTTCCTAATCATGTCTATCACCTTCGGAAGGCATTATATGGACTTCAACAGGCCCCCAGAGCCTGGTATTTAAGACTTTCTCAAAGTCTACTGGAGCTGGGACTTATTGCCTCACCAGTAGATAAGTCTCTATTCACTTATCACAATAATGGAACATGTGTTTACTTTCTCATATATGTAGACGATTTACTTATGACTGGAAATGATCCAAAGTTTACTGAGACTCTAGTCTCCAGACTTAAGGAAGAATTCAAAATCAAAGAACTTGGTTCTCTTGGTTATTTTTTAGGAATAGAAGCAAGCCGTGACAGCAAATGGTTGCATCTAAGGCAAACAAAATACATCCTAGACATCTTGCATCGTAGTAGAATGGTGGGAGCAAAGCCTTACAGTGCACCATGTGTCTCGGGCTGCAAGTTATCAACTTAGATAGGTGATCCTATTGAAAATATTATTGAATATCGACAACTAGTTGGAGTACTTCGATACTGCACTTTAACCAAACCAGATATTGCATACACTGTGAATCAGTTATGCCAACATCTTCATCTTCATACTCCAACTTCTAAATGGATTGTAGCAAAAAGAGTTCTTCGATATCTAAAAGGAACACTTGATCACAGCCTTTACTTGACTCGAGGATACTTGATCTACGTGCATTTTGCAAGACTGACTGGGCAAGAGATCCAGATGATTGAAGATCAACAACAGGTTATAGGGTGTTTCTTGGTGCTTAATTGCATGGTGTGCTAAAAAGCAACATGTGGTGTCCCGATCAAGCACAGAAGCCTAGTATTGTGCTCTTGCAACAGTGATGGCTAAATTATATTGGATAAGAATGGTCTTACGTTATTTAAAAATCACCATTTCTAATCTACCTATGGCCTAGTGCGATAATGAGAGTGCTCTTACACTTGTTGCAAATCCAATATTTCATGCTCGTACAAAACACATTGAAATTTATTATCATTTTATTCGTGAAAATGTGATTAACCGAAATGTTGCACTTCAATACATACCATCTGAGGATCAAATAGAAAATATTTTTACCAAGGGACTCACATCAAACCTCTTTCAGTTTCTCAAGACCAAGCTCATAGTTCAAGAATCATCATTCGCTTGTGGGGGTGATAAACAATACAGCTCAACAAAGTGATAAATCAGTGGAGCCGTTGCCATGTAAATCAATATGGAAAGATCTCATTGTTGACGTTACATATACTTAACAAATTCTCAGCCTTCATTCCATATATCTTTGTATTAATTTGTTTAGGATTTGCTTGCGTTTAGCATCTTGTAAATGTATAGACTTTCCTTGTATATAAAGTCTTATATACTTGTAATTGTCTATAAATAGAATATACTATGAATGAGTGTATGCATTGAGCAGCACTCTGTTTTCCCGCATTCTATTTGTCCATTCTTTCAATCATGTGGCCATGACAACATCGTTGATCGATGGCGATTCTTTTTTATTCTTGTCAGCAAATCATCGAAGATGGAGTTACAAGAGTTTTCGTCGTGTTGCACCACATTAGTTGGTTCCACCATAGTTTATAATAAATTCTGAGTTTTTTTTTTTTATGTCAAGGGTCAGTTGTAGCAAAAATTCTGAGATCTTGCTTTGATACCATGTCAGAAATGAGTTCTTCTTCATTACTTTCTTTACAGGAACGAATACTACAAGTATATAGTAATACTAAGAGAGTTTAGAAAGCTATTCTAAGTTGTACACTTTCTAAGGCTAATATCATAGTTGACCCTTGAAAGAAAGAATTTTAAATTCAAACTCACCCCCACTTTCTAAGGCTAAAGTAGTGGAAAATCGAGTACAATCTTTACTACTAAGGTATTATCCGAATGAGGGGGATGTACACATTGTGGGAACATGAAACATATTTGTGAAACTTGTTTTAAGTTACATGGGTACCTAGAATAGTGGAACGAACTCAAGGCATGAAAACACAATGAAGCTACCTCTAATTCATGAGGCTTAGGACGGGCTAGCTTTGTAATTGCTAAACCTTAATTATCTTTCGCCTCACAAGTAAAACCTTCAAATGATTCGGCTACTCTCAATGATCAAAGTAATTGTAGTCAAACATTACTTACTTCTAGCAAGAGTGTTGGACGATGAAGAGATAATTAACTTAATTAGAGGCAACTAACCACATGACATTCGATTCAAATTACTTTATCAAGATCCCTCAACCAAGGCAAACTAGTATTGCTAATGCTAATGGAGTCACATATCCAATTACCGGGGTTGGAACTGTTGCTTTATCACCCTAACTCTCCTTATCTAATATTTGCTTGTTCCAATATCTCTCTCAAATAAATTTATGTATGTAGGTCAAGTTATTAAGGAACTAAATTGTGTTACACTCATGTTCTATTTTTTGTCTTCTTCGTAATATTCTCACCCAGGAGATCAATGAGCGTAATACTAAAAGGAGGCGATTGTATGACATGGATGATTTCAATCTTGATAGAGTAAATAACATGCAACATGCGATTAGTGCTAAGGAGAAACAAATTTAGCTATGGCTCGTCGTTTGGGGCATCCGTCATTTAGTTATATGAAGCACTTGTTTTCATGTTTATTTTCACATTTACATGATCTAGGTTTTAAACGTGATACTTACACTTTAGCCAAAAGTCATCATGCTCTTTATCCAATAAACTTGAATAAAAGTGATATTCATTTTTTCTTAATCCATTCGGATGTGTAGGGACCCTTTCTAATTACTACTTCTTATAGCACTTGCTGGTTTGTAATATTTGTAAGTGATTGCACTCGAATGACTTGGCTTTACTTGTTGAAACATAAAGACGATGTTCTTGGTGTTTTTCGATATTTCCATACAATAATTCAAGCTCAACTTTTTGCTAAAATCCAAATTCTCCATTCCAACAATGATGGCGAATATTTCAATCAACAACTTCAAACTTACTTTGAAATTCATAACCTTCTCCATGAAACTTCGTGTACTACTCAAACCCCACAACAAAGTGTGGTTGCCCAAAGGAAAAACATGCATATCTTAGAAATAGCTTGTGTGCTATTGATTGGAGTACATGTGCCTAGTAGATATTGGGATGGTATTGTTATTGTCACGTCAATTCATTTCCTACTTCGTATGCCTTCAAAGATGTTGAACTTTTTAAGTCCACATTATAGGTCCTTTGTAACCATTTTTTATTGCCTACTATTTTGTTGATTCTTTTTTAAATATTTAAATGTTTGCCTTCATTCATTTTCATAAAAATCAACACACTAAGCTTGATCCTTACACAGTCCTTTGCATTTTTTTGTGTTATGCCTCCCACAACTATCATTGTTAAAACCTTGCCATCAAGCACAACTATGTCACTATGGACATCATTTTTTTGGAATCAGCTTTTTCCCTTCATCAATATTCAATTAATCTTTTTAAGGGGAGACACAACATGAAAAGCATAATTGGCTGGGATTTGAAGACAATCCAACACAAATGAGTGAAGAAAATAAGACCATGGCTAGTGAGGAAAAGAGAGTTTATGCTTATATTATTCAAGGAGCTGGATCTATATCATCTAAATCTGAAACTGAATCCCTCAAGTCTTCAATACCCGAAGACCTTTCTATTGAGAATAATCCTGAGGTAAGCTCTATCACTATAACTTCACTTATTAATAACCTGGACACTTCTATTGGTTATATTTTTACCTTTCAGACATAATTCACATGGCAAGTCACCAAATCGGTACTCTCTAGATTCTAAGGAAAGAAGATCAAGATATCCAATTGCTAATTATGTATCCATTCAAAGATTATTGATCCTCTTAAGGCATTTGTGCATAAGTTATCATCATGCCATGTTCCCAGCAAAATACAAGAAGCCTTAATAGACCCAAAGTGGGATCAGACTATAAAAGAAGAAATTGAGGCTCTACAGAAGAATAAAATATGGGCTCTTGTTTCATTACCAAAAGGAAATAAGTTAACAGGGTGCAAAAGAGTTTTTTACATTAAACACAAGGCGGATGAATCCATTAAACGATATAAGGTGGGACTTGTGGCAAAGAGATATACACATACGTATGGCATATATTATCAATAAACTTTCTCACCATTGGCAGAACTAAATATTGTCAAAGTCTAGTAATCTCTTGCAGCAAATTTAGAATGGTAGTTGCATTAGTTTGATGTAAAGAATATATTACTTTATAGCAATCTCAAGAGGAGGTTGACATGGATGTTCCACCAAAGTACATTGCATCTGCAAAGACTAAGTGTGTGTTTAAGTTATAATGAGCATTGTATGGGCTAAAACACCTCGTGCATGATTCGGTCTATTTAGTTTGGCTATGAGAAAATATGTCCTCCAACAAAGCAACTCAGATAATACTTTATTTCTAAAACACAGACGAAAAAGAAGTAACAGCTCTAATAATCTATGTAGATGACATGATTATTACAAAGGATGGCTTGGAAAAGATCTCTAGACTTCAAGAGCAATTGGCAACCAAATTTGAAATGAAGAATATTAGAGGACTCAAATATTCTTTTGGAATTGAAGTAGCTAGACTTAAAGCTGGGTTTGGAAACAAGAGTTTGCCAAATATTCTCAAACATTTTCTACTACTATTCACTATTTTATTATTATTTTTCACATACTTTTATTACTATTCATTAATTTTTTATTACTACTCAATATTTTATTATTATTTTATACCTACTTTTTATTACTATTTATAAACACTTTCAAACATTTTCAACATCTAAACGCAACCAAGGTATATTCTTTCTCAAAAAAAATATATGCTACATTTGCTGTCAAAAGTGGGATTATTGGACTACAAACCAGTTGATACTCCAATCACTCAAAATCATAAACTTGGAGAGCATTCAAATTAAGTGCCAACTAATAAAGAGAGGTATGTAAAATTAGTTGGTAAGTTAATTTATTTATCTCATACTTGCACAATTATCACTTATGTTGTAAGCATAGTGAGTCAATTTTTGCATTGTCCTAGTGAAGATCATATGGATGTGATAATTCGGATTCTTCACTATTTAAAGTATTCTCTTGAAAAATGGCTTATGTTCTCCAAGAATAATCATCTAAACATTGATGCTATACATATACAAAATTGGGGGGAGAATATTTATGACAATAAGTCTACATCAGGCTATGTACCTTTGTAGGAGGTAATCTGGTTACATGAAGGAGCAAGAAGTGAAAAGTAGTATTGGCATTGTCCAATGTCAAAGCTAAATTCCAAGGGATGGCCAAAGGTCTTTGTGAACTTTTTTAGCTTAAAAGGTTGAGATTGGCTTTGCTAGCTCCTAACTCCAAAATGAGCTTGTTTTGTGACAACGACACGGCCACTGATATTTCTCATAATCCAGTCCAACATGATCGTATTAAACACGTTGAGATAGATTGCTATTTCATCAAATATAACCTTGAAGTCTAGATAATTCAATTTCCATATGTTAAAACTAAAGAAAATCGGCAAACATATTCATAAAGTCTATTTCCCAAAATCTTCTACAAGTCACTTGACAAGTTGTGCATTAGAGATATGTTTGCACCAACTTGAGTGAAAGTGTTGGCGTCATGAGTTGTTAATAAAGAACCAATTGGATAAATTGTAGGATCAGATTCTGTTTACTATCTCTTCTTTCAAGGATCAACCATGATATTAACCTTAGAAAATATACAACCTAGAATAACTTTCTAAACTTTCTCTTCATACTTTGTAAATATTGTATTCGTTCCTAAGAAGGAAGTAATGAAATAAAAAATACTCATTTTTTACAATTTCATGGTCCAAGAAGAAAAGTACCTACCAAATATATTATTATTATATATAAAAGCAGAGTCATATGACTCCAAGGTGGCATTGATTCTATTCATAAAAATAGGCTATTATTGACAATAATTGGAATAAAAAATAGAATCTTAAAGTGTTATGTTTATAAAGCGATAATTCTTTTAAAATCAATATTTCATTATAAACTATTGTAACCTATAAGTTTTATTTCTTTTCTTACATATAAAGATATTATAAAACAATTCAAAATTTCATCCAAATATACTATCTTAACATTTATATTATTTTATTAAAATAAATCGTCCTATAAACCTTTCGAATTTCTCTATTTAAGATCATGTCTCTCTCTATATTTCTCTCATACACTTGAAGTGTTATATTTATGGAGTTGTAATCTTTTAAAAGTAATATTTCATTAAGAATGTTTTTGTTAAAATAACTTGTCCTATAAACTTTTCAAATTTCTCTATTATAAAATCATGTCTCTCTCTATATCTCTCCCCCTCACACACCCGAAGTGTTATATTTATGAAGTATTAATCTTTTTAAAAGCAATGTTTTATTAAGAATTGTTATAACTTTTAAGTTTCATTTCTTTTTTTGCATATAAAGATATAAATCAATTCAAGAATCACACAAATGCACTACTTCAATATTTATATTATTTCATCAAAATAAATCGTGGCCTTATTTACTTTTCAAAATTTTCAACTATAAAATCTTATCTCACTCTAGATGGTCATCTCTCTCCCTCATACACAACATATACAATAATCTGTATTGCACAGGTTATATACTTGTAGTAATGATTCCATACCCATATTTAGGTTTCTCAAAAATTTTAATAACAAGGCGGGCAGAAAATAATCTATAATTTATTACAGTTTAAAGGCCACCCTATCCAGCACAAACTATTATCATACATATATGGCGCTTTATAATTAATTAGCAGTAGTACTAGTGCAAGAGATCAATAGGTTATAATAAACAAAACAAAACGTACTTTTCCCTTTATTTTTTAATTTAATTAAACATGATATATACAGTATATATGTACATGGAAAAGGTGGATTCACATAGACATATTCCACTAACATACATGACTTTGTAACATTGCTGCTTAGCACTGTCCCCACCTTGGACAAAAGTTCGAGCAGTACAACACTAATCAGGAACGAAATTATAAATAATGTCCCAGTTTTAGTGATCATCAACTCTCTGCTTCTGTAGTACTATTGTTTTTACTTGGTTGGTGAGGGACCGCAGAAGATGCAAGGTTCACCTTCCACCTTCCAAGAATATTCTGGAACAAAATATATAAAAGTTCAACCTACCGTATTACCAAAGACCCCAAATTCAGCCTGCGTATGTACCTCATGTGCATATTTGCAGCTTTTAAACATTTTTTTCTTTCTTGTACGTGTCTTCTTGGCTACAAAGTCCTCCAGTTTGGTACTACGTCCTAGCTGTACTGCTTTTTCCCATGTCTATGTGTTTAACACGTTTAGTTGATCAATATCGTTGAAACAGTCGAAACCAAAATCATGAATCCCGAAGTCCTGACAATCCAATAACCAGGCGCAATTCTCCTCCAAGGATGGCAAGTCCATCATGTTACAGATCATATTTTCTCCAATAGGCTGGTTTTCCCACGTTGCAGCATGATCAACTAGGGGAGCTTCGTCTAGCCACAAACTGTTCATGACTAAAGATTCATTGTTGCAAATGTTGTCTAATAAAAGGGACTCTTCACTTGAACAATTTTCGGTTGGGGAGCTTGAAGAGTTGTCATCTGAGTTATTGATGCTGTCATTTTCATGCACAGATTGGCCGTTTCCAGATGATTCTTGCATGTGATTAGCAGCATTTGATGGCGTTTCCTCGGAAAAAGGTTGTTTTTCATGAAGTGGTTCATGAGTGATAGGATCAATTCCCATCTTAAGAAGCTTTTTCTTGATATGGGTGTTCCAGTGGTTCTTAATCTCATTGTCAGTTCTTCCTGGCAATCTGGCTGCAATCTTGGACCACCTATAGAATAAAATTTATTAAAAACAATAAGCACAAGTAATTAAGAATATTATATATATATATAGCAATGAATTTAATGGTAACAAATATTCAATAAGGATTTCTTGAATCTTAAGGAATAAAAACTTATCAATTATCTAACTTATCTCATGATCATGAAGTACTGCTAAAAGAATCAAACTTATTAATTATCAAAGGGTGTGCATGACTCTTAATTTCAAACGCGTCAACTCATGATGCAAGTTTCCTCGTTAAGTAAATAAATTCTTATATATATTTTTCAACGCCATGATTGACGACCAAAAAAGGTTTTATAAATAAGCTTGCACCTTAATTACAATTAACATATCATTGAGGCAAAAGAATATGTGCATGAACTATCACTACAACATGAAACACCATTAATTATCGAATCGTGGAAGCTTGAAAAATGCTCCAAACAAAACATAAATTAATGCAGAATGATGAAACATATCAGGTCAATAACAAAGAAATATGATGATCAGTACTAACCTGTTGCCAAGACGTGCATGAAGATCAATAACCAATTGTTCTTCAGCTTCACTGAGAAGGCCCCTCTTTAGGTCAGGGCGAAGATAATTTGTCCAACGAAGCCGGCAACTCTTGCCGCAGCGCCGGAGCCCGGCGAGCTTCGGGACAGCACGCCAACAGCACTGGCCATTGGTGAGGATGAAGTTGATGAGTTTCTTGTCTTCTTCAGCCGTCCATGGTCCTTTCTTTACCCCAAGTTTGTCACAGCAAGGTTGCCTCCCCATATCACTTAACCTAGGCTCGCAAGTCTAATACAAGTCTCAGGTCTACTACTTGCAATTTATGACTCAAAAGCCCCACACCCACCTTTATATAAAACCCTCACCTTTGCCCTTGACAAAATTGGTGCATATAATATGACACAAACTCCAAACCCAAATATATTTTGGAAAGAGAGAGAGAGAGAGATTGCGGGTACCACCATTGTGTTGTGAAAGGGACATGGGAACTAAAATGGGATTCTCGTGCGTCCTGATACTCAAATGGGTGATCATGATGAATTAAAGATGGGAGAGTCAAGGGCCTAGCAACATGTAATAATCCAAAAATAATTTTGTACTTTCCATTTTCCTACACATAAACCCACTCCCTCCCCCAGATTGCACTCTTACTCAACCATTCCATCACCCATTTCGTCATGCATCATCACGTTTACGTGTCCTCGTTATTGTGGAATGTGATTTAGTGCTGCAGATTCCTGTAAGTCTTGGTATCCACATGCAGCCTGAACCGTTAGTTTTTAAGACTTTAATTATGTGCCCTTTCTTTTTTTATTCATAATGAAGAGATCTTTCTCACCCGCTAATTAATCATGTTATCATCTTATTGAGCGTCCCGTTTGGATTTGAAGTTAAGATAAGATGAATTTTGAAAGCTGAATAGAATATTATTATTATTATTATTATTTTAAAATTTTAAAAAATTAAATTAAAATTTTAAAAAACTGTATTAAAATTTGTTTCGCAAATGCAAATTTAAGCTTCATTTTCTTTTTTAAATATTTTTATCTCATTTTATTTTATCTAATAATTATTATAATTTTTTTAAATTTGCACACAAAATAAAAGAAACAAAATAATTTTTTCAAATCTCAAAATAAAAATAATATTATACAAATATTGTGTTATAATATTTTTTATTTTTCATTTTTAATTTTTATTTTAATTTATTTCATCTCGCCTCTGAAAACAAAGAAAGCCTGCCTACAGAAATGTAATTTCTTCATAATTAGGTAATAATATGCTTAATAATTAGATACGAAACAAGAAGACTTTAATTTCCCTTCTCTTTTAAGGGCTTTCATGATCAGATTAAAATGCATAGTATATATATACTAGTACGTACGGATAGAAACTATACAACTATATATTTCACACGAATATTATTCTACCACTATAAGAAAAAAGATCAAAAATAGTCAATCTAATGCATCTAAAAGGAAATAATATTTCTGTCTCTTTTAAATACATCAGATTGATTATTTCTATCTTTTTTTTTATAGTGCACTGATCTGCTGTATTAATAATCTTTAAATTATTTCTTTAGCAATAGTTTATCCGATTGTACACTTAATAAAGTGGAATATTTGTCCGTAGTTCTAGCATTTTCTAGTACATGCATAATAGTAAGGAAAAACGTATAATAATAATGGAAGAGTTGGAATGTCAGCTATGACGTCGCTGTAAAGATATAAGGGTCGACAAACAAATAAAAGAAGTTTTAAGTCTATGTACAAATTAAATAAAATTAAGTCTACCGACAAAAATTACATCTCAAGTTTGCCAAATATTAAAGAATAAGTTTATAGTTATCGCTAGCTCCAATATATATAGTTTTATAATGTCTTTTGGAATGCATTTTAAAAGAACAATATATATATACATATATATGTTGTGAAACCAACAATGACAAATAAAATAAAAACAAATACAAGTAGATAAACAAGCAATCAGTCACATGACACATAATTAACGTGATTCGGCAGCGTATCTATATCCACAAAGCTATAGAGAATTTTATAATGCTAAAGAATTACAAAATATATTTTGGTGCGAAATTTCACTCTTCAAGACACAAAACTCTCATTAAGTACATATTTATAGTGTCATACGACGAAAATTCTAATTTTTACTTTTTTGCATTATTTGCTCAAGCAATGTGTTGAGAGTGTATCAAGTGAAATCTTTGTTTGATCTTCACTCGAGCGAAGTGTCAAGCGCACGTCGAGTAAATTCTTTATCAAGTTTTGCTCGAGCAACCTGTCAAGTAAGTTTCGAGTGAATATTCTGCATGAAGTTTTTTCTAATCGCAAATAGTTCCAAAAAATTTCTCCTAAGCCGAAGTGAACATGGCACAAGCCTCGTTGAAAATTCACTAGAAAACTATAACGCATCCTTGTTTGATCGAGTCATCAATTGGAACCGACCCACCAACAAGACTAGGCTCCACAAACCAATCAGAACATATATTCTTTCTGTTAAGTGAAGTACTCATGCATGCAGTCTGCATGAAAGTGTGTGGTAGAAGAATTAGGATCGCAAATATGTGCTGCCAACCACCAGATCATGATCATACTCTTACCCTTTCTTTTTTTTAAGTTTAAATTTCCTCTTTGCCTAAGCAAATCAAGACTTTAACCACGCCCATTCGATCGATCACAACACATGCGTGCAAATCTTACTAAAATTAAAGAGACCCCAAAAATGGTTTTACTATCTTGGACACGGACCGCATATGCATATGTTGATTCTCGTACGCAACATTACAGGTTGTCTTCCACGAACACATAATTCTAGGTTGACTGATTGGTTTCTTAATTAGAATCCGATTTGAAAGCATTGATTCAGACAATTTTCATAAACCTAATATTGCATGCTGTTGTTTGGAAAAGTCACTTATCCCCCATCTCATCTAATCTCATTTCATTCCATTTTATAATTTCTTTCTCAAACATTATTCAAATATAAGTGCTTTTAAACTAATCAGTTATACAAACTTTCAAATTAACTATCATTAAAAAATTTTCAAACTTTCAAATAACAAAACAATTCAAGTACTTAATTTTCAAACTTCAAAATAAAAATTATATTAAGAAAATTATATTCTAATATATTCTAATTTTATAATATTTTTCATTCAATTTTTTTCCTCTTATTTTTTAAAATCTAATAATACTAATTAGCTCACTACTATTTACAAAATTTTCATCTCTATCTTATTCTCTAAGTATCCCGTACTAGACTTGATATAGTACTACGTACGTAAACACTAATAAGATGAGCAGTACCACATGATACACCTCGAAACCTAATTCAATTACTACAACCTATTTTCTTCAATGGGGGCAGTTGATAATCCACATTTGTTGGACATTGACTTGTATCTCTATATGTAGGTCGATATAGATCAACGTGGATCATTTTCCCTCCAAACTCAATATATAGCTGATCGAGAGTTTCGCGATTATTATATGACATGATTAGGTGTCTATATACATATATATAAAGCAATCATGTTTGTAAGTACTTGGCAAAAGGTTGTCGATCATAACGAATCTCATCGGCCAAGTTTTCTTTGCCTTAATGTACGTACGACGTACGTACGTAGTTTGCAGTGCCAGGTGGTGAAAATCAATAGGGAAAAATATTATATGACTTGCAAGACACTACAACAGACAATCTTGCAGTAAATCCTCTTAACCCACCCATACATCTAGGTTCCAATGTTGTATATGTGAAACACGTAGTTTCCCCATGCATAAGGTAGAGGAATATATATACCGTTCATGATGTGTTTCAATGATATTTACCGTATCATGCTCGATCTTCTTCAATATTTTCACCAATAAAAGCCACACTTGCTGGGTTCTCATGACCTCCCAACAATTCTATTAATGCAAACACATCAACGACGTCGATCGTTTACGAAACTGACTAAGATCCCAAAGTCTCACGTACGTACTTGACAGATCATCATCATGACCTTTGAAGTTTCCTTTTCTATATATATATATATATATATATATATATATATATATATACTAGATTTTTTTAGATGTGAGAAGCTGGAATTATATATAGATTTTATATGTCTTGTCGCAAGGAAACAAAGTGTGGCATGTAATATTTCTTGTACAAAATTACAAAATTACAAAACGTAGGCGCGGCCGGCCGGGGTGTAATTAGGTGCCATTAATTTATTTTCTGTGCACGACACCACCATGCCTACATGTACGTACTACACGGTACCTGATCTTTTTTGTAGAAATATGGAAAATTGGAAATTATATATAGTCAACCATATGAACGAGAATTCCGCTCCGGACAATTGTTCTCTTCAACCATACGTCATATATATATATGACGTATCGATCATTTGCGTACAAATTAATTTACATTAAGGACGTCTCATGTGATCGATACGTCATATATATATACACAAATAATTATTTCAGATGCACATTAATAAAAGCATGAAAATAGTACTACATGTTTAACGCAAAAAATATTTCAGGCCACATGTACAATTATGACATCAGTTATTTTTGAGTCAAGCTAGCTGATCACTCTATCCGATTAAAGCTTGAATCATATCGTACTCATGCATCAGGCAACATCAAAGCACATCCAAAAGTGACTTCCTATCTACCAAATTGAGATTTGCAGAACGTTGAGATAAATTTTATCTCATATATTATATATATATATATATATATGGAAGTAACGTGTAAAGCACGTTTTTCTAATTTAATTATGTAATTATTTTTAATAAATAATATTATTTTTATTAAAAAATTAGTTTTGATAAATAATTTATTCATTTTTGGTTTAAAAAATCTAATTTATAAAAAAATTTTGACGAGATAGTAATAATTAAGTAGATGATAAATAATTTATTCTATTTTGGTTTATATTATAATGTTCTTTATTTTTTCTTTCTTATTCTGTCTAGACTTTGTCGTGTGTGTATATTTATTATATTTTATATTTATTGTATTTTTTCAGTTATGCAATTATTTTTAAGAATTGATATGATTTTTATGAAGAAAAAAAATTGTATCATGCTTTTGGGTTATGTTTGTATTTGTAACATAAAATTTTAATCTTCAATATGTATTTGATCATATATTTCAATTAAATATCAAACATTTATAATATATTAATTATATTTTTTGGCTATTTATTTTATATTACCATGTTATTTTTTTTTTTTTTCAAATACTCGGTTTGGGCAAGAAGGAAATTAGAGAACTTTCTTGACATACTGTACATGACCCAGAGCAATGACATACTATCATGACCCAGAACTCTAAAGAATATGGTTTTTATAACATAAAATAAATTTTATAACGTTGATTAAATATTGACAATAAAAAATATTTTATTTGTTGATATTAAAAAACTATAAGATAATAAATTTCATGTTAATTTGTACAATATAATACTTAAGAATCTTAAGATGTTTGTCCCCTTAATTCAATATCATTGTATATAAGATCGAGAGAAATAATCAACATGAAATTATCAATCAACTCTTTAATTTATTATTTTATAAAATAAAAATTGATCTAATAATTATGTACTAATGAACAAATTCACACAAACACAATACCATGAAAATATGATACCAATTAAAGTAGTATATATGTATAGGAAAATTCGTATATTAAGTTGTAAATCCTAAATTATTTGCTCAAATTGCACAGATTAAGAAATAAATAATAGAAAACAAAATAATTATTTTGAAGAAATTAGAAAATAGAAAAAAATACCAAAAAAAAAATGAAGATGAAAACAAAACTGAGATTATTACATGTCATCAATTAAAAGAGAAGATAAATTCCAAAAGAAAAATTGTTTAAAAAATTAGTACATGTCATAAATTAAAACATATTTGAAACAATAAAAAAAAAATGAATAATATAGATCAATACCTTCTACCAAAGTAAATCCAAGTAGCTTCCAACAGCACCAAGATCAATAAAATCTGAAGAAAAAAATAGAGGGACTTATGTATAAAAAATAAATCAACTGATTATTCAGTACCAAAAATTGATTGAATAATAAATCAAGTGATTATTCACAAAAAAATAGATTAAGAAAATAATAATCTAAAAAGTTAATAATAATCTAAAAGAGTTTATTAAAAAAATAATATTAAACTGATTAAGAAATAATGAATTGATTTTTTTTGTCACAAATAATCAACATTGTGAAAAACAGATTATTCACAAACAAATATTCACAAAAATTAATTAACATTGTGATTAATATGTATTTGCAAATAAATAGATTATAACAGTTTATAATTAACAATTAAATTATTGACAAATTATTCAAAGATTAGCAAATTTATCATAAGTAATTGTTAAATGAAATTTATTAAGAAATAAGAAATAGAAATGAGGAAACTTTATTTGAAGAGATTAGAATATAGCAGGACATGATTGATGATACCAAAAAAAAAAATGAATGAAGATGAAATTAAAATTGAGATTAGTAAATGTCAGAAATTAAAAAATAAGTTGAAATTACACAAAAAAAAAATCATTTAAGAAATAAGTACATGTCATAAATTAAAAGAGAACATTAAATTTCACAAAAGTTAGTTAATTTCTTGAAATGCATATTAAAAACAGTAGATGAAATAAAATAAATAAATTAACAGCGTGAAAAAATAAACATTATAAGAAATAATAAAACAGATTAATACATTTCAATACCTTCAATGCAAGTAAATTTAATTAGTCGCCAACCGCATCGAGATCAAATCAATCTGAAACAAAAATAAAAAGAATTAGAAAATATAGAATTATACATCATAAATTAGAAAACAGGAAACATGGAAAAAATTACAACATGCAATAAATTTAAGAAGAACATAAATTCTACAACAAATTAGTCTATATATTCTAATGCATATTAAAAATAGAAGATGAAATAAAATAAAATTAACAAAAACAAAAACCAAAATCAAAAATCATATATGAAGAAATAATTATTAAAAAGATTAAAAGACATGAATACCTGCAACCTATTTAAATTTGATTAGTTTCCCAAATTACCGAGATCAATAAAATCTGGACCAAAAATATAAGGGATTTTGGGTTTTGGGATTTGGAACAAAAACTGAAGCAAATAGAGGAAGTTATGTATTTTGGAATTTAGAACTAAGGTACTGGACGTGAATGACGGGTTTTAAGAATTTTCGTTGTTTCTTTTTTATTTTTCTGCTTCTTTTTGAATGTTCTCTCGAAAAACAATAGCACCTGATCTTCTACAATTTGTTTTTTGTTTTTTGTTTTTTTTTTGTTTTTTTAATTGAGTGCTTGTTTAATGGGAATTTGTCGATTTAATGAAAAGTTAAATGAGAAGTTTAATGGACTTAATGGACGAGATCAACTGAAGAGACATATAGAATGAACTTAATTTGAAAACGCTTTGTGTTATGTATCAAATCTGTAGAAGAAAATAATAGGACAATTTATTTTATTGCTTCCATTAATATTACATCTCCCCAATAAACAGAAGGAAAATAAAAAAACAAAGGACGTACGTGTGCAATTAATTTATTCATCAACAAAATTGGATTAAGATGGATGCGTCATCACGTTGATTAAATTTGGATTGGAAGGTGAGCCCAACATGAAAAACTACGTAATGTACTTATTAATGATGCAAAATTTTATTAAATGTCGATTTTTTCTCAAGTTGGTAATATAAAATTTGATGCATCCAGGAATTTAATAACATGAGTTAATGATTAATCAATTGGGTTATAATTGGTGGACGAAATTTAAGATTAATCCAGAAAAGCATGATTTGATAGAATAAACGGAATAAATAATATGCATTAATACAATTTAGATTAGATGGAAACTTGAATTTTTAATAGACGTTAAACAGAAGATGAATTATAAATAATAAAATTTTAACAGCCGTTAAACTAATAAAAAACCATTATATAGTCACTTATTAGATAGAAATAAATATATATATATATTTATACTAGATAGAAGTAACGTTCAAAGCACGTTTGCTTAATTTTTTTAAATTTTTTAAGAATTATTTTTATTAAAAATTAATTTTTGATTAATAATAATCCAATACTTTTGCATTTAAATTTAATTTCTAATTTAAATAAAATAACATAATCTCATAAATACAATAATATAAAATACAATAATATAGTTTCATAAATTCAATAACATAGTCCCATAAACACAATAACTTAGTCTCATCATGTTTCTTTTTTAACTTTATTTTCTTCTATAATCTAGGCACATAGATTTTAATTAATTCAAAAAAATATTTTTATTTTTATTTTTATTACATACAGTGGGATTCTATGTGAATTTATTGTTTTAATTTTATTTCTTTTATATTAATGATTAATGTAAATAATATTTTCTTAACCATTCAACTTGTTTGTTAAAAAATTATATTATATAAGACTATATTGATTAACATATTATGTAATTTAATAAATAGATAGACATATCTAAATTGTAAATAAAATATATTTTCTTATTTTATGGTAATTATATTATATATTAATAAAATAATTTTTATTTCAGTACAGTTAATGTTGTTATTAATAACAACATTTACATTATGACATAAAAGTAAAATAGAGAAATATTCTTAAAATTATTATTTAAAAAAAAACATGTAATAAGAAAAAACAGATTAATAAATATAATTATGATATATATGTATATATGTGATCTACCTTCGTATCAGAATGGATTCATGTTAAGGAATGGATTTAAGCTCAGATTATTTACTGTATTATTTTGATTTTTTTCATCAGATTCTATACTATGTGTTGAACAGAAAACACATGTTATAATAAATGTTATGACGTTTTCATCAGCCAATATTTTCTAAACCCGGATCTCTATCTCATAAATTCATAGTTACGGTGTATGTGCACTTTTGTGAGGAATAATTACATTGTCTTTGGCCATTGATTTTTTGTTATTAAAGAGAAAACATTATAATAATAAATGTACAGACAGAAATTTTATTAGACATTTAATTCAATTTAATAACATTAAATGATTGAACTTTTGACTGAAAATTTTAACGATAATTGTTAAAACAAGAAATTTTGTTACATAGATTCTTTATATATATAGAAGATATATATATATATATATACATGTATATACACACTTTAGTATTAATGCAAAGTCGATAATTAAAAAATTCCTTAAAAGCATCTACCTAGCTGGTTGGATAACTTTAGAGTAATGACGCAGTCGTCATTAAGGCATGCGCGCAATTTAATTAGCAACATAATTAGCACCAAACAGAGTAGATGAATCATGATGTTTGTCGAGGACTGACAAGGCAGGCATGGAGGTCTGCCTATGCCAAAACTTCAGTTTTCAGATATGGGATAATATATACAAACATATATGTATGGATGATTAAATCATCGATCTGATCGAGTATTTCATGTTCTGATATTTAAAAAATAAAAAAGGTTTTTTTTTTTTTTTTTAATGATATTGTCAACTTTTTTCTTTTCTAACAGTGTTTGAGAATATGAACAAAATGACAGAAAAATTAAAAAATAAAAAATTTATTTGTTCTTTATCGGGACAAATTAACTTGTGCGTGCCAGCTAGCTAGCTAATCGAATCTAAGCACTGCTCATGTATATGTGTGTGTATATATATATATATATATATATATATATATATATATATGTTTGGCATGTCATATATATGATATTCATGCATGATCCTGGCCTTTAATTAATTATATGCATGTTTGCCCCTAACTAGGAAGCAGATATATATATATATATATACATACATACATTATGTGGGATTATAGATCAGAGGTTTGTTTTATATAGGATCAGGGGCAGAACTGTGTTATACATACGGGGCTACTGCCCCCAAAGTTTTTCAAAAAATATATATATATTATATAAATATTCAAAATTCTTTATATATATAATTAGAATTGCTCCATCAATTATAAAATAAAATAAAATTGTCCTCCCCAAAAATTTTACAAAAATTTTAAATTATCCTAAATTTTAATAGTTTCACTTAATCCAAAATTTAACTTGCTCATTTGTCACTTTAAATTGATTATAAATTTATATAATTATCAAAATTAATTGATTATATTTATTTAATCTCACTCTAATTTATATAATTGTGAGAATATTGTAAATACAATTTTATAACATATGATTTCTATTTTTATATATAGTCATGTGCAAAAAAGACACGTTATTTATATAGATAAGACTAAAGGCATCGTTTGGTACACACCTGCACCATTGTCTTTTTTTAATTTTTTATTTAGACTTAATTATTAAGTAAATATTATTTAATAATATTCTGATTTTTTTTATTTTTTTTAAAATGTTTTAGAATATTTAAAAAATGATACAATAAATAAATAAATAAATAAACTAAAAATTAAAATTACACTAACAGTGCACTGGGCCGTGCATATACAACGGTGATTGTAGTATCACCCTATTTATATTTGCATATGCCATACATTTTATCGATCGCCCCCCCAAATACTAAATTCTAATTCCGCCCCTGTATATGATATACACGTCATGTATGTTACGCATAAACAATATTATCCAAAATCACACAAGATGATATTTAAGTAGTTCAGCAATCTGTCTACACCCACTGGTGTCAAATTCACTATAATTTCTAAGATTTACAAGACATTCAAGAAATTTTCACGTACACTCTCAAATTTATACACACTCACTTCTTATACCACTACTTCTAATACACATCAGAACTCTCTTTTTATAGGAGAAACTTTACAATAAATACAATAGTTAAAGAAGATTGTGGGATGGTAGGTGTGGTTGGTGCAGCAATGGTGGACTGCAGCTGGTGAGGACGGTGCTGCCAAGTTTGATTTTCTCCATTCAAACTTGGACATTGCAGTCATTCCCTTAGGTATTCACACTAAGGTGGTTCACTTCAACAATCACCCCCTCCACTGAAGTGTGACATATTAGGCTGCTAGCAAACTGATTCATTTTTCAAATGAATGCACCTCCTTCTTTAAGGTGATAGACTTCTACTAACAAATGCGCCATAAGACGCCAAATGCACCCAAAAGTGCCAACGCACCCCAAGGTGCTCAGCAACTTGCAATATTGATCAATTCTAAGCAGTGTTGGAACTTGATCCTTATGACGACTTTCGTCAACATATCTGTTGGATTATCTTCAGTGTCAATTTTCTGAAGTAATATGTCATTTTCTTCTAATATTTCATGTACAAAATGAAATCAAACATCGATATGTTTTGTTCGAAAGTGATAATCAGTTATTAGACTATCTTCACTCTTCTCGAACTCCAAACCAAGATCTACGGTCCCTAAAATATACAATAAAATCCATTTAGCCGCATGCCAGTATTTCTTTCCAGGATTATGCATATAACGACTGACCAAACTGACGGCCTGAGAGATAGATATCAGTTCATGTACACACCATGGTATACATTAGGCTACCAACAACATTTGCATACGGGACATTCTTCATGTAGTCCCGCTCTTCGTCATCTTTAGGAGACTGCAATGCACTGAGCTTAAAATATGGGGCCATTAGAGTACTCACCAGCTTCGTCTTTGAGTCCAAGTTGAAGCGTTGCAATACTCTCTTCAGATATTGCTTCTGAGTAAGGTGAACTGTACATTTCACCATATCTCTGCTGATCTCCATCCCCAATATTTGTCATGCTTCTCTTAGATCTTTCATTTCAAACTCATGACTCAACTGAGCTTTCAAACGATTTATCTCCACCTTGCTTTTACATGCAATCAACATATCATCTACATATAAAAGTAAATAAATGAAAGATCCATCTGAAAGTTTTATTAAATACACACAATGATCGTATTGGCAACGAGTGTATTTCAAGTCCATCATAAAGCAATCAAATCGCTTGTACCATTGCCGAGGTGACTATTTGGTTGGGATCTCACCCCCTTCAACTGGTAGTGCATATGTCACATAGTCTGCATAACGTGTCGGTACACGTTTCTCTCGTCTCGGTCTGTTGGTTGCTATTGATTCAATTTGACTTGGAGGTATTGTGACTGGACTATCAACCTCCTCTTGTCTGTCTTCTCTTGAATCATTTGGAGTAGTAAACCCCACCTTCTGCAAATCACCAGGTGTTTCGCCATCAAAGCTGCCTTCATCTGAATCTTTATGCTTATGTGACCTAAGCATCTCAGATTTGTTGAATGTAATATCTCTACTGATAATTACCTTCTTAGACTCTATGCACCAGAGTCTATACCCTTTTACACCAGAACTAAAGCCCAAGAATTTTACTTTCTTTGCTCTAGGATCAAGCTTACTTTATTTAGCATAATAGTAAGCAGGACTTCCAAAAACGTATAAAGAGTCATAATGTGACGCCCTCAAATTCTCCTTAAAATAACACGGGAATCGAGGCGTCAGGATGATGACAACACGGATTACACATCCCAATGACAAGTGTCAAACCTGTGTGCACACGTGACATACATAAAATATAGGTCGCAGCGGATAATAAAATCAATAACTAGGTACCATAATTTTTAGAAATATTTTACAAACTAATTTAATAAAAACTCTCCAACAGGAGATTTAATACAGTCATCCGAAATACAAATTAAACAAATACATATTCATAAAAATGAGAAAATAAATTTCCCGAGAGAACAATTAATATTAATATTACCTCAACGGCAGAGCCGTCTCCTCAGGCTCAGCCTCTTCATAATCTGCATCCAAAAAAACTACGAAGTCAAGATGGCATCGCAGGTAAGTACAACCCAACAAAAGACAGAAATACATTAATGTCACAACAACAACCATGAACAATTACCATATGCATAAGGCTTAAAATCATCTTCCTCAAAGTTAATGAAATAACCACACGCGCCAAAATCTCAATTTAATCCACAATAAAATCTCAATAAAATCACCCATCATTTTTCATAAAATAAAATCCTCAAAACCAATCATACCGGGCGTTACGTATCGCCGTCTTCGATATGATATACACACACACCCGAAATCATAATGGGCGTTACATATCGCCGGCCCCATTACGATTCACACACACTCATTTCATACCGGGGGTTACGTATCGCCGTCCCCGATATGAAATGCACACCCAATGACCATAATGGGCGTTACGTATCGTCGTCCCCATTATGTCATCCACACACACACGCTGATCACAACGGGCATTACGTATCGCCGTCCCTGTTATGACTCAACCCAAAACCATTAAAATCCATTAAACTCAATTTAAATCCCATTTTCCATTTCCAACACATGAATATCCGAAATCCTGCAAAAATCTAATTTCCAAATATTTTTATGAGCATGCGCGTAAATACACAATGTAGACAACCATGCAGCAATTATCCAACATTTAATTAATCCAATCAACCAACAAATACCAACATCAACCAACATATAGCAACAATAATCAAACACAATAACTGTTGATGCCAAAAATATATTTAAATCTTAAAGCTCGTTTGGAAAGTACTTACAGCGGTAAAAACGCAAATCCTTGAACAACGCCAATCTGCAGCGTTCGTAGCGGTCACATGTACGTTAGGCTAAAATACTCGGTTTGACACCAAAATTTAGGGAGATACTCTTTAAAGGGTGGGGAATCTCATGGAGGTGGTGGTGTGGCGGCACAACCACCGGAAAGTGGCGGATTGGGATCAAAATGGGTGAAAACCCATTTTCGGGTTTGGGGTTGTACCGGGAAGGTGAGGCAACGGTTGGGAAAATTGAGCTAGGGGGATGATTGGCTGGGTGAGGGGAGTCTTTTGGTGGCGGTGGTGAGGCCTACGATGACCAGACGGCGGCGCGGCGAAGATGGATCCGTTTAAGACCCATTTCGGGTGGAGGAGGTAACTGGCGGCGATGGGTGGCTACCGATGGTGGGTTATGCTCGCCGGAGGGTGGGGAGTCTAGTGGTGGTGATTGGAGGCCAAGGGGTGGCCGGCGGTGGCCGGAAAATGCAAGAGAAGCAAAAATACTCATTTCGGGTTTAAGCCTCACGCGCCGGCTAGGGGGTTGCCGGAGGTGCACCACCGGTGCAGGGGAGGTTGCCGGCGTGTGGGGAAGGCAATGGGCTGGGCGGTGTCGCCGGTGGGTGGCCGGCGGAGGCCCTGGGGCTGAGGAGAGAAGGGACAGGCGAGAGGGAGATGAGGCAGGGGAGGGGGCTGGTGTGCGGGTCTGGGACCGAAATGCAGATGAAGAAAAGAGAAAATGAAAGAAAAAGAAAAGAAAATTGAGAAAAATGAAAAGGAAGGGAAAAATGAGTCCAACTAGAAAAACACAGCAAATTGAATAAAAGCTGGTTTTAAATACTATAATTTCAATATCAATAAAATAAGATATTTAAAGCCCATCAATAGAAATAAATTAAATCCAAGCGCAATATTAAAAATAAAACAATAATTAATATAACGAAAACAGATCAAATAAACTTACATAATAAAATAAAGGAATTAAATTTCAATCATTAAATTAATTAACTCACATTAAAATAAATAAGAAAAACAACGTAACTCAATATTAACTAATTAATAGCTCGAATAAATATATTAAATAAATGAAATACGACTAATAATATTATTAAAATAAATTAAAATAATTAATACTGAGAATAAAATAACGTACAAAAATACGCGTAAGTCCGGGATCTCACACATAATCAGTAGCATGTGTACCTTTCCATATTTCAATAGGTATCTTCCTGCCATTGGCAGCTATGAGTAGTCTGTTGACAAGGTGGCATGCATATGTCACAGCTTCAGCCCAAAATTTCTTACTGAATCCAGCATTCAGTAACATACATCGTACTTTTTCTAGCAAAGTACGATTCATCCGTTCTGTCACACCGTTTTGTTGCAGTGTTCCTCATACCGTGAAGTGTCTGACTATTCCCTCTCTCCGACATACTTCCAAGAAAGGGTCTATAGTGTACTCCCCTCCATTGTCTGATCTAAGCTGTTTGATTTTTCTGCCGGTCTGAGTCTCAATCATCTTCTTCCAAACAAGTAAGATGTTCAGCACTTCATCTTTATTCTTCATCGTATACACTCACACACGACGAGAATAATCATCTACAAAAGTTATAAACCAATGCTTACCTCCCAAAGATGCAATTTTGGTAGGTCCCCAAACATCGAAGTGTACATAGTCAAGTATCCCCTGTGTATTGTGAACAACGGTTCCGAACTTGATCTGCGTCTGCTTCTCCAATACATAGTGCTCACAAAAACACAATTTACCAGTCTTGGCACCTTTGAGTAAGCCTGGCTTAACGAATGTTTGCAAAACTTTCTCTCCAGCGTGTCCCATACGCATATGCCAAAGCCTGGTGGTGTCAGCATCAGTCTCATCTAGCTTCTCACAACCTGTAGAAGCTCTTCCAACAACAGTACTTCCTTACAAGAAGTACAAGTTTCCTCGCCTCAAATCCTTCACAGCCACCTAAACTTTCATTACCACTTTGACAGTTCCATCTTTAATAGCGACTCTGAATCCCTCTGAATCCAGAGATCCTAATGAGATAAGATTTTTTCGCAAGTCCGAAACGAACCGAACTTCGGTCTAAGTCCTGACAGTTCCATCAGGCAACTTCAACCGAATGTTCTCTATCCCCCGAGTCTTACATGCACTATCGTTGCCCATAAGTACTGCTCCACCTTTAATCTCTGTGAAGTCAATAAACCAGTCCCGATTGGGACACATATGATAGGTACATCCGGAATCCAAAATCCATTCATCGAGATCACAAATGAATTATGAACCTGTCAAGGCAATGTCTAGATCTTCATCTCTATTTGCGACATTGGCTGTGGTGGTTTGATTCTTCTATTGTCCCTTCAATTTAGGACAATCATTCTTCCAATGTCCTTTGTCGTGACAATAGAAACACTCATCTTTAGCGAGTTTTCTGTCGACTGATGAACCACGTGATATGGTCCAAGTTTTCGATTGAAAACCTTTCTTCTTTCCTGGATACCTTGACTGTGATCTCCCTCTTGCTGTCAATACTTCACTTGATGTATCTAGTTGTACCTGCTTATCTTTTTTCCGATACTCATTGCTAATCAGAGAACTAGATATATCGTCAAAACTAATTTTTTCCTTCCCATACAATAATGTGGTAACTAAATGATCATATGTATCAGGTAAGGAATTTAACAAAAGTAAAGTCTTATCTTCATCTTGGATTTCAACATCCAGATTTAATAAATCAGCAAGAATCTGATTGTAACTTTTCAAATGTTTGGACATACTAATACCTTCACGAAATTGGAATATGAATAGCTTTTTCTTCAAATGCAAACGGCTCTCAATGCTCTTCTTCATGAACTTATCTTCCAATTTCTTCCAAAGTTTCTTTGCATTTGTCTCTTTCATGACAAAATACTTATGATTTTTGGTAAGGCACAAACGAATTGTACTACAAGCTTGGGTATTAAGCTTCCTCCAATCCTTTTCCGTCATTTCGTTGGGTTTTTCTTCCAACGCCATATCCAACTCTTGTTGGATCAAAACGTCAATCACTTCACATTGCCACATTCCAAAGTTAGAAGTTCCATCGAATTCCTCAACTTCAAACTTGACATTTGAAACTGTGGACATATGCCCTGAACTACTAGCATTTCTAGAGTTCCTATCTCCTCTAACACCTTCCATATTAATTTAGAAATTTTAGAAGAAAATTTTCAAAATTCTAACCGTACGGATGAGTCTGGAATAATCCAAATAGTTGGAAAGCACTATTTGATCGTCGAAATCGAACTCTAAATGGCTTAAATCAAGCCCCAAATCATATCTGAAAATCGGACGGTTCAGATTTGTCAGGCGCGTGTGATACACACGCTGAAGGTGGTCAGCGGCACATGAGGCGTGTGGACTTCACGCGCCAGAAGGGACTCGAAGCACGTGGGGCGCGTGAGTCTCACGCGCAAAACGTGTCTGAGGCGTGTGGAAGCGCGTGTGGCGTGTGTGTGGTAGGGGCCTCGGTCTAGCCCCTAACCAATGCGGGCCCTCCTCCACGTACATCTCCTCCTGTGACCGAATAGTCTCAAAGGTTTGGTCGGTTTAGGCACTTTCTCTTGCTTTCTTGAGTTCTTGTGACAATGGGATTAGAGTGTTTAAGGGATAGATTTGATTTGAATAGGGAGATGTGGTGGTCTAAGTGGTAGATTATATTAGAAAATGTTTAAAGGAATATCTTTTGGGTAGGGCTATGTTTTGGGATCCTTTTGGTAAGGAATATGGGTCATATGGTGTAGTAGGGCTAGGGTTTTAGTGGAGGCTAAGGGAAATTTCGAGATTGAGGATTAAGGTTTGGTTTTTTTGTCATTTGGATAAGGTAGTGGATGAATAAGGCTAGGCTAGGGTTGCTAGAGGTGAATGAGAGGTTAATTGGCTAGGTTTGGAGCAATGTGATGCACGGCTAAGGGTAATTTGAGGTGCACGGCTAGGATAGCTTGTGTTTAAGCTAGATGGTGTTTGGTTAGGGCATGTGATGGCCGAATATGGCTTAGGGTTCCTCTAGGGTTTCGGCCAAGTCAATTAGGGTTAAGGATCTAGAATTTTGAGTGGTTTTGGATAAGTCCTAAAAAATAGAAGTATGGCTTATAGCCAAGTGAGGTGGGCAGTATTACTAGGGTTATGGTGACCAAATATGTGTGATGTGGAGGTGGGTTTTGATTGGTTCAATACTTCAATTGAAGATCAATCAAATGTGGGAATAATGTGGCAATTTAATGAGGTGGCAAGTGAAGTTTCGGCTAGGGCAAAGTGGATGTTGGCCGAATGAGATAAAGTATGAGAATTTGTTTGATTTGAATTTGAATTTAAATTAATTTGAATTCAAATTGAATTGAGTGGCCGATCATGCAAGGGCTAGGGGGGCACGAAATTGGCTTGATTTGGATGAGGGATGAGGCAGATTTAAGTGAGAAAATATAGGAGTGGGTGTGATTTGAATTTAAATTGATTTAAATTCAAATGGAAATTTTTTAATTCAAATGGGAAGTGATGGCCGGTTGTGGTTGTTGGAGATTTAATTTGAATTTTGATTTGAGTTTTGAATTTGAATTGATTTGGTTGAGAGAAATATAGGAAGTTATGATGGATAAGGTGGCAAGGGATAGTCGATTATGGCAAGATGGCTTTGGCCAAGTATGATTTGGTTATGGGATGTGATTTTGTTGTGATTTGATTTGATTTGAATTGGAGGGAATGAGTGGCCGGTGATGTAGGGCTTATATTGGGCAAAATTGGATAAGTTTAGCAAGGAATTAGTTGATTGAATGTGAGAGAAAATAAGAAGATATATGGTAAGGATGGATAAGATTGATGAGGTGGTTAATGTGGTTCGGCTATCTCTAATGAATGAGTTGGCCAAGTAGGTGTTTGTGTAGGATTGAGGTTGATTTGAATTTAGATTGATTTGAATTTGAATTGATTTGAATTTGAATTGGTTTGAATTGGTGGGAGGATAATGATAAGGTGATGTGTCAATTAGGATTTTATGGCTTATGGGATGAGTTGTTATGGAAATGAGTGGGCGGCTAAGTCAAGAGATTTGGTGGCCAAGTGAGGTATTTTTGGTAAGTGGATTGATGTATTTGGCAAGTAGAGTTAGGACTTGGTCGGGCCAAGCTTGGTATGGGATGTAAGATATGGTCTTGAAGTGCGAAGTTATGGTAAAATTGATAGGTGATTGAGTGGCCGGTTATGGAATATATGGTGAGGTGTGTATGGCAACTTGGTGGGCAATTATGGTAAGGGATGGCTAGGGTTGGCCGTGTGGGAATGTTTGGGGAATGGGAAAACTCAAGTAAACTCAAGGAACTTGGATGAACATGCAAGTAAATGGATGAACACGCCACACTCAATGCACCAATTGGGATTCAGCACACTCAATGTAACATGCACACAATCACTTCAATACGTCAACACAAACACTCACTTTCTCACAGTTGATGAATCCGAAATTCATAAGTAGTGTGAATTTCAAAACTCACCAAGAACACTCATACACAATTCTCAAATTCACAAGTAGTGTGAATTTAACACTCAAACAAGACACTAAAACACTCACTTCTCAAATTTACAAGTGGTGTGAATTTGGCACTCAAAATAAGACACAAACACTCAATCACTCTTTTTGTAATTTTTCAATAATCAAACAAATAAAACGAACTTCTAATCACTCCAAGAACAAAAGAACACTAAATTAAACAAGAACATTAAAATAGACAAGATACCAAATGAAAGAAATACCTCAACAACTTGATTGATAAATAAGGGATAGATGTAGATCACTGATTCACGAATTGCACGAATGATCATCTTCCAAAGGGATTCACGAATTGCACCCTTAGGAAACCCAAGTGCAAAGCACCGAAAATCCAAACCACGCTAGGTGGCCGGCCTAAACTCCTAAGGAAGCCACTCCACACACAAGGTGTCTTCAAAATGTCAAATGATCAAAAGGTGAAAAACTAAGAGGCCTAGGGTTCTATTTATAGAGCTTACAAAGTGGAAACCCCCAATAGGTCCCTAGCAATTATTTAATTAAATAAAATAATAAAAACAACTAAAAAGCAAATAAAATAGTTTTGGAGACCCATATTGCCGTGGCCTTCAAAGGTGGATGGTGGGCTTGGTTGTCCATGGCATGGGCCATGGGTGTGAACAGCCTGCTAGTTGGTCCGCACCTCAGGTGGCCTTGGTCGGTCCATGGCAAAGACCTTAACCATGATCAGGTGTTGGCCATGGCTTGTAACTAGTCTGCACATGGCTTGATAGTGACTCGGATGGGCCCGTGCATGTCTTGGTCTGTAGGGCATTGGGCATGGCCCGGGTTGGCTGGCACGCTGGCATGCTAATGAGGCGCGCTGGGCTAGGCGCATGGTGCTCTCCAAGCGTAGTCGTGGCACGGTCAAGGGGGAACAAGTGAGTCACGTCCCAATTGACTCGTGTGTCTCCTCTAAACTTCCTAGGACACCCTCAGAATTCTCAAGGGAGCCCTCCAATGTTGGGCTTGGTGCCACAAGTGGTGCCAACTCAGGTGTCAATGTATGTCTAGGGCCTTAATCATTGGCGGTTTTTGATGGGGTATTATCAGTGTGCCTGTGTGCGCGTGCGGCTGATGCATCTTCTTCCTCAGAACGCGCGTGGCAGCGCGTGGCTGCGAGTGGCGGCGCGTAAGTGCATGTTTTTCACTCGTCTTCAACCTCCAGCTGCGAGTAGGCACGTGGGTACACGCTCCGACTTTCAAACAGTACGTGTGGGCTCCTCCAACGTCTGTTTTCGATTCCGTTTGCGCCAACAGATTCGTCTCAACGCAAGGAACAGCCTGAAGTTGTCAAAAATTAATTTTGACCAACTTGATTTCTAGACAGTACGAACCAAAGCTCTGATATCAATTGTTGCGCACAAATAATACTATTTAGAATCACACAAGACGATATTTAAGTGGTTCAGCAATTTGTCTATGTCCACTAGTGTCAAATTCACTATAATTTCTGAGATTTACAAGACACTCAAGAAATTCTCACGTACATTCTCAAATTTGCACACACCCACCTCTAATACCACTACTTCTAATACACATCAGAGCTCTCACTTTATAGGAGAAGTTTTACAACAAATACAGCAGTTAAAGAAGACTGTGGGATGATAGGTGTGGTTAGTGCAGCAATGGTGGACTGCAGCTGGTGAGGATGGTGCTGCCAAGTTTGATTTTCTCCATTCAAACTTAGACGATGCCTTGGATGGTACAGCCATTCTCTTAGGTATTCACATTAAGATAGTTCACTTCAACAATATATAGATCATGCATGATCCTGTCATGTATATGATATTCATGCTGTTTTGTAGGGATTATATTATGAATATATGGGACGTATAATTAATTAATTGTAGATCAGAAGTAGTACGTTTTAAATTATCCTAACTAATCAATCCATTGAAAGGTTGAAACATTCATTCAATTATATATAGAAGAGAGACCTTTTTTCAGAAACTAAAAGGTCGGATAAAAATCAATATCCTAGTTAGTGGTCCAAGAATAAGACAATATCGTCCGAAGGGTGGAATATCTTGATCTATTGAATAAAACCCAGATTGAATATTGCTATCAACCCTACAAGACACATCAGATCAGCAGGTCGCATAAATGTCTAATATTTGGAGATAAAGCTGGTTGGCCGTAGGAAAGCGGAAAAGCAGGTCGCATAAATTAATGTCTAATATCTTGATCACCTGATATTAATGCCATGCATGCCGCCCAATCAAATACGATCAACAGGACTAGGACTCAGGAGGAGGACAAGCGGCCATACATAATATATAGCTGATCATGAGGCATATAATATTGATATTGATTCGTGAACTAGAACTGAATATCTTTGAATCATCCAATTCTCTATATACTTCCCTATCATGTTTTCTGTTGCGAGGCCTTGGTCAGAAACATAATAAGTACCCCACGAAAGCAAAATTTGATCTCACGTACTTTTATTTATATTTTATCTTGATAATCATTTTATAATTAGGAGTTTCAGTTCTCTTAATTTGCTCCCAAAAGAGTAAGCGCAAAACCCCTAGCTAGCTGTCTTGAGTAAGATAGCTCACCTATATATGCCATATCATGCATCAACAAATTAAGCGCTAGTTAATTTGCGCAAAATTAGCGGTTCTCAGTACAGCTGATTCAGAGATATATGTGTATGTATATATATATATATATATATATATATATATAACATGATATATTTTGTGGGCAACTCTAATTCCATGATGGGTAAAAACAGAGTATATTACCAACAATCATAGTCAAGCTTAAACGAATTGGCTTCCGAAACAACCCCCAGACACTAGTAAGGGGAGGCTCTTTTTACAGCTTTACTTGACCACATGCAATTGACGAACGAAGGATGAAATTCCTAAATTACTCTTGAATATCAATGTTATACTTTACGAGAATATTCAAAATTAATTAGTAACCAACAACAACATCCATGAAATAATAATCAAAATAAACACACTATTGATCATTACGAAGGGAAACCCAATGAATAACTTTTTAATAGTAAACCCTACGAAATAATCAAATTCAAAAAAGTCAATTTTATTACATTGACATAATTACAAGAAAAGTTTTCAGATTATAAAATTTTTACAACTAGACATTTTTATTTGACAAGACAACTAACTTACTTGCATTCTACTATAGTAACTGTCAGAACCTCTGACGATTTTCAATCTATTATCTTTCCTCTTGAAACTTCTAGTAGCTAAAGACGAACACTTAAACTCTCCCTAGAGTTAGCACACGCTCAAACTCTACCGAATGAGCAACTAGTAAATTCGCCTCACGAATTTTCTCTCACACAAAAAATTGAAGTCTTCTCAAATCTTCCGGATCTCAACAATAATTCTTTTAAGTGTTAATCTGAACCTTCAGTCGAATGCTTCATTAAATAGACAATGTAGTGATTCAGTTGTATTAGAATTCTGTTGACGTCTCTATTTAATTATTCAGTCTAAAATACTTCAACTAAATAACTCTTTATTATTTCGAATTCAAGTCTATTTTGATATCTTCAATTAAGTCTTCTAACCTCAGTCGTGGAATCAGGAATTTGTTTTAGGGAGGCCAAGCAATCTAAGACTATAATAAAATATTTTTTGTTTTATTTTTATACAATTTTTCTTGCGGTATAAAAGAATATGATAGTATGCAAGATCTAAAGTAAAAATAAAATACATTTAATACAATCTATATATTGAAAAGGTGTGTGATATGTAGGCTAGAAATCATCCATCTTCCTCTTTTATTTTTATATATAATAAAAATGTGTCATCATATTATTAGATCATTTTATTTTATGTAAGATATATTTTATTTATTTTATTTTATTTTAAATAATTTTGTAAAAAGTGGAGTAAGATAATTTTTTAGATATGAGGCCAATACAAGATGAGATTAACATCATTTTATTAAATCATAAAAAAAAATATAGGATATAAGTGGGTATCACAAATTGGAGTGTACAGAAATAAGATGGAGTTCAAGAAATTTTGTAATTTGTGTCTGATTTTCTTTTTTAATATAATAAAAAACAAGTTTTTAATGTTTAGTTGCTTTTTGTTTTATTTTTGGGTTAAATAACACTTAATTTCTAATATATTAGGTGTTTTACACAAAGTTAGGGCATTATATAAGTACGAAATAAAATAATAAATCAACTTTTTTCAATTTTAAAAAGTATTAAGAAATAAATATAATTTAATAATGTTTTCTTTTACTTTAAATTTCTTCTCATTATAGTAAAGGGACATATTGGGGTTCCGTCTAACTGAATCCCTTACAAAATCAGTTTCCGCCACCGTCGGCCATCGAAAAAAGGACCTATTTCAAGTTTAAGGCTGTCAGAGGAAAGTAGGAGGTCGCTGGAGGTGGCCGTCACAAAAGTGAGGTCGCCGGAGGAAGGCGGTCCCGATGGTATGAGCGGTGACGCTACCGATGGCCAGCGGCGACTCCGTTTGACCTAAGGTCGAATGCCTCCCTATTTCCTCATGTAAAATCATCTTCATTTTATTTTTTTATTATATTTTATTTTTTATTATGTTTTTTTATTTTATTTTTTTATTATATATTTTTTTTGTATTTTTAAATTATATTTTTTTATTATATTTTTTAAAATTTTTTATTATACTTTTATTAAGAATTAGTTTTATAAGGAGTTGGTTGAACCCCAGCGTCTCCCTACATTAAAAGAAGGTCCAAATTAACAACAAAAGTTTGGGGAAATGAGAGCACAGAAACATGACAATGCACAAAGAAACACACAAATAACCCAATCACCTGTACCGTCCTCTACTTTCACCGTCATCTTCAACATCATCAATCAATCACTCTCTCAAGCCACTGGAGAACAACACCAATCGCCTCACATAGGGAAAACGAATCGGGCAAATGTATTTCCGCCATTGCTGTGAGTGATAACCTTTGGGAGATATAGGAGTCTTGCAGAGTGTTCTTGCAAAGAGTCCGAGATTCATTTTGGACTCTTTAAATTACTGATCTTGAATTTGAAAATTCACGATAAAAGTAACAATACATTCTAGATTAAATTCATCCTAGATATTTAAATAAATTTTAGAATCCTCATTAAATTACATTTATCTAATTATTTGAAATTAAGGCTCTGTTTATTTTTAAAAATAAGATGAAATAAAATAAAAATAAAAATAAAATAAAATATTATTATAAAATATTTTTTTAATATTAATTTTATTTTGAGATTTAAAAAAGTGATTTTAGAATTTGAAAAAATTAAATTTTTTATTATATTTTATATCTAAATTTAAAAAAATATAATAATAAATTTATAATAAATTTAAAATTTTAATTTTATCTCTCAAAACAAAACAGACGCTAAATCCTAATCAACTAAAGGAAATCATAGGAATGAATGGGGAAGGGGAGGGGTTTAATAACTTTTTTTCTCTAGATGAAAAGAAAATTTTCCAAAAAAGTCGATCGACTGTAGAGTAGTGCGCAAGGCAACATTTTCGTTGCCGACATTTATGACATACGTAAGCACTTTCTTGACAATTAAAACAGGTTAGGATTAATTTCCCCTTCTCTCAAGGCTAATCATCATTAAGCTTCATTACTTAGCTTAAAATGGTGTCAAGACTTTCATCTAAGTGGGACTTATGGGCAAAGACTGTACGTACCACTTTAGAAGGAAATGACGCTCGATTGCATACACAACAGAACTAACATTCACCGACAGCGCATTACAATAGAAACTGTGAAGATGTAGAAAACAGTAGCTACTTATAATATAAGTTGGTAAAGTCCCCAAGGCCGTAGCCATTGGCAACAAGATGATGGATATATAGGCAGAAACCGTGCCGGGAGACCGCATGGATTTAAACAGGCAAACCAGACGTAGAAGAACGACTGCACATTCACGGAAGAATAGTATACAACGACACGTCTACAAGTAAATTAGAGTCACAATTTGATCACAGAATTAATATTCATGTAAAGTCTAGAGACTCTAGACAATATTTCCTTTATCACCGTTAGTTTGGACCAGGCAGCCTATTGGCGCGAGTGACACACACCAGCATGACCAGATTTGGGCCTACCAAATGCTCATAGGCTGCGACCTAAAGCACAAAGCACGGGACATGCTGGGCCTGTAAACCAATCTATAAATCATTGCATTAGCATATCGCCTGTAATTATTGTTGCTATATGGTACAATAACGAGTTTGTTAATTAAACTGAGTAATTAAGCAAAATAGATTTGAGTTTTCTCCACCTCTCAGGTCGACATTGCCTCATCCCCGTTTGATGATGTATCTCATTTCCATCTAAAAGAGAAAACGTTGACCATGAAGGGGTCCAGCGGAAAGCTAGAAAACAAACGCATTCCTATTGTATTAATTACGCATACTGCCTTTAAATTAACATATCGGCAAAAGATAGATCATCAAAACCAACACTCTCTAGAACAAATTCTAAAATCAAAAACAGGCAAGCAGCCACCAGCGTTTTGAATGTTGGAATGATAGATAATACAAAACCTCTAATGTATCATACAGATCTTGCCTGCCTGAACTTGCTGAAAGTTTGATCTCCCACAATAACGATTTCAATAATAAAACAGTTTACTTGGGTCCTCCAAATTTGTTCATCATCTTTGCAATTACAGGAGCCACCTTGGGATTTGATTGATGCTTCGCAAGATTCGCAGGGTTTTTCATTACTGCAAAACATCAGCCAAGAACAGGAAATGATGGTCAAACAAAAGCTATAAACCGTTGTGACCCATTCGCACATGCAATTACGTTCTCAAGGAAATGAGGGGGTTCTAAATACTACACGGTAATTACAATAGGAAAGGATTCCAAACATGTATAGTAGTGTTCAAACAAACAAAAATACTACATTTGTCATCTCAAGGAATCCTATTTTGACTGAAATTCCACAATTGCATTGGCCATTAATTTTATCAGATCATTCAACATGGATCAGGGCATCCTCTCAACTTTACATTTCTTCCATCTTCTCTCCTTATTGCTTTTGGGAGGAAAAACTTCCCATAAATGCTCCAACTTAATGTTATGCAATCTTTATGGCAATATCCAACCCACCTAAGCCGATCTTCTCTTTGAAGAAGGGTAGTTCAAGTCACGATCGATCAAAAGGGAAGGGTACTATATTATCTTTATGAAGCAAAAATTGTGTTTTGGAATGTCCGTTGGTTGAATGAGACAAACAAACGTTGACACATTAATAATCTGCTCAGGGTGTGGACGGTGGACAATGTACGTTTACAAGAAACTAAGCCCTAGTTTGAATTCAGAACCCATCTCACCTCACCTCATCTCATCATTACAACTTTTTCAAATTCTCATACATAATACAATAAACCATTCAATTTTTTCAAATTTTAATTTAGCTTTTTAAAATTTCAAAACAATAATAATATTAAAAAATGATATTCCATCAATATTTTTTAAACTTCATCTAAAACAGGGCGAAATATTTGGACTTGTGCCTATGTCGATTGGGTGTATTTGGAATTAGATGGGGCTTCGGGTGGAATCTTAGTGATGTGGGACAAAAGGGTAGGGGTGAAAGTGGAGGATTTTATAAGGGAACATTCAGTCGCTGTTTCTTTTAAATCCGTGGAGGATAATTTTCTGTAGGCTTTTGTTGGTGTTTATGGGCCAAATGTTGATAGTTCTTGAAAACTAGAATGGGAAGAACTTGATACACTACATACTTGGTGGGATCTCTCATGGTGCATAGGTGAAGATAAGGAGCAGATTCTGGAAGAGCTTAGATCTTTCTTTTTCCATACTCTAGTATCATGAGCCACAGCTATCAATTTCAATGGTCTTAATGTTCATAATTATCTTCTATCTTACAACCTAGATAAGTCCTATCTCATGTATACCATCTTATGTATTTGGACTTTGCCTATTCTATTAATACAATCATTTACTTATAAAAAAAAAACTAACTAATCCAACCTTCTTCTTAATACTAAAACCTATTTGATTCGAGATTAAAAAAAAAAAAAAAAAAAAAAAAGCTAGCAGATGAGATAAATAAATAAGAAAAAGTGTAATAATCATAGCAGAAATAAAAAAAATAAAAAAATAAAAGCAAGCTAGCAGATGAGATAAATAAATAAATAAGAAAAAGTGTAATAATCATAGCAGAAATCAAAGAATATGAGAATAGGAAAAGCACCATCTTGAAGAGCAGCCATGACTTCTGGATCACTAAATGCCGCCATCAGTTCAGGGTCCTAAAAAATAATAAGCAAACACACATCAAACCAGTCTATGAAACACATCCTTTTTCAAATGCTGAACTGTGCGTTCCTATGGAAGACGAGAAAATATATGCAGGAGATTTCATTGCATTATATATTTTTCTGTATTCAAGCCGAAATTAAATAGCAAAACTCAGTAAAACTTGTCAAATGTTCACCCCCATATATAGGGGTTAGCTAGAATATATCACCAATAGTCATGAAAAAATATTTTTTAAAAGAATCCTTCAGAATCCCATCAACTTACATTCAGTATTTTGCTAAAATCAACATTTCCAGGCATCCCTCCTGGCATGCTACCAGGCATCCCTCCTGGCATGCCACCAGGGAAACCTCCAGGCATACCTCCTGGAAACCCTCCGGGCATACCTCCTGGAAACCCTCCAGGCATCCCTCCTGAAAACCCTGGCATGCCTCCAGGTTTCTGACTGGAGGATGACTCTTCTTGCTTCTTGGCCTTCTGATATGCAGCCTAGAACAGAATGACAAATAAATTATTAGATCTTATAGCAAAAAGATGGCTGGATAATTTTGTTAGGAGCCAAATGTAAAACAGGTTACCTGAGCTTCAGCACGACGACGTTGTCTTTCACGTTCATTCTTTCTTTCCTCTCTTTCCTTGTGCAACCTTTCATACTTCCGACGATGTTCCTCAATCCTATGTGCATTTGGTTCAACCTGGACATAAGACGGCAGAGAGAGAGAAGCCTAAGTCAAAAGACTAACACAACAATATGCCATGTCCAACATGCCAATGTATATGCATTGACAAAAGAGATCAGCATCTTAAAGTACATAAAATACAATATGCTTTGTATGCAAAGAAATTTGCACCTTCTTGGCGTACAAAATCTTAGCTCACCTTTCAATAGGCAACATATAGCTTCTCAAACCCAAAACCCAGTCAACTACAGATAAGCAGACAGTTCAATCCTTCTCTACGAATGACAACTTTAAGGATGCAAGAAACCACTTCATCAAAAAATTCGAAAAAGTAGGCTGGGTCCATTAACAGAGAGATCCAAGAGGACAAAACATATGTGAGCAATAGATGAGAGTATGCAAATTACATCTTACGAAAAGCATTGCATGTCTGTTGAAGAGCATCCAAGAACATTTGCGATAATATAGTCCTATTTAAATCTTCATTCTAACTTCTTATCAAAAGAAAATATTAATGCCTCGCATATACATAATAATTATTTAGCACAAGTCGTCCTAATTCTTCTAATTTATAATGGACATCAAAGTGTGATTACCACGACATGATGCAACTACACAGGAAAAGAACCACACAAACTGATTTTTTTCTTTTTTTTCTTTTTTCTGTTGGTAAACACCACACAAACTGGCATCAACATAATGGTAAAATCCACATTCTAAAACTAAAGTCAGCTGCTAAGATGATACTAATTTGAATCAGAGAGCGAGAGGAAACCTTCTTAAGTACGGAATTGATTTCCTCATCATAGTCTAACTTTGATGCCAGATGAAGATCCTTTGCAGCCTCTTCCCACTGACCGAGCATTGCTTGTGCCATGCCACGAGTCTTGTAACCTTTAGCAGAATCTGGATTAATCTGTACAATTTAAAACTAGTCTTCTCAGAATATTCCAAGCATGACTAAATTAAACATACTTCCAAACAAAATCACCATAAATTCAAATAGATAACACTGCGTAATTAGCATCTAACAATGCAGTGTGCAAAATTAACCTAGATTTCTTTTGAGAAAAAAATAATGCACGCCACCAGATGCATTGATCAGAATACTAGTACCAAGAGCAAACACAAGTCAATGTGATGGATACAGCATAATACATACAAATACCTTATCATAATTTTGCTACTATTTACAAAAGTTTATTCATCCAACAGAATAAGAATTACTTATAGACATACTTACAAATATGCTACATTTTAGATTAACAGGATATATACAACCAAGTATATAGTGTGTGAACCATAGAGAGAAGAGAAAAAACATTTTTCATAGCGTACAACAAAAGCAATACCAACCTCCAAAGCTGCATTGGCGTCACGAATAGCGGCATTTGGTTTCTTCATCTTGACATAGACACTAGCTATAGAAAAGACCATACAGAAATTAAATTAACATTTTATAAAGCCAAAAATTACCTCGGGAAAAAAATGGCATGCAACACTCCGCATACTCAACCTAAATCGCACCTCTGGTCGCATACATGATGGCTGATGTTGGATTGAGTAAAATCGCCTCTGTGAGATTCTCGATCGCTTCCTCCAAGTTTCCTACATTCCACAAAACCATAACATTCATAAACTGCCACGCAACATAATTGTTTGTTCGACACAAATGTAAAATGCCTAACTTCAAACATATATATATATATATATATATATATATATATATATATATTATATACCTTCAGAAATGGCTTCCATGGCTTTGGCCTTAGCTGTCTGCGCAGCATCGCGGTTCTCCTCAGAGACCTCGACTGAGGAATCTCCCATCTGCAAGCACATTGGATCCTCCATCAATACGATACAGAAACACCCCTAAAAAAGCACGATGAAATTAAAAATGCAATTTAGACTCGAGAGAAAAAGACCTTCTGCGGAGGATCATTATCAGGTTCCACCGTCTCGCCCTCGAGCTCGAGGTCGGACTCGATTATCTCGTCCTCTTCTCCTTCATCGTAAGCATTCCCTTTCCCGCCATCCGTGTCCGCCATGTCCTCGTCGCTCTCCTCCACGACAAAGCTCTTCTGCACTTCCAAATATACATATTTACATAAATATGGTTGCATATAAAAAAATAAAAAAATAAAGTGATAAAACCCCAGAAAATTAAATTATAAAGAGCAATCAGAGAGTACGGATTTGGACTCGTCATGCTTGTACGCGGAGGGTGGGAGCTGGGCACCGAGGCTGCAACGAATCGTTTTAACACCATCAAATAGATAAACAGGGATTGAAACATCAAACTTTGGGTTTTTGTTTATGCGAAGAAAATGCTAAATTAGAATTGGAGTTAAAAAAATTTACCTCTCGAGATAGTCGCGGAAGAAGGAGAGGGAAGGGTCGCTGAGAACGGAGGGATTGGACTTGCACTGCTCGACGAATTGCTTGAATTGGTTCAGCTTCGACGCGTCCATTCTCTCAGCTTCAACAAGAGCCTCTTGATTGATGATTCTGTGTATTTGAGTGTTTCTGAGCTTTTTCTTTCGGTTTCCTTTTCCTTTTTCTAGTGTAGGGGGAAAGTAGCAAGACCTAAGACTGAAGTTTCCCGACTGGCCCAAGCCCCTTTCTAGCAGCTTCCGATGGATATATTTGCAAATATCATTTCTGATATTACCCGAGAGAGTTTATAGTTTTTATTTAAATTATCATAATTCATGCAAATTTTGAATTTTCAGCGTGCTTCAAATTTTGAGTTAAACATATTAAGTTTTATTGGCTTTCATTTTGCGGTTTGCATTATATATGTCTACGACTACGAGGATCATGCATCTTTTACTTATTTAGAGATAGGAAAAATTCTATCCATCATATTTATATTATACATTATTAGATGGAAATTAACGTGTAAAATATGTTTATTTAATTTAATTTTTAATAAAATTTTAATGATTATTCATAATTAAGTAGATAATAAATAATTATACGTTTTCATATATTATAAAAAAAATTAATAAAAACAATAACATATAATTTTATCAAACTTGTTTGAGATAATTTTGATTAAAGTTTTAATAAAAGGTTAGTTCAAGATATGATATTTTCTTAATTCTAAGATGATAATTTAACATTTGTATTATTTTGTACGGCCTCAAAACAGAAGACATTAAAATATCTATGTTTTTTTAGTTATGTGATTATTTTTAAGAAATAATATGAGTTTTTTGAAAAAATAAATTATATAGTTTATAATTTATATAAGAATGTTATATTATAATTTATAATTTATATAAATTTATTTAATCATATATATTTCAATTAAATATCAAACATATAATATTAATTATATTTATTGCTTATTATTACCAATTTAATATAATTATAATAAATTGTATATACCGTATATTAACTATATATACCATATATATAATTATTTAATAAATAATGCATTCATTTTAAAATTATAAATTATTTTTAAAAAAATTAAATTATTAATCATATAATAGGAATAACATTTTCATGAATAAAATTAAACTCTCTAATGCATAAATAGTTATGAATGGTTTATTTCTATATATATTGTTAAATTTATATATTCTATACTATTATTGTGTCATTCTATATTATTATTATTATTCTATATTTATTTTACATAAAATAAAATTAAAAAATATGTCATAAGTAAGAATTCTAAAATAGAAATTTCTAACATTATTTATGGGCTTAATGAATTGTGTTTAAAGTATTAAGTGGTATTAAATAGATGTTAAATGAGTTTTAAATGGAAAGTATACTATTGTAGAAAGTTGAAAAGGTAGAATTAATTTTAATGTCAAAAATATTATTTCAGTGAATAAATTTAATAAATTGTGTTTAAAATGATAATTCTTATTAGATGCAGTATTAATTTTAACAGAAACTGACGGAAATTGTTAACTTTAATAGAAAAATAAGAATTTCTGTTAAAACAAGAATTTTGGTTAGATAATCATTTTATATATATATAAAGATATCAATTCAGAGGAAAAAAATACTATACATTATATCTAATTTTTTATTTTCTTTCTTGTGAAATATGTGATGTATAAATTATAAGTAGAAGAACATAATTAATGTAAAAATAATAAATTAAAAATAAATATGATATTTGGTGTGTGAATATGTTGAATAGCAAAACCCTTTAAACAGTTCTTCTAGAAACTTGACTCCTATGTAACCATTCTTGGGATTTTATTTTTTCTGTTTTTACTAATTATGGAGACGGGGATAGAAGAGCTTAGATTTGCGGAAGAAAGACACCAAAATGAAATTTACTAATGGATGTTTGATGCACTTTTTTGCTCTTCAAGATGGAATGATGTGCTTTAGGCACTTCGACCAATTGAGATGGTAACAAATATATAAGAACATTGCTATAATTATAAAGAAATTATATAAAAATAATAATATAAATTAACGTAATTTTTTATAATTCGTTAGATTTATTTTATAATAAAAATAATTTTATAATTTGACGAATTACATACGTCACATCAATTTATAAATATATTTTTATGTATTTCATTTATGATTAAAATATTTCTCAATATTATAAAAAAAAAAATGTTAGAGACATGCAGAAATCTCATAAAGAGATACCACAAACTAATCCCCCTTTTCCATTCCCCATCGCAAACGCCCATGCCATTACCCCCAACAAAGAACCAGTACACCTCTCAATCTCTCTTTCTCTTATTCCTTTCATTTTTCTTTACAATTTTCTTGACAATCAAACAAATTTTGATTTTTCCTCTCAACAACTAAATATAGAACAAATATTATTTTTCCTTCATTTTCTCAACAACACAATAAGAACAAGTTGCGATATCCCTCTCAACAAATAAATAAAAAAACAAACATTATTTTCCCTTCATTATCTCAACAATTAAACAAAAAAAATTATTTTATTTTTTCAACAACCAAATAAAATTTTCTGTTTCATTTTCTCAACAACCAAATTAAAAAAAAAAAAAATCTTTCATTTTCTCAATAATTAAATATAGAGAGATATTGGTGATAGAAAGCTATCGTCGACGTTGTCCGAGCTATCGGAGACTTGAGAAGAATGAGGCATGGCTAAATTAACAAATGGGTCTTTGTTTAGAGGAGAGCTCACTCTTGGGTAGTGAAGTGTGAGGAGGAAGACTAGGTAGGAGGGAGATTGGATGGGAGGGAGAGTTAGAAAAAGAACAGAAAAAAATGAAAGTTAGGGGAGAGGACTAAGGCCCGAGAGCACGAAAAATAAAAAATACCGAAAAACTGTGAAATAAAAAATTACAAAAGTTGCTTAAGGTTAATACGTTACTTTCTAAAATTACTTTGTGTCTCCGGTTCTTTCCGTATAGAGGGTACTTCCATATTTAAATAATAGAAAATTTCCTTTACAATGTCAATCGTATTGGGTGAGTGATTTCTAGGATGGATTTTGTCTTTTCGTCAATATTTTCTCCTAATAATTGAGGAGTGTAAATCAGTTGGTTTGATCCGATATGATTCTGAGTGGTGATGGATTGAGATTTTTGATTCATCATTTTTTTTTGAAGACCTAACCGAAAATTCATAGGTTTGATCGGTTTGGTTCAATCTATTTTTTTTTTTTAAATAAGTTAATAAAAAAATTATTTAAATTATTAAACTATAATTGAGTGAATTATTAATATAAATTATGTAATTAACTTATTAAAAAAATATTTTATACTATCAGTGAAAATAAATTATATAAGAATTACATCATTAACTTATATAATTATTATAAAATATATATATATATATATATAGAAATTCAGTTCCATTTGGTCTAAATTTTAAAAACGTCTAATCATAATCAAATTTCCTCAATCCACAATTTATAGGAAAGAGACCAACTGATATAAAGTTTGGTCCAATTCAGTTCGATTTGGACTGAATGGTTAAATCCAGTAGATTTTTTTTAATTCGAACCAAAGCCCTTACGCCCCATTTGTAAGGGGATAGATCACTGACAAATATGCGAGTAGTGCGTATCTATATGCATGTAGGGTATAGTTCGATAAATTCTCTCATTTGGTAATCTTTTTTTTTCCCTTATATTTTTTTATATATTTTAAAAAAACATAATATCATTAAAAAAAATATTTATAATCATTAAAAAAAATTATGGAAATCCATTATCAATAGAATTCCTCGGGATGACTAGCATTATTCACAAAATATAATGCATTAGAGACTCGGACTAAATACCAAAAAGCGGCCAAAGAGGATTTGTTTTGGCAATGAAAAAGATTCTCTTGAGTTTATGGATACACATGAGTCTTACCATATTTACTATTTATTTAATATTATTAAAAATATTTATACAAATAATAATAAATATTATAAAACTAAACTTACTTCAACGATAGAGAAGAAAGAACTTGATTGGCAACGCAGGGTTAGAAGTTGCAGCAAGATTCAAACTCTCTCGTCACAAAAGATTTTTAAAAGAGAAGTATTTCAGTAATGTAAAATTTGTAGATGCAAGATTGAGGTGTGTAATCCTTCATAAATGTGGAGGAGTTTGATGGCTACTCAGAAATTGGTTAAAGAAGGTATGGTGTAGAGGGTGGGGAATGGAGAGCAGGTGGGTAGGGTATTTGGCAAGATAAGTGGTTACCTCATAGTCATACTATAACTCCTAGATTTTGCACACTCTTGAATGAAAATGCAAAAGTAAAGGAGCTAATTATTGAGGGGACCAATTATTGGAAAGAAGGGCTTATTAAAGAAATATTTGATAAAGATGTTGTAGCTCAAATTTCCAGTATACCTTTAAGTGTGAAAAGAGGTGAAGACAGGGCTGTTTGGGGCTACACTAAAGATAGGAGGTACACGGTTAGAAGTTCATATTATGTTGAGAAACAAAGAATAGAGGCAGAGACGAGTAAAAGTTCAAGAAGATAGATGGTAAATTAGATGTGAAAAGGGGTATGGTAAATTAGATTTGGTGATTAAAAAATTAGTTATGATTCTTGAAGATTTCCAGAAGGCTGAGGGGTTGTATAAGGCAAGAGAGAACAATGTAGACAAAGGCAGAGAAAAAGCAAAGTGGCAGCCTCCTTCTGAACATGTTACAAAGATTAATCTTTGTAACATTAGTAGATAAAGATGGTAAAAAAAAAAATGGGGATGGGGGTGGTAGCCAGGAATTATAGAGGGGAACTGATGTTTTTTTATTGTGCAACAAGATGTTTTGTAGGGGATGTAGAGATAGCAGAAGCAAAAGCATTATAGAAGGTCGTGGAGATAGCTGCAGTGTTAAATCTACATATAGTCTGATGCATAGAAATTAATTCAAGCTGTGAGGAGTAAGAAAGTCTGCAATGGATGGGTGGCACGTTTGGTGCTTGATATAAGAAAAGTGCTTTCACATAGGCCTGATTGGTCTGTTAGCTTCATTTATAGAGAAGGAAACCAGATTGCAAATTGTTTAGCAAAAAGAGCAGTAAAAAGAGAGGAGTTGACATACTAGATAGAAGATAGACCTGATGAAAATATGAGTTTTGTAGAGAAAGAGAAATCAGATCATGTGCAAGGATGTTAATGGAGAGAAAGGTCCAAGTGCTGATCATAAAAACTCAGATTCTAATGCTCGAGCTATGAAGTTTTTGGTACACCTGGTTGGCAGTTTGTTCTTCAATTATATTAATAAACTGTCATGCATATCAACTAGGGTAGTTCACTTCTTGAGTGCATGAAAAATGAGTAGATTTGGATAGAAGTTGTGATATTGCAGTTTAAGTTTGCTGTTTGTTCGGGACAGTCTATGTAATTGTTGACAGGATTTGCTGTCTTCGCATTTTACATCAATGGAAGTCCTATTCATTTCAATATTTAATATATGGATGTTTTTTAAAAGGAATATGAACTTTGTTTCAAATGATATGCTAAACAAAATGCAATCAATTATGCATCATCCAATCGTTAATGCCAATTCAATTCAGTCCTTGTTCACTTTCATAAACACTCATTTCATTTAATCACATCTCATCATTACTAATTTTTCAAATTCTCGAAATAAAATAAACAATTTAATTTTTTCAAATCTCAAAACAACTTTTTCAAATTTCAAAATAAAACTAATATTAAAAGTATATATTACAACAATATTTTATTCAATTTGTAACTTCTAAATATCCAACTCTCAAATCACTATACTCATTTTAACTCAAAATTTCTTTACACGTAAGACTCATAATCCATTTCAATTCAACATTTTTTTATTTGCATGACACAACTTTTTTATCTTTCCATAAATATATTTAAATTCATTTAACATTTAAATACATATAAGCTCATCTTAAGTGAACCCACAAAACTCACTCCACCATCCCAACTAATTATTATTCATAAAGAATTTAATTCATCTTAACTCAACATCCAAATGTTAACAACGCAGCAGGTAGAGTAACTAAAATTTGACATAAACATGAATAAGTAAATTATTAAGGGTAATAACACAGGAATAATCAATTAACAGCAGAAGTTAAACACGTAAAAGAATTGTAACCAAGAAAGAGATCGGAAGGCTGCTGCTCGATACCGAAATGATCACAGCATTATTTTCACTCTAATAATTGTCTCTGTTCCTATGTGGAGGCAGCCTAATAAAACATCATACAAGCCAGGAAGAAGAATATAGCAGAAAAGCCAGTCCACCCTATCCTGCCTGCTGCAACATTTCCAGGTACTCCTGCAATGTTAGTCACAGTATTAGGAGGACAAAATTGAGCGAATAATTTGCTACAAATCTATGTGGAATACGTTATTTTTTTCTTGCACTCCAGACTTCAGATGTAAACATATGCAAGATAAGATGCCCTTCAGGATCAGGATACTGAACCCACAAGGGAATTGAATTCTTTTTTTTTTTGGGGGGGGGGGGGGGGTTGTGTAAAACGATCTATCTAAGAAACATTGGCTGTATGATCTACAGGACTAAAAATTGTAAATCTGACTTGAATCCCTTGGCCTTCATTAGCCATAAATGATAAAAATGAGAAATTTGCAAAGTCTGCTTTACTTTTGAGAATGAGCAAAGGGAAAGCCTCGAGAGCTGCCGTACTTGGTTTATTCAAATGAGAACCATTATAGTAGAAGATCTAAATCCAAGACCGTCGTATTTTCAAAGAGGTTATCAAAATCGCAGTTGCCGGAGTTCATCACCAGTCTTACAGAAGTGTTAGTTACCAAAAGATTGCTGACAAAAATCCTAGACACTTGAAGGCCGGCATTCTATCAGTCAGTGTCCAGGGTGGCAAGAGTGAGTGCTAAAAGGCTTAGGAGAAGCAAAAGTATTGGTTGTGACTGAATAAGAGAGGTAAGCGGCCTGGTCACCCCTGCCCAGTGGCAGAGCCCAACGCGGGAGGGGGGGAGGGGATCGCCCCCCTCTCTACAGGCTCCACCCTTACTCTTAAAAAAAAAAATTAAAAAAAAAATATAATATATGATTTATAAAGAAAAAAAATTAAATAGGTTTATTTTTTTATAATTTTATAAAATAATATTAATTTTATTTTGTATGGACCCCCGCTTAATTTTGACCCCCTCTACAAAATTAATCTAATTTAAAAATAAAATAAATCTTATATAAAATAAAATAATATAATAGCATGATGACATATTTTAATTATAGATAAAAATAAAAAAGAAGTTGAATGATTTCTAATGTATTTTTAATATATTTTTATTATGATAACACGTTCTTATCATATTATATACTTTTTTAATACATAAGTTATATTAAATGTATTTTTTTATTGTAGATTTTATTATTAAATTATTTTATATCGCATTAAAATATTATATATAAATAGAATAAAAAAATATTTTATATATTTTATTTTAGTTTTGCTTGACCTCCCCTAACCCTAATTTTTGACTCCGTCACTGCCCTGCCTCTCTTAGAGAGTGAAAGAACCCAGCAAAGAAAACAACGTGTAGAAGCCAAAGGTGTCAACAGAGACTAGGAGCAATTTCCTAATAAATTTGCATGTGTACTCACACTTTCTCTCCCCTTCATGTATATGCCAGATATTCTAAAAGAAATAACCAGGTCTAGCTAGTCTTGACATCCATTTCCAAATACTCGAGAGCACCAAAATCTCTTAACTTCTCTGTTGTTTTTAATTCACTTTGTGCTTTAAGCACTAACAAGTTTTTAGTGCTTAGATGACAAAAGCAGCACCAGAAAGGGAAAAGGCCATCTCATATTACTCTGAAGCAAATCCAGAGGGTCAATCTGTCACTGGGTACGTATAATTTATCTCACAAACTGGATAAGACCAGAGTTCTAAAATGGTCTACTCGATTATATCTGACTCTCGTCATCAAGAAAGCACAGAAAAATAAAATCCGACCCTGTTTCCCTCAATTCACTGTAATCAGACCGTAGCATAACTCATATTATATAGCATTCTTTATAGAAACAAAAGAAAAAAGAACTTCGAACAACCGAAATAATGGCACAATGGAAAACGTCTTCCCAAGAATTTGAGGATTCAAGGCACCAACTCCAAGAGCACTTTTGAGCTGGCCACCTAATCCACTTAAGACATATTTAAGGCTTAAACTATTTTTGGCACATAATTTAACAATTAGGCAGGCCCATCAGCAAACTTGAAAACACCCAAAAAGAAACGGAGGTAGCAGGTGGTTGCAACCTAACTTCCAGACTCTCCATTACTCTTTATCAGTTCTAACTTCTACAGACATGATTGATCATGATATCCGCTTGTGGTTAATGGTGAGACTCCGTTTATTGTTCAGTTTCTTTTAAAGCAGCATAAGCAGGAAAAGAGATCGTTACCTGGGGGAGGCTGCGCAGATGTAGGCGACGGAGCTGTGCCTGTGGAAGGGAAAATATTGAAAACAGATAAACATGAAATTAGTTGAAAAGCAATTTGAGAATAAGAATATAAAGATGCGAAAGGAGTTACATTTGTAAGTGAAAAGGGGAAATGTGAATATTTTCCAATTGAAGTTATGATGACAATAGGGTGAGGATCAAGCTGAGAGAGGAGGAAAATGACCATAATTAAACTAGACAATATGAGAAGAAACGTAGAAACTGAGGACTTTTGAGAGAAATTTAAGATCCAGCGGTTATATTATCTTCAACTTCCATTGATTTGATACTAAATTTCAAAGAAATTTAATTCCCTTCACATCGAAAAAATTGTGAGGGGCCGATGCGATCTATTTTTTCGATTTCATTGAAAGAACTACGAAACGGGTGCCCCAAATACCAAAAACTTGTGAAAACTTAACCGATGATATTAGTTCAAGTTCATGAACAAGAAGCCAAAATGAGTAGCAAAAATATTACCATTGCATTTAGTGAGGTCGGTGGTGACATTACAGGCACGGGAGATACGAAGAGCCTTATCAACGGAGAGGCCAAGAGACTCAAGCAAGCCGGGGGCGTTGTAAAGGTTGCAGAGACAGGAAAGTTGGTTCTTGACGGCGTCCGCGATGGAGCTGCAGCAGTCGGCTGGTGGGGTATTGGTGTTATTGATGGCGCTAGCGCATGGAGTCAGGTTCTGAGCGCAAGTATTGTTGGCAGTATCCTGTGCCTCTGCCAAGGTTGTCATACCCACCATGAATACTAACATCACGGTCACCGACACGGGCAATTTCCAGCCACCCATTTTCTTCCTCTCGTTCTCTCTCTCCGATGTTGAGTGTGTTTCTGTTCCTGATCGATGGGTATATGGTCTTGCCTGCTTTTCTTTTCGTGTCCTCTGTATCTTATCAGTTTCGCACCTGTGTTTCTCTTGTTTCTGGTCTTATATATCGACGGGGGAAACGTGCTGCTTTCGAATTTCCGTTTCTGTTTTTCTTTTTTCTTTTTCTTTTTTGGTCTCCTTAAAGTGCGTACAACTGTTATATTTTGGTTTTTTGCAGGCTGTTCTTGGCCCCTTTCAAATTAAAATGGGGTGGAGTATAAAAAAATCTTGACAAGTCAAGAAAGAAAAGTCCCAAAAGAATCGTAAGAGAAAAAACTTATTTGTAATTTCTCATTTGAATTGGTATGAATTTTAATAGTTCTAGAATGATTTACTCGAAATTATTTTAGAAATGCTAGTTATTTTCAATTAAACTAAAAGGATCTCAACCATTTTAAGTGAAATGGATATTATACATGAATAGTATTTCTCGGATTTTGTTCTCTAATCTTGATCTTATATTTTATTTTTTATTTTTTATTTTTTATTTAAGAAATAACGAAGTAATTATTAATATGTTAATATAATATTTATTTTGTAAAATTATTTAAATATATGAAAAAAATATGAAAAAAAATGTACCATTTAGCCTACAGGGCTAGGCGGCAGAGTAGCAGTACCTTTTACATGAAAGAGAAATGATATTATGTTGTCCAAATTTGACCACAAGATTTGCTTTGAGTGTAAATTTTACTTTTTTTCTATTTTTATTTTTAAATATTTGTAAATATCTTTAATAAAATAAAAAACACCAATACATTAAAAATAACAATAACAATAAAAATACTATCCAATTTACGTGATACGGAGGCCTTGGTTTGGATTAGGTGTAAATTATCTGATCTTATTTTATTATTATAATATTTTTAAATTTTAATATAAAATTTAATAATTAATTTAATTTTTTTATTTCTTTACTCAAATTTTTAAATTTTAAAATAATAATAATATTAAAAAAATATTTTTTAATTTTTATTTAAAATTATCTCATCTTATTTCACTGTTAAACATAAAATTAGGCTATACAAAATGAATGTAGCCTCATTTGTTCATAAAGTTTTCTATCGTAGTAAATGAGATTGGAGAGTCCGTCACAAAAACGAGTGGCCAATTAAAAATCCTATTGACAACAAAAATTAGTACGGGTTATTTCTTTATGATCACTGGACTTCTCCTTAAATCGTAATAACAAAAACAGTAAGAATTAGTAAATTATGCAACAAAAAGACTGCAATTTATTACAAAACTTGCTATCTTCAGCTTTTAATCAGACAATCAACACACCCTTTTCCCGATTATGTTTGTAAGGAGAGAGATGTGATTATTTTGGTATTCCAAAAAGCTTCGAGTCATATTTGAAACAATATTCTAAAGCCAACAATCAGTAAAATTTCTCCATTAAACACCATAATGCATGATTAAAGGGGAGTGATTATTCCTTAATTAAGTCGACATTTTGATAGATTATAATTGGGTCTTTATACTTTTCAAAGAGAAAATGACAAAAATGTACTTGGTTCTCATAACTCAACAACCACATTAGAAGTTTCAAGTTTCAAGTTTCGTAAAATATTCAAATTAATCAATCGTTATGATTATTCAATATGCTTTGGAACACTAATTTGATGGTGGATGGTCGTATTTTGACATTGAAACAAATTGACCAAAAATATATATATATATATATTATACTAATAATTCAAATTATTGCCCCTAATCATGACACATTACGTCTATATTTTAAACTAATGGAGGTCGTACTATTTCAATGAATAATTAAAGTAATATAATAAATAATAAAAATATAGGGTTTATTTCTACATTAATAAACTTCTTTCTGATTTTTATTTTTTCAAGGATTAAAAAAAGGGTTTCTGATAATGAGAAGGTGCATGCTAAAACAAAGTGGCAGTGTTTGGAATATATAGATATCATTAGACTGATCAAGATTGACTAAACTCTATAATTTGATGATGGTACGTCAAGACATGAGGGCAACGCCTTATGATCGATCCATTGGTTGCCAGTACGTACGGTTGATTCACACGCAAATTAGGATCCATATGTATTGCTTTTGGGATTAATAATTGATCTAGACAAAAAATAATAATAAATATAATAATAATAATTGATCTAGACAGATTCAACCTAAACCCTAAAAGGTGTGAAATGTGAATGCATGACCAACACCTTCCCAAACTTTCTACGAAAGCGAAAGGTCGGAAAATTAAAAAAAGCTGTAAATTGCTTTCACTAAAAAACAGGATTCATTCAACAGGAGTCATGACTCACACGCGGTAGGCTAGCTAGTGCGGCACGCCTACTTCGAAGTTTCCTCATTTCGATTGGTGCGTGCATTGAAGCAGTTTTTAAATAACATTATAAGAAAATTATTTATATACGATCAGTTAATTTTAATAAAATAATTATTTATAATTAAAATGAATTATAAATAATATTTTAATTACAAATAATTAATCATAAAAGTCTAATTTTCTTTATAATGAAACTAGACATTCAAATTAACAATTAATTATTTGCACTGTAATAATCTTCTGGCTTATTCATTGGTTAGCTTATAAAACAAATCTACGTATTCGTTTTTTTTTTATGGTCCCTTCATTGCTTTTGAACATGATGGACTTAGCTATTTTTTGGAGGGGGGTTGGCGGATGAGTAGTGATATACTTATCTCTCATTTATCATCACTTTATTATTTATAATATATTGATTTTTTATTTTTTTTTTAATATATTTTTTAACATTCTTAATCATTAAATTTTTTTAAAAAAATATATATAATTTTATTAATAGTCATTTTCTCAATTATTAAGTATTTTTTAAAAATTAAAAATAAATAAATAAAAATAAATAAAATATAATTCTATTATTGTTCGGGAGAATTATTTTCACTTTTTGCCTAAAAGCTCCGTATAACGTAACATTGATGTGAACGAATTTGGATGGACGAAATATATAGAGGCCGCCAAAGTCAAAGACCAGAAGCCGTGGTCAACAAGGAAAGCGAAAGAGTAGTGATAAAATTCAACAATCGCCACCTACTCTATTGCGGACTTTTTAGTTTTTTTTTTTTTAAAGAAAGTTTTAAGCTTTTAGGTAAGAGGAATGTTGTTATAAACAGCATATAATCCTTTTAATAAAAAGTAATATTTATTATTAAAATAAATAATTTTTTTTAATTAAATATTATATATATTTATTTTTATTATATGTTGCTTATAAATTTACGTTTGGATTTATTATTTCTCTTTAGCCATATATGTATATCTGTCGTAATCAGTGGGAAAACTCATATCTAGCTAATGCCTCGAATACGTGGCACAAACTATGCCTGCCAGCAAGTTATCATGTTCATGTAGACAGATTTCAGTTGAGGAGGCCATGACGGCACGTTTCTTTCGTCGAGACTAAAATTGTGTTTGAATGTTGAAGTCTGTTGAATTGAATTAAGTGTCGTTTGAATAATAATTAGTTAAGGTAGTTGAATAAATTTTATGAGATTCATTTAAATAAATTTAAATAAATTTAAATAATTAAATGAAGATTTAAAAATTTCGAACCCACCATAAAAATATTATCCCCTCACACGCCCATCTGTCAGAAAAGAGAAAAAAATTATTATGCAGTCGCAGAACTAGAGAGAGAGAGAGAGAGAGTGTGTGGCGTTAAAAACAAAAATTAAAAAAAAAAAAAAAATAGTTATCAGGCAGTGGTAAAAAGTAATATAAACAGTGATGTATGCAGTACGTGTACAATAACTTAAAAGACGTGTACAGTAATGTAAACAGTATCCTAAACCATACATAATTTTCTAAAATCTGTTTAAAGTGAGATTAATTTGGCCCCGCTTGGATTTAGAGATGAGATGAGTTGAGATGAGTTTGGTTTATTTTTTAATATTATTATTATTTTGGGATTTGAAAAAGATGTGTTGGAATTTGAAAAATGTGTATTAAGATTTGAAAAAGGTATATAGGAATTTGTGTTTTGTATAAAAAATTATAAAAATATAATGATGAAATGGAAGTGAGTTGAGATGAGCTCAACCCACTTCTCAATCCAAGCAGGGCCTAAATGTTTGGATGATGAATTTAGTTTAAAATAAGTTTAATTTAGATTTTTAAACGGTGAAATAAGTTTAAAATAAAATATACTAAAATCACTTTGATAATCAAACTGGGCTTAAGATTGCATTTGGTACTAAACAATATCTCAAATATTTTTAAAATATTTTATAATTATTTATTCTTTTATTATTAATTTCTATTACTATTTATTATTATTTTTATTATTTTTTATTATTTTATTATTATTATTTATTTATTTATTATAATTATTCGTAACACTTCTCAACACCTAAAACCCTCAAAAGAATTTTGTATTGACATGGTCAAAATAGAAGTTTGAGCTCAGGACCGGCTAATTAAGCAAATTAGGGGGTCATTTAAGATCCTACAATTAAAAAGGCTCAAGATATACTAAAAAAAATTCACTACTAAAAAAATTGCAATTTCTTTTTTGACCTAAAACTAAATAGATTCATCTTGAAATTTAAAAAAAAAAAAAATCGATTATTAACTCCATATATATAAACACAAAAAAAGTTAACAGCCCGTAAATCTTACAACTTTATATGGGAAAACCAATAGTCATAATAAATGAAAAAGGTGTTGCAATTGATTATCCATCTATCAAAAAAAGTTTAGAACATAAAACTCTTTTTTTTTTTTTTATATCTAGGATTTATAAGTTTTGTTTCATCTATCTGATACTCTACTAGTTTCTAATCTCGAATGGTCAAATTATAGTTTTTCTTCCATCTATCTTACTTGTATTTGACCAACATCTCCCATCACTGATTGCTATATCGCACTTACTTATCAAGAGCTTCTCTGTAGATTGTAATCTATTGTGACTTGTATGTTCGCGTCTACGAACGGATGAAAGTAAAATCCTGATTCTTGAAGCCTTGAGTCATGTTTTAACTTATATATATATATATATATATATATATATATATATATACACCATATTACTGTTAATTGTATGGTAAAAGTAGAGCTTTGTAATCTGTGGTAATAAATCTCTGTACTCGTTAGTCACGTTTGTGGTAGCTAGTAGCACGCAGCAAACAGCATATGTTTTTCATTTTAAAACAAAAAACAGCATATGTTTTTGTTTTTCTTCTTTCAACTTTAAGTTCAACTCTTCAAATCGAATTCACGGTCATGGCCATGTTTCCTTATTTTATTTTTTTAAGATTCTGTTTTTATTTTTTTAATTTCTTCAATATTAATTTATTTTTAATTTTGATTATTAATATTAAGATATTTTATATTATGCAGATTAATAATTATATATAAAAGTGGATCTCATTTATTATATTAAAGTGAAACTCATTTACTAAATCAAGTTTAATTGTGTTATGTTAATATTTATTTTATTTAAGAATATTCATAAGCATAGTAAAATTTATATAGTAAATGTTGTTCTTTTTTACTATAAAATTTCCAATAAAAAATATGAATCTAGATATGAAAAACTTAAAAAAGAGAGAGAGAGAAGAATGGGAAAATTTATTGAATCCCAAAAAATTATATCTAAATAAATTTGTTACTAGCAATAAATAAAATTATATAACAAAAAATTCAGGTGAAACATCTATAAATGATGAATCCATCCAACAAAAGAGACATGAGAATAGTGCTTAAGGATGTACTACTACAGTTCTTACTAAAGAATTTATGAAAAATATAGAAGAAAATAAAAATATCGAGAATATATTTTATTCTATTCTTTCAAAAATTTACAACCCTACTCAATGAAAACACATTGATAAAAAATTAAGAAATTTATAAGTAAAAAATGGTCTAATTAGATATAGTTATATAATTTTTTTTAATTTACTTTAATATAAAAAAAAATGCATCATTTTAACTTTTTGTTAGAAGTCTCGAAATTTTTTGAACTGGCCGTATTTGAGCTAGCTATATATATTGACTACCAAGTCCTCGACAAACCCGGATCCAAACCACACATGTATAATATAGGTGGAAACTTTTAAATTCGATCATGAAGAGAGAGAGAGAAAAAAAAAAAGAAAGATAAAAGTTAAAATTGAATAAAAGATTAATTTTTAAAATTATTATTATTTTAATATTTAAACATATTAAATTATTTATTATATCTTTAACAAAAATTTAAAAATTATAATAATAAAATAAAAAAGATAATTACATTATCCAAATAAGATCTAGCTACAAGTTTGAAATCACGTACGCCATGAGAACCAATTAAGCACGTACGTACGAACACTTCACGTTTCATGCACAAGATTCAATGTAGCTAACCACTACTGGTGATCATAAACGAGACACATATTATCCGATACCGCTATAAATGCACCAAATTAGTTTTAGCTAGAAGTTTTAGATCATGATGACGCCATGAGAACCAAGCACTCACGCTAGCTAGCTTCTCGTTTAATGCAAACTTTGACCCCACTTCAGTCTTTTTGGATTTTTCGCACGAGATAGTTAACGTACATTATACACCGGAGCCATGATCAATTCTCAAAGAAAATGCTTAATTGTTAAGGATGTTGCAGTTTCTAAAGTCTTGTCAAGTACGGTCGCGTATTAAAATGCATGTTATTCTTCTCTTTCTCTTTGAGACTGAGCATAGTTTCTTGTCGGACAAGAAAAGTGAGTCCCTCCTCAATGAGGGTTTGTAACTAGTAAAGTTTTACGGATGGAATTCAACTATGGATATGGAAGATCTAGCGAGGCAATGAGAAAGACTCAAACCATCTTTTGAAGAAAATGAGGTTTTTGTGATACCCAAGCAAGGCTTAGCAGATAGTAAGCTACGAGCGAAGCTCTGAATTGTTGGAGAAAGTACGTTCAAAAAAGGAGTCAATAGCGAAGTTTTTAGATCTACAATGACTCAAATATGGAAACGGAAAATCAAGGTTTGGAAAATCAAAGTTGGGTGGAATTTAAAGACTTTGGAAAATCCAAGTTTCTCATTGAATTTCAATTTCTAGTGGATAAAGCTAGAATATCAAGAGGAAGACTGATTTTTCTATTGAGGACTAATCTAATTCCAAGAAATTGAAAATAATATCCCATTAAGTGAGGTAAGGTTTACTTCTGAATCTTTTTGGGTTCAGGTGTATAAACTTCCATGGACATCAATGACAGAGGACATTGGCAAGAAGCTAGAAGCCTCAATAGGACATGTCATTAAGGTAGAAGCCGATTAAGATGGTATGGTGTGGAGAAACTATTTAAGAGCTCGAGTTGTGGTAGATATTACAAAACCACTGGTTCAGGGTAAATGGTTTAAATTGGACTAGAAGAGGTTTTTGGGTTACAATGAAATATGAATGGCTCCAATCTTTTTGTTTCCATTACGGCATATTGGCTCGCAGGGGTAGGAAGTGCCAAACTAATAGAAACTATGATCAGGTGAATAATCCAAAAGAATTGCAATTTTGATTGTCGCTGAGAGCTCTACCAAGAAGCTCAAAGTTTTTCAAGGCAAAGAAATACAAAGGGTCAGGTAATTCGGTTCAGTATCAAAAATGGCAACAAAAGAGACCATAGAGACAAAGCAGGGATTAATATTGAAAGAAAATGTGACTAAGGAAATCAAAGAGGAAAAGAACATAGAAGTAAAAAGAGAGAAAGAAGAAAAGATAGTTAAAAGCAGAGATACAGAAAAAGAAAAGGGAGAAGCCCTGAGAAAAGCTGAAAAGAAGCAAGAAAAAGCGATAGAGCAGAAGAGAATAGAATAGAATAAGAACAGATTAACAGAGCATGATACTAAAAAAAAACTCTTCCTGGAAGAGAAGAGCAAGAAACTTGCAAAGCCAAGAAATTCCCTGTATGGATCATGTGAAGCAATGGATAAGAAAGAGATCTGATGATTCAGAAAATAGTAGTAGTAACATTTATAAAAAGTCAAAGATTGAGATAGAAGAAATGGAAACTTTTGTGGAATCTAACTGGGTAGAGGCTGATAGGCAACCCCACCAATCACAATGAAGGGAATTACTGAAACTGTAGGTGGCTTGGCAACTTTCATACGGTCAGAGAACTTCACTTAATAGTAAAGACTAATGAGCCAAATTTTGTCCTCCTCATTGAAACAAAATGTGGGAGAAACAAAGTGAAAAATTATAAATAAAGTGGAAGAGGGCAAAGCTCAAGGGATGGGTAGGTTGGGCTATAGAGATTTTGAAATACTCTGATTCCCTTGCAGCCAGTGTTCTTAAACAAAAGTATTTCTCTCATGATGATTTACTCAAAGCAAAAATAGGCTCCTAACCATCTATGATTTGGAGAAGTCTAAATGCTGCCAAGAGAGTTGTAGAAGAGGGGACTAGGTGGAGAGTTGGAAATGGACAAGCAATTAACATTTGGGATAGCAAATGGCTCCCAACTCCCACCAGTCATAAAGTACTGTCTATTAACAAAACCCTGCACAGAGAAGCAAAGGTAGAAGAGCTCATACAAAAGGAATCAAAACAATGGAATTCAGAATTAATAGATGCAGCCTTTGATCCATTTGAAGCTGAAATCATTAAAAGAAATCCAATAAGCCTACATGAGGAAGGTGACAAGCTAATTTGGCAGGGAACGAAAGATGGCTTATTTACTATAAAGAGTGCCTACCATAGACAAAAGGAAATACAAGATCAGCAAAGAGGGCAACCATCAACCTCAAATTTGAACAAGTTTGTATGGACCAAGCTTTGGAACTTCAATATCTTAAATGCTACAAAGGTGTTTATGTGGATAGCATGCTTGGAATCATTGCCTACAAGTTCGAACCTCTTTAAGAAGAAGATCATAAATTCTCCTCTATGTCCTATTTGTAATAGAGAGGAAGAATCAACAACACATGTTTTATGTAATTGTGAATCGGCAAGGGATGCTAGGAGTCAAGCTCCGAGAAGCCTGCAAAAAGAAATAGGGGGCCAGAACTTTTCAGAGATATTTTTAACCAATTGGATAATCTTAATGATAACCTTTTGCTGGAAAGTTTCTCTATGATATCTAGAGGTATTTGGCTTAAAAGAAACAAATTTATATATGAAATTTCCTACACCCCTCTATTGTAGTTTCAAATGCTTTCTTTGCTTTTAGAAAATTCCAAACAGCTCAATCCATCAATAGACCCTCCCGAACACAAGCACAAGGTCTCCAACATATGTGGGCTCCTTCCCCTCCAGGTTTCACTAATCTCGTTTGTATTCAAAACTCATTTCAACTCATCTTCATTTCATCATTATACTTTTATAATTTTTTATATAAAATATAAATTTCTATATACTTTTTTTCAAATCTCAATATACTTTTTTTAAATTCTAATACACATTTTTCAAATTTTAAAATAATAATAATATTAAAAAATAAACTAAATTCATCTCAATTTATCTTATCTCTGAATTCAAATGGAACTTAACCAAACTCGAAGTAGAATTGACATTGGATTGATAGCTCGGGATTGTTCAGGCTTTACTTTACAGACTAAAGAGATGTCAAGAATGGGATTGATGGATCTGTTACTTGCAGAAGCAATGGGACTTCTCGAAGCAACTATGTGGGCGAGAGACTTAAACCTCAACCAAGTAGTTCTTGAAGGTGACAATCTGCAGAGAGTCAAGGCTATGAATCAACATGCAGAAAGGTGGGAAAGTGTAGGGGTTGTATTGAATGTGTAAGCGTTATTGTGTCGAATATAGCAGACTGTAAGATCAGCTTTATCAAAAGATGTGGTAATACCTTAGCTCATTGTCTAGCAAGAGGGGCTTGTATGCTCACTGATGGGTGACTGAACTGGATGTAATCTGGTTTATAGTCCTGTAATCCTCTGGTTTCAATCAGTAAAGATGAAAGAATTTCATCTCAAAAATAAAAAAGTATTGTCAAGTACTGAACTTAGTATATTATATAGTGGTTATAATCAAAGAAAATCAGGTTGTAAAAGTAAATTTAATTCATACGTATATTCATTATAAGAAAAATGAAGAATTTTTATGATCTTTTAATTATGATCAAAAGATTATTGATAATTAAATTTAATTGTAAATAATTATTTAATTAAAATTAATTGATTATAAATAAATAATTTTTTTTATAATGATTGGTCCTGACGGGTGTATCAAAGTAACTGGGATCCCCAGCCCAAAGTTGTTAGTTAATTATAATATCATTGGAGAGTCGATCTGATCCAGTAGCAGTTGACAAGAAAGTAGAAGCTAATCTTGAGAGATCAGCGAGAGGACCGAATGTTGAATTAATTAACAAAAGAATAATGCTTTAACTGCAAAAGTAAGGATTTTATTAAAATAAACTCACAACTTGATCCATATGTTTTGATGTAAATGTAATATATTAATTATGAAATTTTTTTTATTATAAAGTAAATATAATCTTATATTATATGAAATTATGTTAATTTATAAATTTATTTTTATAAAATCTCTTTATAAATATAATGTTGCCATTAAGAGAAAGAGGAAATACGTTAAAATTGCTATGATGCACTAAGAGTGTAATAGGTTCAATTCTGTCTGATTTTAGATATTTTTTAGAATCGAATTGATATATACCTGTTTTAAAAATTTAATAACCAATATCAGACCAATAATAAATAATGTGTAGCAGAAAATAATACTTTGACTCTTTTAAAGTTGCCGCTCGAGTATTTAATTTTTGGTTAAGAAAGTTCAAAAAATATTTTTTTTAAAATCAAATGCAAGGGGCATGTCTAACGGTACATGCTGGGTGGATCCTAGCATTATCCAATCATTATTTATTCTTATTCCACCCCCAACGATGGCTGAAATTATACACGCCCCTTTCTTTTGTGCATATTGGAGCTTTTCTTATTTTTATTTTTATTTTTATTTTTTATTTTTTTATTTTTTTTTAAGGAACATGGTTACTTCCATTAAAATTCAAGAAATTAAGCATACAATATGATCAATAATTGAAATAAACTTAGTCTACAAATTAACTAGTTACAATTGGAGTCCAAACTTCTAAATTTCTACAGACAAAAGTTTGTAGAAAACTAAGTATTACTTAAACAGCACTAACTACATCTCCCCTCTATAGGAGGAGAGAACTTAGATTTCATAGACATAAAGTTCGGAACACAATTTTTTCATTTTACAATTTTTTCTGTATAAACAAACTAAGAAAAAATACAAACAAAACTACAATAACACAAAACATCTAAAAATGACCATGCTTCAAGCTAAAAGTGATACGCCGTAGACCAATAGGTACAGAAAATACCCCGAATCCATTAAGGAGCAATTGGCGAGACCACCGACGATACGGATCCACCAAGAAATGAGGTGCGTTTGATACATGATCTCGCGCGTTAAGATCACTTGCAGCTCCGTTCGACAAAACCTTTCGGCGACCTCACGATCGATGAACGAGGGACACGATGGCACCGCGCATGGTGGCCTTAAGGCTATCGTCACTTATGAACCTACAAAACCAGATACCATCGCCAAAAACACCCGAAAATCACCCACGGCACTATGCAAAGTAGAATCTCTCAGATATCTCTATGGATCTTTCGACAATATTGAGATACATAACAAATATTAGAGTACAGATTAAAATTCTAGGGGCCCCCAAACGGATGGAAAGAGAGCTTCTGCTTTAAATTCAATGGATAATTAAAAGCTGCTCGTTAAGGGGCCAGATTTCAAACAAAATTGGAGGCCAAATGTGGGCTAGGACAGCTTCTCTTTTAATATCTGAGGCTGAATTTTGAATGGGAGCCGGCCCATAATATAAAGTTCAATTTATGGGCTGAGCTTTACGCCCTCTTCAGAATTGGACTTCCAAGTTTTATTTTTCATTTTTTTTGTGGTTATGGTTATACATCTTATTCAAACAACTAAAGTTTCATATTTGGATAGACTTTTTCCTGAAGGTATACACCTTATCCTACCTCTCGCATTCTTAGAAGGTATACACTAATTATATTTCAGAGTATGAAAGCGTAATATATATTAATTAAGATTAAGAATTTCTCTATTCATCATCTTTACATATTATTATTATTATTTCTATTTTTTAAAATTTAATTTATTCTACTTAAATTAATTGAATTTTTGTATTCGTCATTCATACATCATACATTTAATAAGAAAAAAAAATCATGTATAGTGTGCTGTCACTTTAGTGTGGGAATAATGAGTTGAATTTTTTATAATATTAATTAGGTAGAATGATACATTTTTATTATCATAATTTAGGAAGAGTTCTTCAACATTCTCTATTATTATTTATTATTATATTATTATTTTTTATATCTTTTTATTTTTTCTTATTTTTATTTTTATTTTTATTTTTATTTAATATTTTATATTATTATTCACAAACATTTCCAACACCCAATTATATAATTTTTGGGAAACCATGTGGAATGTGGCATTTGTCATTTAGCTAATTTGAGGGGAGAAAACTCAATTCTGTTCAGAGCGACCAAAAAGGAAAGGCCAGCCAAACCATCAACTTCTCCTTTGTCCAAGAGGTGACCGTGACACAGAGAGAGCCAGCCCAAAAGTAGGGAAAAATAACGCACATAGTCTCACTCTCGCTGTCTCGCAGGCAAAAATGACGGCAGAGTCATTGAGAGTATCAGCTTCGTCGGTGTGCAATTTCAGGGTAAATGGATCACAAAGAAGGTCTACAACTCCGCTCACTGGGGCTCGGTTTCTGGGTCTGCGTCCTCCTCGACGACCACCCTCTTCGTCTTTCTCTTCATTATCTTCTTCTTCTTACCCTTTCTTTAACGCTCTGCTGTTCAGCTCATTATCTTCAACGCCCTACACTTGGCGTAGCAGAAGAAGCTTTTCTGTCTTCGCCATGGCAGCTGACGGTCTCTCTCTATCTCTGAATATTCTAGTTTGAAGTTTAATTTTCTTGAAATGATTTTCGCCAATGAATTGTTGAATCACTTATAAAAGTTGTTAATTTATGTGGGCAATCTTTTTTTCTAATTAATAGACAACGAATTGTTGAATTACTTGTATAGTTCTGCTTATCTTTGGTTTCTTTTGCTTCCCGCTTAAAATGAATCAAATCAAATTCTTATTTCAGAAAGTTTTCATTTTTGGACTACCTCGTCCCCACTTTTGCGTACAAGTTCTTTCTGATTTGTTTATGTAATTTGTAGTTTATTTCGAGTTCAATGGTCTGACTGTCAATTTCCAATTTTTGTGGGCAAAATCGGTGATAGGTTATATTTTCTTGTTTTGGATTTCTTAAAGGAAGGCGTTAGGATGTTATGTGGAGATAAATCCATTTCTGCGTCCATTGTATTGCTAAACAAACAATAGAATTTTTGGAATGCATGTCAAATGATATAAAAATAAGTTAGCGTCTACATCATCTGAAATGGTACATCATCTGAAATGGTACCATTTGGCTCCTTCAAATAGCTAGATACGAACACGGTATAATGCGTTGTCAATTAAATATCACATTTTGTGAAAAGCAAAAAAAAAAAAAAAAAAATGTATCTTGTGGATTGTAATATATATTTTTTGACCAATTATCATGCTACAAAAATACAATTTAGTGTTCCCGTGCATATTGGCGTTAAATACAAATAATAGTAACCCTTCTCTTATATCTTTTGAAAGTTCTTCATATAGAGTAGGGTTAAGTGAAGAATGTTCAAGGAAGCTTGGCTATTGCGATTCCTGGTGTTGAGATTCCACACCAAAAGGCAAAAATTTCCATTTTATAAGCATCAAGAAAAAAAGAAAAGTTCCTTTTGCTATGTATTGGAAATATGTTCTATATATGGTAGTGGCTATATTGAGATTACTGTGGTAAAAGCTAATTTTACTTTCACTTTATCATCAGAAATTCAGCTCAATTCTTTAAAATGGAGACAAAAAGTTTTGATATGACCTGTAAATGGATTTATGTAACTTAGAAAGCTGTTTGTAGTTTGGCAAGCTTCTGTGTATGAGCTAACATAGCAGAGATGAATTTCTTTTGTCTCTTTGGCAGAGTCAAAACGTGCAGTACCATTGAAGGATTATCGCAATATTGGAATTATGGCTCACATAGATGCAGGGAAAACTACTACAACCGAAAGGATTCTTTATTATACGGGAAAAAACTATAAAATAGGTGAGGTACATGAAGGTACAGCTACAATGGACTGGATGGAGCAAGAACAAGAAAGAGGGATTACCATAACGTCTGCTGCTACTACTACATTTTGGAACAAACATCGGATTAACATCATTGATACTCCTGGCCATGTCGACTTCACTCTTGAGGTGGAGCGAGCTCTTAGGGTATTGGATGGTGCTATATGCTTGTTTGATAGTGTTGCTGGTGTGGAACCACAATCTGAAACTGTGTGGAGGCAAGCTGATAAATATGGGGTACCCAGAATTTGCTTTGTCAATAAGATGGATCGTCTTGGAGCAAACTTCTTCCGAACAAGAGACATGATAGTGACAAATTTGGGAGCTAAACCACTGGTGATTCAAATACCAATTGGTTCAGAAGATAATTTTCGGGGAGTCATTGATCTTGTGAAGATGAAAGCTATACTTTGGTCCGGAGAAGAGTTGGGTGCTAAATTTGTGTATGAGGATATTCCAGAAGATCTTCAGGAGCTTTCACTAGAGTATCGGTCACAGATGATAGAAACATTAGTTGAGTTAGATGATCAAGCTATGGAGAGCTACCTCGAAGGAGTTGAGCCTGATGAGGAAACCATAAAGAAATTAATAAGAAAGGGAACTATTGGAAGCAGTTTTGTCCCAGTATTATGTGGCTCGGCTTTTAAAAATAAGGGGGTTCAACCATTGCTTGATGCTGTTGTGGATTATTTGCCTTCTCCCATTGACTTGCCAGCAATGAAGGGAACTGACCCAGAAAACCCAGAAGTGACGATTGAAAGGGCTGCAAGTGATGATGAACCATTTTCTGGACTTGCTTTCAAGATCATGAGTGATCCATTCGTGGGATCACTTACATTTGTGAGAGTGTATTCAGGAAAGCTAGCTGCAGGATCTTATGTACTGAATGCAAACAAAGGAAAAAAAGAGAGGATTGGTAGACTTCTAGAAATGCATGCAAACAGTAGAGAGGACGTTAAGGTTGCTTTAACAGGTGACATCATTGCTCTTGGTGGTCTAAAAGATACCATTACAGGAGAAACATTGTGTGATCCTGAGAATCCTGTTGTGCTTGAACGCATGGATTTCCCTGAACCTGTGATTAAGGTTGCAATTGAACCCAAGACTAAAGCTGATATTGATAAGATGGCAGCTGGGTTGGTCAAACTTGCTCAAGAAGACCCTTCTTTCCACTTCTCACGAGATGAAGAGATCAATCAGACAGTGATTGAAGGGATGGGAGAATTGCACCTTGAAATCATTGTTGATCGGCTCAAGAGGGAGTTTAAGGTTTATATGCAAAACTCCATATTTTTGGTTTTCAGTACATATATTAGCTTCTCAGGCTCGTAAAGTGGTCTTGGACACCTCGTGAGATGTTTCTTTGAGAAATTACTTTGAGAATCATGCGCATGAACAAACATGTCAAACACCTCTATATTACCAAGCTCCTTGATAGAATCAGTACATTTCATCTAGCTTTTCCATTAGATATATTAATTAGTGTTGGAGAACAGAAAAGAACACTAATCTTGACTTTTAAGGTAATTTGAATTTCCATAACTTGGTTGCTTGTTGCACATAGGTGGAAGCTAATGTCGGTGCTCCTCAAGTAAATTACCGAGAAAGCATTTCTAGAGTCTCAGAGGTGACGTTCACAAGAAACAGTCTGGTGGACAAGGTCAGTTTGCTGACATCACTGTACGATTTGAACCCACGGAAGCAGGTAGCGGATATGAATTCAAAAGTGAAATCAAGGGAGGTGCAGTGCCCAAAGAATACATTCCAGGGGTGATGAAAGGATTGCAGGAATGCATGAGTAATGGTGTGCTTGCAGGATATCCTGTTGTTGATGTACGCGCAGTGCTAGTAGATGGTTCTTACCATGATGTTGATTCAAGTGTCCTGGCATTCCAGCTGGCAGCCAGAGGAGCTTTCCGTGAAGGGATGAGGAAGGCTGCCCCAAAGATGCTTGAACCTATAATGAAAGTTGAAGTTGTCACGCCTGAAGAACATTTAGGAGATGTAATTGGTGATCTAAACTCAAGGAGAGGTCAAATCAACAACTTCGGTGACAAGTCTGGTGGTCTTAAGGTATGCCTAATGACCTCTTACATCTTGCTTAACTTTTTGGTCCTATATCTAAATGATCTCTTACAACTGCATGGTCTCACTTATTTTTCAGTCAATCTGGCTGGCATTTGTAATTTCATGCCACCACTTTTGTCATAATGAAGACCAAATTTTTTAATGCATGATCATCATGATCTATTGCATCTCTTGATTGTAAATCTGTTTTTGTACACTTTTATCTTGGGATTTCAATACCAAGTTCCAACTTTTTCGAAGCCAGTATCTCCTCAACCCACCCCCACCCCTGGAAAAGCAAATGGAAGAAAGAAAACTAATAAAAACGAATTTGAAATTTTGACGAGGGAATTGCCAATTGTAATGGTTCTTCATGGGCCCTTCTTCCGTGTAGTCTGGATTTTTTTCCCCTCACAAACGAATGTCTTCGAACAAGAAATAGAACGCTGATCAGCACTTGATCATAAGCTTCGTTATTTTCTTCTGTTCCATTCTTTTGAGGTTTTTATATCCCTTTTACTGGTGGTTTCGGCAGGTGGTTGATGCGCTGGTCCCTCTGGCAGAGATGTTCCAGTATGTTAGCACACTCCGAGGGATGACGAAAGGTCGTGCATCCTACACCATGCAATTAGCCAAGTTTGATGTTGTACCTCAATACATCCAGGATCAGCTCGCTGTCAATGTGCAACAGGTTGCTGCATAAATTGTTGCCCCTACTCGAGAACAGGGGAGCGGCATATATTTTTGGCATTTTAGTATATTTAGAACGTTCAATTCCCCTTTACATTTATTTTCACTCTTTGCACATACCTGTCCTGTACCTTGTCAAAAATAAATCTCATTGGACTTCGCCCAAAAAAGAAAGAAATAGGAAACAGAAACTGTGATGAAAACAATCTTAGTAATGGGGTGTGATTGGATGTATATGCTTAGGTTTGTAGCTATAAAGAGATATTGTGGCAAATGTGTTACGATACCTCTGGACACAATTGCGGTTCATTAGCACATGCAAGCACGATGATAAGTTTCGAGATTGTGAAGTATAGCAGTCCTGCGGATTATTAAGAATGTGCCTTGATACAACATGCCTATCTACATTCTATAGCTAGAATGTGCATCGAGAGAGAGAGAGAGAGAGAGAGAGAAGTGGCCAAAAACACAATAAATACCTTCATTCATCAACTTGAAAGCGAGGAACATCTCAGAAGTTTTTCCAACTAAAAGTAGTCTTTTTTATAATGAAATAATCCACTCAATTCACACAAGTACATTTTGAGTGACGCAAAAGCTTTTTCTTATGAAATATTTTTCATCTCATCTGAACAATTCCAGCACTAATCAGCTTCTGTATCTTGCTCATCACCATTGGGTTCTTTGTGTGTTCCTGAGCAGACTTGGGATTTTCCTGCAAATCTACCAACACCTGCATTTACACCCAAATTATTCAGTCAATATTGCAGAGAAATCAGTAATGAATACAATTCATTCGCAAGGGCAAAGAAAAAAGAAACAAAAAATCAAAAGTCCGCATACCTGTCTCATAACGGGGTCTTGGAGGATGTTCTGAATTTCAGGGTCCTGCATTGCCTTAGCCTGCAAGATGGAGACTTTATCAGGCTACATACAAGTTTCAAGAATCAATATTAACAAAAGCTTGAAAATGTCGTACCCGTCTCTCCTCCAATTCCTCAGGGCTCAAATCCCCACGACTGGCCTTGTTAATTTGTTCTACGCATCTGCACCAGATTTTTGAGTGGCAATTAATCAAAGCTTTTTTAACTCAGGCATGCGTGGACGGAGACAGTCCAAATAAGAACCAAACATGTGTTCATGTTCCATACCTCCTCACACCATCAAGCAATTCAGGGTTGCTAGGATCATGTTTCAGCCCCTCCTGATAGGTTTCTAAAGCTTTGTCATATTCTTTCATGAAGAACTGGACGGCACCTTTTCTAGTATATCCCTTGGAAAAGGTTGGATCGAGCTCAATACACTTCTCCGCATCTTTCAATCCCTCAGGCAAAGCCCCAAGTTTTGTGTAGCATGCAGCTCTATTACTATATGCCTGCAAGGCAGCAAGTGTTTCAAGGGATCCACAGCATTAGCTCTAAAGAAATTTGAAATAAACCATGGACAACCATGGCATAGCAGGGGATCCAAGGACCACCAGTAACTAAGAATGGTCTAAGTGCCTCTTACCTTTGGATCCTTGGGATTCCTTCTCAGGGATTCGGTGTAATGCTTCACAGCCTCAGGATACTTTTGCTGCTTGAAATAATCATTGCCTACAGTGTCAATGGTACCATCAATAGGCAGTCAACCACAAGATATTTGTGAAGGATGCACTGAACATATTCCAGTGATCACAGAAAGACAGCCCCAAAACCTTCAATCAAAATAACAGCTGAATGCAAAAATCACATAGGCCCCGTGTAACAGAGGGAGGTACAAATCGAATTTTAACAATTATGAGTGCTGCCCATTCTAATCAAGCCCATGGTTGCAACTGAAGTCAAATGAATATAGAAAGGCATAAAGTATATCGAGTTGAAATGGGTTCAAACGTCTATCGTTATATTACAAAACTATTTGTAGGAGTGACAATAAATCAAGGGAGAAACCGCAGCATCATGCAAATAGAAGTCGTTTCTAGGGAATGCACTGTTTCTAGGGAATGCACTGAGTTTTAGATGAGTTTTAGATGTATACATAGGCAAAGCCATGTGCAATGAAAGATGCAAGCATGGCTTGGGGAGGGATTGTTTTTTACCTACTTTTGTACAAGTAAATTATCTACTCCATCCGACGAATAATTTCTGTATTATAACTAGAAGCCCATTTTTTCTGGCCACCTCACATCATGTTAAGTATGAAGATATAAAGGAATACCTTGCTCACGCTCCTCATCAGCAACTTTGGGATCGAAGTACTCTTGTTGCTCCAGTTCCTTCTTTGCCTTTTCAGCATCATTTAGTTTCTTCAATGTGTCTGGGTTGCGATGCTCTGTAAGAGCTTTCTGGAAAGCCTCAATAGCAGGTTCATAGTCCTTTGAGCATTTTGCCATTTTCATCAGGGCAGTTCCCTTCCTAGTTAAAGCTTTTGCTATCATCTTGAAGTCTGATCTAAGCTCTCTTCCCCTCTCAATGGCCTTTTCACAATCTTTAATACATTCGTCATACTGAAGCAGCATTGACAGCAAGGATTAGATGGTAATTAGTTCTTTTTATTTGTAAACAAAATCATAATGAAAATAATAACAGACAAAATCCAAATACATGGGGCATATACAAGAGCACAACCTATGCTAGACAAGATCATTTTCTTCTTGATAATGCTAGACTAAATAAAATTTAATAAATACAAATAGAAGATGGCTTAATGTAACCCAGCATATTAATAGTTCATATGCTTGCTGCACCTATGCGTCTAACCATAACAACTAGAAGGGGAGTTATTGGTACAGGTTTTAGACTCAACCTGTTCATCTAATATAAACAACAATGGTGGTTGCAAAAGCTAGGGCCTTTGGTGATGATACAGAGTGTGGAAATCAATGTCCATTAAGCCAATTACACCTAATATTTAAAAATTAATGTTTCAATATGGCTCGAGTTAGATCAGAATGAGCATATTTATTCAGTCAAAAGTGAATTAATCGGTACAACAATCCCCAGTTAGTCAAAACCACAGATCAAAGAGCTTACATAAGCTGCTTGTAAATCATATAAAGACCCCCAACATCTACATGACATAAACTGCAACTCATTATACCAAACAACCCAATATGTTAGCAATTAAACACCGTAAATTCTACCACTTTTGTCTCCTCAACCTTCTTCATCCTCAAGCCTTAGTAACACAGATGCTGCATTGAGATGGATTAATAAAATTTAAACAGAGCACATGTAAAACCCAACTCTCAAGTTGAGAATACATGATATTGGTGGAGAGAGTGTGTGTAACTATGGTGGACCCATCCCCTTATCGACGTAGAAGCTTCAGATTTGGCATGTTAAGAAAAGAATTTTCACAATTCTTTATGACAAGCAAAAGAATCCCGCAGCTATCCACTGAGCCATGCTCTTACAAAACGTACCTAGCACTAATCACGACTATATTCCTTAACGATACCTGTGGTCCTTAATAAAAAAAAAAACAATCCAAACATAAAGAAAATAAAGCGTAAAGCAAAGAAGAAACATAGTAGAGAAGGTATGCCATACGAAACCTAAAATGTAAAATAGCCACACAAGGAGAGAGAGAGAGAGAGATCAACCCATATATTGAGGTAATGAAAAGCTAATGAGATGGTGAAATCAGATAATCTGAATTGATGTGTAAATAGAAATTTTTGTAGGTGATTAGAAAAGGTTTGTAGGTTCCATTAAAATGTGTTTGAACATAAATAAATTGACATATTTCTTTGAATGTATGAAGTAGATTGAGAAAAATTAAACGTTGAAGAAATAGTACATTGATGATTTGAGATGAATTGAGGTGATCTTGACGACTAAGCGGTCAATGGCTTCGTTTCAAAGTAAACATCCTCGAACCACAGAAGCACTCAGTCAAAGTATTACAATCAATCACAATCACAATTACAGTTGAAATAAAATCTAAGCAACCCAAGTAATAACTTTTCTTAAATAAATCAAAATTGTTAAATTTATGGGTGTCTCACTTGCCCGCTGACAGTATTTTATAGGTGTTTCTCTTGTATACTAACGTTTGCGCTTCGAGCTTACCAATAAAAATCTTTCTACTTATCGGCAAAAAATAAACCAAATTTATATACCTGTCCCATTTCCAGATAAGTGGCAGCACGGTTCATAATATAGGAAATGTCCTCCTCGTCCAACTCCATCGCCTTCGTATAATGCGCAATTGCCGTATCAAAATCCTTCTTCTTGTAGGCAGCATTACCCAGTTCCTTTTCCTTCTGCGCCTGCGCCTTCCTCTCCTTTGCCTCCTTTTCCTCCTCCGTCAGATCCATCGGCTCCGCTTCCGGCTCTGGCTCCTTCGCCGGCTCGGCCTCCGCTGGTCTCTTTCTCTCAGGCGGCTGCGGGGATGGAGAAGACTCCGGCATCTCCATGTCATCCGAAGTAGGGGTCCGTAGTTTTATGTTAAGCAAAACCCCAAGCGCTTCCATAACCCTCTGGTCCTTGAGATAGAGGTTGAGATTACTAGGGTTTTTCTGAATATCCTGCATCATCTTCACAAAATCGGGCTGTTGAAGATAGGCTCTGGTGCTTGGATCGGCTGTGAGCTTGGCCCACATCTCGGGGCCGGAGAACGCGTCGCCGAAGGGATTGCTCGGCGGCGGCGGCACCCGGGACCTGGAAGCGGCGGACTGGGCGTCAGCTAAGCCGGACTTGAGGGCCTCGTTGTTGGGGTCGTACTCGAGGCCCTTCTTGTAAGCAGAAACGGCATCGTCGTGGTGACCCAAGCCGAGGTGAGCCGCGCCGAGCCGACTGTAGCCCTTGGACCAGTCGGGCTTGAGCTCCACGGTTTTCTTTGCGTCGGTCAAGGCATCGGAGTACTGATGCATGGAGGCATAGGCGGCAGATCGATTCGAGTAGAGAACATGGTTGGTTGGGGCAAGGGAAATGGCTTCCGAGAAGTGATGCACGGCGCCTGAGAAATCACCGGCAGAGAAGGCGGTGTTGCCCTTCGCTTTGGCTTCATCGGCCATGGTTAGGAACCAGAGAAGAATACAAAATCGCAAAGAGAGGGGGAGAAGGGGTTAAGCGAAATAGAGAGGTGCGTACAGATTGCAGGAGGTTGTAGAAGAAACTGGAGAGTTGTTGGAAATAGGGCGAGCTTAGCTTATAAAACTAGAAGGAAAGAAAATTCAGTAAAGGACGAGAGAGTTCCGGTGTAAAGGGTTCTGGAATGTTCCGTTCGTGCAAAAGACTCGTCTCCAGCGTTTGGTAACGGAATGCTTAGCGTCTTCATTAATGGATGAAAAATGATAATCACAAAGTATATATATCATAATATTTTTTTTAAAATGAATATTTTTATAAACTAACCTTATAAATTTCATATTACTTTATAAAAATATTCTAATTTTAAAATATTATAAAATATATCATGTGTGCATCATTTCTCTTAATCGATAAACTGTCCTTTTTTTTCAATTCTTCTCAATTTACTTTATTTTATGAAAAATACTATTTCTCCAGTTCCTTCTCATCCCCATCCATCCCGTTTTGTTTTTTTTTTTTTTGGTTTTTTTTTTACATAATATTTAAGTAAGTATTTTAAAATAATGTTGTAATTTTTTTTTATATTTTTAAAAAATATTTTAAGATGTTAAAAAAATTATGTAAAATAAAATATTTAAAAATATTTGCTTAAAAATCATGTAAAATTTTTTTAAAAAAATACTAACAAACAAAACGGGATGGATCAGAATGAGAAGAAACGGGGTACGTAGCACTGGCCTTATTTTATCTTATTATTATATTTTTTTTGATTTTTATATAAAATAAAATAAGAAAACTACAATTGAGATCGATAATTTACCAATAACTAATCAATAAATGCAACTACATTTTTTTTATGTTTTCTTTTTCTTTCAATCATTTTTATATATATTTAAAAAATTCTTTAAAAAATAATCAATTGACTAGGTCTGTTTAGATAATAAAATTAGATAAAGATAGTTTTAAATAAAAGTTTAAAATTGAATTGAATAGTATTAAAATATTATTTTGTAATATTATTAAAATTTTAGGATTTGAAAAAATTGAATTATTTATTATATTTTATGAAAAAAATTTTAAAAAAATTGTAATGATAAAATAAAAAAAGATGAGTTGAGTTGAGTTGAGATGATTTCTCAATCCAAATTAGGCTTAATTACTTCATTAATCATCAACTAACATTTTTCATAAAATAAACAATTTAATTTTTTTAAATTCTAAAATAAAAAAACAGATTCTAACTATATTTTATTTATCTTTGAATTTTTATCTAAACTCATATTATCTCATCTGTAAAAATAAATGAACTGATGAATATGAATCTTTCATCTTAATTTTTATTATTGTTCTGACGTATTTTGAAATATTTAATCACTTAGTTTATATCACATAAAAATCTTATGATTAAAAATAATAAATTCAAAATAAAATCAGATTTACTTGTTTCTAGGTCTATGTTTCTTAATTTAGCTATATATAGTGATTATCAAGTAGGGGTGTTCATCTGGGCCGGGTACAACCCGGCCCAGTTTAAAATTTTATTTCTTAACATTTTTTATTTTTTTTTTAAAAAATGTTTAAGGAAATTTTGAATTCGGGTTCCGGATTTGAATCCGGAACCTGGATGAACACCCCTATTATCAAGTATATTTTGGCATGACATAACTGTATAATTTGTACAATTCATGCTTATAAATATTTATTTTCAAAGTAATTTATGCTTAAAAATATAAAATTTATTAAGTAGGCTAGATCAAATATTTTAATTGGATAACTATTTTAGTCAGAAAGAGATCTCATCGAAGTAAATCAAAATATTGATATGATTTAATATGATACGTTAGATTATAAATTTATTTTTATTATAAAATAAATCTAATATATTATATGAAAACATATTAGATTGTAAGTTTATTTTTATGAGAATGGTAGTTGAGATTCTTTTTAAATTAAAGATATAAAACAATTCATAATGGGAACTTAAATTTGATGGAATTGTTTTCCATTCTTTGTATAAATCTAGTATAGAAGATGATACCGGAGCTCTCGTCGTGATTTCTGTCCAGTTCTCGTACCAAATCCTTCAATGCAGCATGGTTCTATCACGACGTGCATCTGCAAGGTGATGTTGGGGCAGGTGATGTCCTTCTGTTCCAACTTTCACTCTCGTCCAATTTCTTGAGCAAGCCTTGGGCCTTCTTCTTCTTTATACAATTAGTGGGCCGACTGTCCTGCTTCTCAATGGGCCTGCAGGATAGTCTCAACCCAGGAGGGATGTAGATTCCTTTCTCAGGAGCTATTTTACAAAATAAGAGTGGCGATATCAATATGATTATGACTATTTGTAAAAAAGAAGGATTTTCTGAAATAGAATATATTGAGGCTCTTATTGCATTAGGAGGGCTACAGATGATCATACATATGAGAGTTCCAAGACTTAACTGTTGGAGAGGGTTCTTTAATTATCCTGAAAGTTTTCCGTTCTAATTAAGAGTAATTTTCTTACTATAACTCGTTGATAAAGGAGGTTAAATCACTATTATCTTATTTCAAGACGATAGGAGTTCTTCATATTGGTAGACTAGGAAATTAAGATAGATATCTCTTCACACACTACTACATTAAATTTGTGGATGACACTCGTTAGTTGTTGTAACAATTTTTTGATTTTCTTTACAGTTATAGATATGCTATTGGAATTTCTTTTACTTAATTATATTTGTTTGTAATGTTGAATTATGCTGACTACCTATTTGTTCTTTCTCTGAATAAACATATTTGACAGGAGACCAATCCATCGGATTGACAATCCTAACCCAGAAACTCAGTATTTTTTAGTTTGTATATTTGAGCACTAATAATGGATCCATTAAAAATTTTCTTTAAAAAGTACAAGTTTGCATATATTTTTTAAAAAATTCGTCATATTTGATCAAATATTGAGAAAAATAAAGTGGAGAGAAGGAAATAAAAATATTTTTTGTTTAACTTTTAAATAGTGATCCATCAAAAGTGTACTCAAATATGACGATTTTTTTTTTATATATATGTATAAACTTGTATTTTTTAAAGAAAAATTTTAATGGATTCATTGCTAGTGTTTTTAGGAGTCTTTGTATAGAGTCGCTTAATTTTTTTTTTTTAAAGTATAAGTTTGCACACATTTCAAAAAAATTTCGTCATATTTGATCAAATATGAAAAAAACAAAGTGGAGAGAAGGAAATAAAATTATTTTTTATTTAACTTTTAAATAGTGATTTATCAAAAGTGTACTCAAATATAGAGCTGTAAAAAGACCAGATCGGACCTGTGGATCGGACCGGACCAGTTGTCCTAGATCGAGACCGGACCGGACCGATTCAGTCCAAATTTTATATGGACCGATTGATTCCAATCCGGTCCCGGTCCAAAGGATTTCTCTCCCTGGACCGGACCGGACTGAACCATATATATATAAATATATATATATATATATTTATATATGTATATATAAAAATAGTATATAAATTATAATATTAATATTAATATAAATTAATATATGAATATATAATATATATTAACATATTAATATATAATATATACTTTTATAATATTAACATATTATTATTTATTGGTTGACTAGTTGTAATATAAAAATATAAATTATAATATATCTATATAGAATATTAATAATAACTTCTAAGTAATAAGTGTATTATTATTATTTACTATATTATTACTAATTTATTACTATTTACTAACATATAAATATATAATATACTAATATAATAATGTTATTAGTTATAATTTACTAACATACTTAATATATAATATATACCAACATATTAATATAGAATATATACTCTTATAATATTAACATATTATAATTTATAGTAGTTAAATTTGGGTCAAAAAAATATTTGATCATTGTAGAATTTTAGATTAAATTTAACCCATTAAATCATATGGGGTACCCTTGGACCGGACCGAACTGCCCCTAGACCGAATTGGACCGGACCGGTATGGACTGAACTCCTATTCGGTCCGGTCCAAGGTTAGAAAATTCTTGGACCGAATGGAATCGGTCCACAAATTTTCCGGACCGAACCGGACCATTTACACCCCTACTCAAATATGACAATTTTTTTTTTTATATATATGTATAAATTTGTATTTTTTAAAGAAAAATTTTAATGGATTCATTGCTAATATTTTTAGGAGTTTTTGTATAGAGTCGCTTTATTCTCAGGGCCCAAACCTTGTGCCAGACTTCTGTTGGGTTTTGGGCCATACTACTCCTGACAAAATTTGGGCTTGGACCTCTTAATCCGAGTTACATGAGGAATGATTATTACATGCTTCTGAGCTAAAAATAGAGCGCGCTAGAGGAAGGGCTTGAACCTTCGACCTTGTGGTTAACAGCCACACGCTCTAACCAACTGAGCTACTCCAGCTTTAAGTAAGCCGTGCAAACTAGTCTCTTCAAAACAATACATGAGTTTTTACCTTATTGTCACATTTTTAAACGCAGTCGTTTTGCCAAGACTTCCCCTCTATTGCTTCATCAATACGCATTACCTTAAACTAAGAATATAATGTTTGCTTAGTGAAAAACATGAGCATCAAAACTATATTAAGGTTGCTTTTAAGCAACAATAATTTCTTCAAAAATATCTTTAACACTGTTGCATGTGGGTCGAAGTGATTAATCGATATCGACAATTCTAGGAGGTGGGACCCACCTCAGCTTTAGGACAAAACTGGACCATGTTAACAACAAGTGGAAACATTATATATATATATATTAGATTATTTATTAAGGTTATAAATAATATAAGAATTGTCCTCAATTTGGACGGTTGCTAATCAATGGTTTTACCTAATTATTGTCTCATTAATTAATGACTTTGAACAGTATTAGTTGTCATAGTCATTCTTTTTTATTTATTTATTATTTATTTTTTGAGGAGTTGTCATAATCTAGCCAATCGATAATTCAAGCTTGAGTGCGGTAGCCTTTCATAGTCAGCAAAACATATATGATAGTTTGAGAGTGGTAGAGTTTCTCTTAATTTTATTATTAATAGTAATAAATATTTAATATTACTTGAAAAATAAATTCAAAGAATTTTTAAATTGAGTTTGAGAGAATGTCAATTCTTCTATAGAATTATCTAATTTAGGCTCCATTTCGTTCTAAGATTATATGAAATTATATGTAAATAGTAAAAAAAATAATTTATAAATATTAGCGACTATTTTGGGAATAGCAATGAGCTGTTTATATATAAAAGTAAAGTAATATGATAATATTTTGAAACAGTTGTATTAACAAACAAGTACTTCAATCTTTTTTTTTTTATTATTATACAAATAAAATGAGATAAAAGTTAAACAAAATATATTATTTTTATTTTGAAAATTAGAAATTTCGAATTATTTATTATATTTTATATTAAAAAATTAAAACTATATAAATAAAAAAATATATAATTTATAACAAAAAAAACCTTAATATTTTTATTAAAATTTTAACTAAATTCAGACTGGTTTGGATTGATAGACGAGACGAGTTCGTTTCAACTTATCTCAAACTCATCATTATATTTTTTTTAAATTTCTATACAAAACATAAATTTAATACAACATTTTCAAATTCTAATACACATTTTTCAAATTCTAATTTAATTTTTTTAAATCTTAAAATAATAATAATAATAAATAAATAAATTAAATTCATTTCAACTCATCTCATATTTAAATTTAAATTTGGACTTCTTAAATTTAATGAAAATGTGTTAATTGTTTAGGGGACTAGATCACTATCTAAAATTTGTAAGCAGACAGCAAACCTTAAAACCCGGTGTACTTGCACGGCCTTCTTAAGCAATATACCTTGTAGTAGCAAATTACGGAGGAAAACAAGGTCACACCAGACCGCACTCTCCATTTTATTGCCCATCCGAAAACTGGAAGAGATAAAAAGAACCAGCTGTTTCAGGAAAAGGATGACAGGACCTACCTTTTCCACGCGTGTCAACCGCTTATTTTGCATGGCTCCTCAGTCACACTTTACCCCCTCTAATATATAAGTCTCGAAGCTGATCTCACCTTCGCTTTCGCACCTTTTAGCGGTTTCTCTCTCACTCTCTCCCTACCTTCTACAGTCCGTAGCTGGTTTTTCTGTAACCTGTTCACTTTTCCATGGCGGTTCGTCACTCTTCGTCTCTCATCAGCCCTGCTGTGCTGCTAATTGTACTATTGCTATTTGATGCTAGTGGAGGAGGTCGAGCTGCTAGGCTAGACCGGTGGGATTCATCGATTCGAATGCCGACAGAGAAGGATGAACCGGAAGATCCTGACAAAGAACTTGGAACCCGATGGGCGGTTCTCGTGGCTGGTTCGTCTAGCTACGCAAATTATAGGCATCAGGTTTAAAGAACTCTCTCTCTCTCTCTGTCTCTCTGTCTCTGTTTTCTTCTCTAACACTACTAGCCAGGAAGCTTAAAATTCAGGTATTTATGTGAAATTAATTGAGGAATTATACTTGGATAGTTGGATTGTAATTGCAGGCGGACGTATGTCATGCGTATCAGTTGTTAAAGAAAGGTGGGCTGAAAGAGGAAAACATAGTAGTTTTTATGTACGATGATATTGCAGCCAACCCATTGAATCCGAGACCTGGGATCATCATAAATCATCCGCAAGGTGATGATGTATATGCTGGAGTGCCTAAGGTACCTTTTAATTTCTTTCTTGGTCACTGAATATTCTTTGGCATATATATAGGATCATCTAGTACTCACTTGTAAAAAGATGTAATTAGCAAGGCTCTTGTTAACAAGTTTTGCTCAAAATACCCTTTTTAATATTAGAGAACTGACTCTTAGAGATAGACAGAGATTATATAAAAGATAAAAAAAAAAAGTAAATCCCGACGCTGTCTCGCGTGATGTGTTAGAACTATTAAAATATATATAACTTTATGATATGACATACTGATGCTCGTGACAGGATTACACTGGTGAGCATGTCACTGCAGAAAATCTATATGCAGTGCTTCTGGGTGACAAGAAGGCAGTAAATGGTGGAAGTGGGAAGGTTGTAGATAGCAAACCTAAAGATAGGATCTTTTTGTATTACTCTGATCATGGAGGCCCAGGAGTTCTGGGTGAGTTTAATGCAATTAGTTTCAATAAACTCATTTCCCATTTTGGATGCTGCAACTGCATAATGCATCTTGAGCAACAAAAACATGGGGAATAAGGTTGGGAGGTAATTAATAGAGACCATTGCTGATTTTTTATTTGGTTGTAGGGATGCCAAATATGCCTTATCTTTATGCCATGGATTTTATCGATGTTTTGAAGAAAAAGCATGCTTCTGGAACTTACAAAGAGATGGTAAGTAGATTTCTCTTCCTTTGTAGAACTCAAATGATGATATATATGCATATATTGATGGTGATTAAAGGGTAGAATTGTGGTGGGATCAGGTGTTGTATATTGAAGCATGTGAGAGTGGGAGTGTCTTCGAAGGCATAATGCCCAAAGATCTTAATATATATGTAACAACAGCTTCAAATGCACAAGAGAGTAGCTGGGGAACTTATTGTCCTGGCATGAATCCTCCTCCTCCTCCAGAGTACATCACTTGCTTGGGAGATTTGTATAGTGTTGCTTGGATGGAGGACAGGTACGTTCTACTGCATTTAGAAACCCATTGCGAACCCAAAAGGCCGATGGCGGATTTCGGGATTCTTCGTTATAGAGATTGGACAATTTAGACAGGGTTGCAATCATCTGGCCATAAATTGAAAGGATGACTGAGGACATAAGTTTTAATGCTCATGCACAAGAAAAATTGCCACAAATGATCATTTTGTGTAGAAATCCATTCACTCATACATCCCATAAGTAATGCTTAGTTTTTTGGATTGGCATATGATTGTATCTTTACTTGCATAGAATTGAATTGTACTTGTTAATTGTGCAGTGAGACTCACAACCTCAAGAAAGAAACAATAGACCAACAATACCAGTCGGTAAGATTTGTTTCTTTTCTTTTTTAGTTCAAATTTTGAGGCCATATATATTCGGGTCAGCATCTTTTTGCCGGCCATTTTACCTTTGATATTTACTTGAATCTTATTTCGTGCAGGTAAAGAATCGTACTTCCAATTTCAACATTTCCAATGCTGGGTCTCACGTGATGGAATATGGAAATGGTAACATCAAAGATGAGAAGCTTTATTTGTATCAAGGTTTTGATCCTGCCACTGTGAACTTCCCTCCGTATAATGGCCATCTGCGTTCTAGCATGGAAGTTGTTAACCAGAGAGATGCAGAGCTTATCTTTCTGTGGCAGATGGTAAGCTTCAGCATCTTACCTTCTCTACTCTTGTTAATTAGTCTGAAAATGATACAAGTTACCTGACCAAATTTGTTTTCTTCATCAAATAGTACAAAAATTCAGAAAATGGGTCAGAACAAAAGGAAGAAATTCTGAAGCAAATCACAGAGACAACGAGGCATAGAGCTCATTTAGATGGGAGCATGGAATTGATTGGATCATTTCTATATGGACCACATAAAAGTTCTTCCATACTTAATTCCGTGAGAGAACCCGGTATGCCGCTTGTCGATGATTGGAGATGCTTGAAATCAACGGTAAAAACAATACATTTTACATATGATTTTGCCTCCTTAAAGTTGTTATATGATATGCAATCTCATCACATCACCCATCTTCAATTTGACCGCATGCAGGTTCGGTTGTTCGAGACATACTGTGGCTCATTAACACAATATGGAATGAAACTGATGCGTGCCTTTGCCAACATTTGCAACAGTGGTGTTTCCCAGTCCTCAGTGGAGGAAGCTTGTATGGCTGCTTGTAATTATGGCTATGAGCCGAGCCAATGGCAGTCTGTCAATCGAGGTTATAGTGCTTGATTTCATGATATGATGCCAGTCTTAGTTATATGGTAAAAAAACTACACTTTCAAAATGATAAGTACTTATCCTTGTTTATAAATACATCAATTTCTTCTTGGCTGAATAAGTTATCCTTGTTTATAAATACATCAAGTTGTTCTTGGCCGAATTTGGACGCAAAATCCAAGCGGGAGAACAATCTTAGTGTGTGACTATAAATTAGAATTGATGCTACTTTTTACCACTGCGAATATATGATTGCCTGCTGCCAAACAAAATGACACGCAAACGGGAAAGGAATTGGTTTTAGCCAATTCTTGGTAAATCGTCATACGCGTAAGCATTTCACAGTAATCAGCAAAGCTGATATGGGTAAATCAACTCTTGGCGTTGATCAATCTCGACCGCAAACCAAGTTAAAACATGGCAATTATCATTTCTGCGATACTCTAGACAGGAGGGGAAGAAAAAAAAAACTAAACTTGACAACAGTATGCAATTTGGCAGCATTTCCAAAGTCATCAAACCGCAAAAGACACAGCAGCACTCATCAATGGACAATTGAAAGAAAAGGTCAGAAACACACCATCAGCGGCCCATATAATAGCAGCAAACAGTTGACGGTGGCACAACAGCAACGGTACTATAACATAGCAAAAAAACATATAAGCACAACTCAGATGCATACAAAAAACTCATATTTTACTTCTCTGCTATAAATTATGTGTTGGAGAAGTTTGGTTAAATCTGCTTCGAAAATTCACTATATTTGTAATCAAATATTCCTAACAAAAAAGACTAGTATTTGTAACAAAAATACTCATTTTAGCGGTAAATAATCATTTTGTTAAAAATAAGTGATCGTAAATAAATAATTTTTTTTTAGTGAAAATTAGATACGATAATGTAGATATCATTTTTCTTGTTCTTCCAATGGCTACAGTATATTTTCCTTTTAAACTGAGTGATTCGTTGCCTTGTACTATAGAGAATGAAATATGGTACAATTAACGGAATACCATACATATTAATGCTCTGTCCTGCGCGCGCGCGCCTGCACTTTTGTAGGTTTGGATGCAATAAGTTCAGGGAAGAGGAACAATAACTGATTGTTGAAAACCAGTGCTAATACAAATATCTGACACTTGAGTATGCTATTGGTTGCGTTTCGTTTTCTTGATTAAAGAAATAATTAAAAATCATGAAAATGATTGATGAAGTGTTAATTGACTTGTGATGTGTATTTATCAGTCGTATTTAAGATAAGATTGTGGCTTATTTTTCCACCATGACGGGTGGAGTTCAAAAGTCACTGCAATTATTGAAAGATATATAATCCTTCGGGATAGAGTTTAGAACTATTTATTTTCGAGAACGGTATAATTACGTCCTTTCTCATTCTACTTTGTATAGTGTTGTTATTTTATTATTTATTCTTATCAACAACACCCATCATTGTTTCAAATAACTATATTATTCGCATTTTTAAATGTTATATATTCTTGGGCCCCGGCGTTGGCCCCATAATGCAAAATTTTTTTTTATACTTAAAAAGTCCCATGGGGCGCAAACCAAGGCCCCAAAACATTTGTCATCGTGATATAACCGGTTTTTATATAGATGCCACTCTAAATATCTCTCATGCTAAACTGTATAATTAGTATAATATTAAAAATGACAAATTGAAGACGGAAAATTGTATAACATATATATATATTATTTATTTATTTTTTTAAAAAAGAGTCAAAGTCACATGCTCATGAGTGACGTATCTCTAATTTTATTAATAATCCTTACTTATTACGAAGGATTATCGCAATAACAATAAAAATACTAAGAATTTACAAGAACTCAATAAAATCATACCTAGAATCGAAATCAAAATAAACCAAATAAACAATGACATCAACTTAGTATAAAAACCAAATACATTGTTTTTATCCATTCTAAGAGGTTTCGAATTCCAAACTTTTATTTTTAAGGCTAGGGATTATGTCAATTGGGCCATAGACCTTGACATATAAAAACCAAATACATGTAACATAACAACTAACAAATGACGTCCTTATTCTATCCATTAGCATCATATTGTAAGCAATTCCACTTTATTAATCTTCAAAATACCTTTAAGCTTATGAGAAAGTTCCATATACTAATGCCATATTTTATTTGTCCCTTCTGTACCATGACGAGCTAGAAAATATGTCGCCGCATTGCATTATCTATACACATGTTGAAATGAAACATTCATTCCAGTCAAATGATTCTAAATTTTCTCCTAGAAATCATAAAGATACCAGAGTCCACAAATACCTTATTCCAACCAATTCACCACCGATAATGAATCAAGTTCAACTTATAAAACTGAGATGTCCATAAGGGCATTGCGACAAAGCCCCTGCAACAGAGCGGAAAGTTCCGCAAAATTATTTGTTCCTTAGCCCAAATCTACAGCAAACGCTATATGCAACTCCCTTCTAAAATTTTGAATAATACTACCGGCACCACAATGTCCAGGGTTCCCAACAGAGCTTCCATCCACATTTAATTTAAAGGCACCTTATTTCGGACACATCCAATTTACAAATTGAATTCTTTTTTGTTTTCTTGGTTTCAAAAGGATGTTCAATTTTTTCAATATTTTCATTTATCTCTCAGGCCAATTTTGGATGCTTCTTTGAGCTTCAAACCAGATCATGCTATCCAGTATTTTATATTTCCCCAAGTGAAATCTAACTGTTGTTTTTTTTCATCCATTCGAGACGCATATCTCCACAACCATAACTACCAAGTAACGATGAAAGGTATCAAATCAATAAGCATGCCTTTAGATGAGGCTTTATTCGCATGCCTAAACCAACACTCTACATGATTTCTCCAATTTCTTCCACGGGTATAATTCATCCCCAAATGCGTGGAAGTTCTTTTCCATATCTCCTCTCCTATATCACTATCCGACAAAACATTATTCTGATTTTCATACTTTTCTAAATCACAATATTTACATTTAGAGACCATCGGGATTCCTATTCAGCGAATCCGATCATCCACAGCATGACAATTGTGTAGAGCTTTCCACATAGTCATTGAGATCTTCTAAGGCAGGGTGTTACTCCACACCCAATCTGACCACCCCACTTTTGGCACCTTAATACGGATACACTCTCATGCACTATGGAAAGTAGGGTTGTAAATGAACCAAGCTACTCGACAGCTCGCTCGGTACTCGCTCGGTTAAACTCGAATCGAACTTGACTCGTTCGCTTGTGAAAACAGATACTCACTCAATTAGTAAATGACGCGTACCCAATAAAACTCGACTTGACTCGGCTAAGACTCGTTAAGGCTCGCTCATTTATGCTCGAGTCGACTCGTTAATTCGACTAAATTAAAATTCATTTATATATTGATAAATATATAAATATTAAATATAATATAAGTATATCATTTTTATAATTAAATATGTAATATGTAATCTTATTATTTATATCTATATGATAAATATACTTCATAATTATGTTTTATAAGTTGTATAATAATTAGTTTATAAAATTTAATAATTTCATATATTAGTACGTGAGAAGCATGTGAAATATGTGTATGCTATTATATTATGTGCATTTATTAATTATATATAAGCATATAATATATTGTTATGATGAATAAATATCAACTACTTAGATATTAGATATTAATTATTTATTATTTATTTATTTATTTTTAAATTTTATTCAAAATTTTTTTTAAAAAATTCGAGCTCGAGCTCGGCTTGACTCGAGTTTGTTTGTGGCACGAACTCGAGCTCAAAGTTTAATTTATCGAGACGAGCTCGAATAAAGAATAAATAAAAATTTGAGTTCGACCTTGAATATTTTGAGTCGAGTTCGAAGTTGACAAATCAAAACTCGACTCGATTACAACCCTAATGAAAAACAAAATATCCATCATTAGTAAAGAGTCCATATAAGCACATCCTTATGGCAACTCAGCTTCTCAATAATTTCTTCAATGTTCTCCAAACCCACCATCCGACTTGTCCTCTCAATATCCCAAATCTAACCTTTTATCCCGCTAAAACGAAATATTGCCTTCACGCATGCACCATTTAGAATAATTAATCACGTGAGGGATAGCCTTCAGAGTACTATGCCAAAAGCTCGATCTTTTTTGTCAATTCACTAAGGATATATGCAACTGCTTAACATATTTTGCTCTAAAAAAATTGGACTACAAAAAATTATCGTTAACAGCTTCCAAGCAAATTTCACATGGAGGGTGTGTTGAATTTCTTCCAAACTTCGGACCAACACCTTTTTTCACAGGTTTACAAAGAATTTTTCAATCAATTCATTTTCTTTTCGACTTACCATCAACCGATTCCCAAAAGGAGCTAAGAATGCGATTAATATTATGTGTGAAAAAGCCTCATTTTCCTTTGTCTGTTGTTTACTTAGAACTCGTTTATTTTTTACAAATTTTTTTTAACTCATTTTATTTTATTTAATTATTATATTTTTTTAAATAAAAAAATAATTTAATTTTTAAAATTTTAAAATAAAAATAATATTTTAAAATATATTCTAATTATATTTTATTTAATTTTTAATTTTCTCATCTCATCTCATCGTAAACTTATAATTATTTAATCATCTATAAAAACAAACGAGATCGACTGGGATTGGAGCATAGATACTTACGTGTAAAAGCTTTCAGAGAAAGGACGACGAGGAGAGATTCAGAGAATATGGGACTTGTCCCTTAGTAAAGCTTATGCTGCAACTTGCAAAAAGTAGATGCAATTTGGACGTTAGAAAGTTGACCCCAAAAGAAGGAAGAATGGCATGCATTCGTTATCGGTGAGCATAATCAGATATACATGAACATGATTAAGGCGCTTATCTTTCACAAAATCAATGCTACGGACAAAAGGATATCATGGGGTAGTTTGGATTCTCCACCACAATTCATCTCAAAAATCAGTATCATGGTCAAAAACAAAAATCCAACGAAATTTGTGAAAGAAAAATAGCCCAAGCAAAATTATCACTCGATTTTGCTATTGATAGAACTAAATTTGCCCCCGTTAATATTCACAAAAATCAACAAGTATTTAGATTTCTATCAAAATCAAAATCATTTTGACATGGCATTTGCCCAATCTTCATTAGGACTATGAGTCTATATCCACCTACTGCGGTGGAGGCGTTCACCGGCGGCAATCTGAGTCTGCACGCTCTCGAACTCCGAAACCCCACACGGTATGGTTATCCCACCCGGATGATTGAACCCGTATACCTTCTCAGCTTCCTGCAACAGCTCCCCAAACAGCGGGTGATTAAAATATATCACAGGCACCACGTACCTATGCGTGTCGTCGTCAGAATCGCCCACGTACACGGCCAAGTGCCCTTTCGGTACACCCCCAGCCGCTGGCTTTCTTGTTGTTTCCACCGGGTCTTGACCCACCCGGATGTAACCAGGATGCGACTTGGGAAAGCATAGTCCATTTGCTCCACGTCGAAAACACCGTGCCCAAGTGAGGATTTTGGACAAGGGGTTGAGGGTTCCGTCCTGGTTCGGGTGCCGATCCAAGTGGCAGTACCTTCTAGGGTTCTTTCTGGGCCGGATTATCCATTTGAAGACCTTCACCAGCTTGTGTCGGAGCCTGAAGCCTCTGGTTTTTCTCATTCTAATCACCGCAAAAGCCAAAAATGAAAAAGGGTATGGTTTCGAAGAAGTATTTCTCAAATGGGTCGGCGTTATCAGTTACAAGGATCGGTGATAGACATCGCCAGAGACCTGATCCGAAACTGTCAATTCTGTTTTGGCTGTCTCTGAACTAGGTCATTTCTGTGGCTTTTAAGTTTTATACATGCTTCTCCAGTGGTGGGATTCGATCGCCGCGTGCTTTTCGGAAAGAGAGAGTGAAAGAAAGAGGCAGATATGGTCGGCACACGGTTCGGATATGGAGACTCAGATAAGAAGAAAATGAACAAAAGCAAGAATAGGAGAGAGAGAATTATATAGGAGAAGTTCAGAGATGGGCAAAAAGATAATGGACGTTCCCAAAGATCAACGTTAGGGATAAGGATTCTGATGTATGTTTTTATTGAGGAGCGGTTCTTTGAATAGTAAATGCGTAAAAAATGATTAAATAATCTAGATTTTTTGTGCCTGTCTTTTTCTCGTTCATTCACGTCTTTAACGGCTTCAATTTAACAAAGATTACCTCCTCCCGCCTCCCCCACGTATACAATTCGTACGTAGGAGTTGAGTACTTTAGTGGTACGATTGGTATTCTTCAATATTTTATTTCCAGTTGCTCAGAGCATTGACCGTACGTTCATGTCATACCTGCAGCGTCCATCCCCCGATTATTTTATTTCTACTTAAAAATACATGTATACACGAATGCTTAGTAAGGCCTGAATTGAATTGAAAAATAAAATAAATTAAGATGAATTTAATTTTTTTATATTATTATTATTTTAAGATTTGAAAAGATTAAATTATGATTTGAAAAAAATGTATTAAAATTTAAAAAAAATGTATTAAAATTTATGTTTTATATAAGAATTTGAAAAAATTATAATAATAAATTTAAGATAAATTGAGACGAATTCGTCTAAAATCTAGAGTTTAGATTTGTGACGAACTCGTTTCGTCACAAATCTAAACCGGCCCTAAGTTATTGTTTTTGTAATGAATTATTTGTTCAAAATTCACAAGAAAAAGGAAAATCATTATAAAAAAATTATTTATTTGTAATTAATTAATTCTAATAAAATAATTAGCTATAATTAAAATTGATCATAAATAATTTTTTCATAACATTAATTGACCATAAAAATTTATTTTTCTTATAGTGAATATCTAACCACAAATAGAGTATATAAAACTAATTTTATAAATTGATATAATTTTATATGGTTTGTCAAATTATAAAATTATTTTTGTTATAAAATAAATTTAATGAATTATAAAACTACATCAATATTATTTATATAATTTCTTTATTCTATATGAGGGCTTGGTATTGGATTCATCAAAACTACAATTTTGATAGAAAATTAACATCTAAAATAATTATATATTAGATTCATCAAAAAATTTTCTTTCATATTTGATAAAACAGAAGGAAAAAAAATTGAAAAGAAAAAATAAAATAATTAATTAATTTGACTTATAAATAATAAACTTATAAATATGAAGAATGGTAATAAAGTACTGTAAATTAAAATTTGAATTTTTGACTTTTGATAAAATCAATATTAATGTTCTTATTAATATACATAATTTTTTTTGTTAGTTTTTTTATTTTATTTTATATTATATTTTTTATTAAATTAAAAAAAATTATGAAACCAATATTAATGCCTGACCGACCAATGATTATATTCTGGTCAAAATAATTATTTATGGCTGATCACGAAAGATGGACCACGTACATAAGTTTAAAAGCCCCCCAAGCATCAAACTCCGAGTTCAGCCACACACGTGGTACTTTGGAAAAAAAAAAAACATGTTCTTCTCGCTTAGGTTTACGTATATAGCTTACGTTCGCCTAATTAGAATTGTCTGATATTGGCCGTTCCAAATTCAAGTAAAGTTAGGACTGCTTTATACACTCAGAATTTCAGAAAGGAAAACTTTTCCTAACCCTTTTAACGTGGGAGTGGGAGCGGCATGTGGAACAGTTTAACATACAGGAAGAGTGCACGGAAACGTACATAAAAAGAGGTACTTGCGGGTACGTCAACTAAATTTTTTTGTTAATTAAACCACATCACTCGAATAATCAAATTAAAGCACAAAGTTAATTCTCTTTTATTAGCTTGTGTGATTATATGCTTTTTTCTTTTTATTAGTGCAATAAAACTTCTCGGTTTATTTATATTAAAAGTTTAAGAAAAAATTTTGAAGACACGTGTTCTTAATTACTCGTTATTATTACTAGTTATAATCATTGTTAATTTCCTATTAATTAATTATATTTTAATTAAAAATAATATTTACAGTCGTTAAATATGTAAAAATCACATAATTATTTTTAAAAAAGTGAGTAAAATATAATACTAACATAAAAAAAATTTAGTAGACACTACTATTTTTCAAAACGTTTACATGACATTTACTCATTCTATAACTATATGTAATATTATTATTTTAACTTGTTTCTCGAATAGTTAAGGGGTGGTTTGTTTTGTAAACTTATTTTATCTCATATCGTACTTTCAACTCATTTCAACTATTCATTTTATTACTATTCATGACACATTTCATTTTATCTCTAAATCAAAACGTTTTTATTATATTGTTATTATTTAATTTGTCAATAGACTAGATTATTCATCTTATTTTTACTTTGAATTCCTCGCCTTTTAACTATTTTATTTTAATTATTCATGTGCATTCATGTGTTAATTTTGATTATTCTCCTCGAGTACGACTATTTGTTAATATTTCGGATGACAAGCGCGCACCTAGTGATACATGTATGATGTATAGTTCTTGTTCTTGTTCTTTTTTATTTTTTATATTTTATATTTTATTTTTTGTACCATCATTTTCCTATTTTCAAACTTAGCCGCATGCGCCAAACGTACAATTTTGAAAACTTTATTCACGTTGTTGGAAGTATCACAAAAAACCTATCATATTCTATTTTGTACCGTTGCCAGCCCAATGCATTGATGGGAGATCATACGTACGTGGTCCAATTATTTGCCTCAATGTGATTATGAAAATAAATTGCCGAAGCTGCCCCTTAAAGATTTTTCTTTCGTAGAAGGAAACAAATGTGAAGAAGAGAGAGAAGGAAGAGAAAGTGAAACAAAATCATTAAGGCTAATTAGTAGTCTGATCTATGAAAATTGCCGTCTTTTTCCTCCATTCATGAATCGCATATTTGTTCTCCCCTTTCCTCTTCCTACCTGTTTTTCTGTTTCTTTAATGTATTGATGAAGGTAAAAATCACATCTGACGATTGTAAGAATTAATTTTTGCATTCTAATTTTTTTTTATTATTTATGAACAACTTCTCAGTTATTAGTGTCATTGATCACCTACCTTTGAGCATTAATCATAATATTTTTTGTGTAATTCCTGAATTTATTTATATTCACTCCACTTTTTACTGAAAACAAGTCATCAGCCTGGGTTTTTTTAATATTCTTATTTTTGCTATTTCTGAATTCTAGGATTTTGTACTCTCTATCTATGATAATTTGTGTTATCTTTTTGATTTATTTGTAAATAGGTTTGGTATGATTAAATACTTTACAATATTGTTGAGGACGATTGGATTTTTTCTTGCTATGAAGGTGTTGTTTATCATATATGTTCAATTCAAATAGGTGGTTTCCAATCAAATTGAGGGGGAAGGTTTCTAATTAAATTAGTAACAACTTTGACCCATATATCCAAATTCTCGAAGGGCTTGTGGCCTAATGGCATAAGTCCCCCATCTCCAAGTTGGAGATCATAGGTTCAATTCCCCCTTCCAATGTATCGAAAAATAAAATAAAAGAAAAAAATATGTGTATATTCTGTTTTTATTATGGGTAATATCTAATGCTATTTCATTCCTTTGGAGTTTGGATCTAATGATTTCTTTTAGAAAATTTTATAATGGTTAATTTCTACACATTTCTATTTAATAATGCCTCTTATGAGTTTGCTAATGTTTTCTTAAATCATGTTTCCAAATCTTTTTAAGTAGTAATGAAGTTGGGAGCATGTTGATGGTCAAGGTGTTGATTCCTACTGCCTTTTTTAACCCATATAAATCATATATTAAGACAGTACATACAAATACTAAGGAACGTCATGGTTCATACCTATATCGGATTTGGGTCAAATATTAAAATTGGATATGTAGAAGGCTACTTGCAACAAGATCTTTTGATAGAAATTACTATTAGCCCCAAGGTAACTGACAATGCATTAAATGTATATATATAGCTTGATTGTTGGTTTTGGCCTGTTGGACCATATATTTGGATTGAAAATGTTTTTTTAAGGAGTCTAAGTTGAAGCTGTGTCATGATGTTATGTTGGAAATATTGATATTTATGATATCCTTAAGATATTTCTAGATTCTCAACTTGAATTTAATCTTCATTTTCCTTCAATGTTTCCTCTATATTGGCAGTGTCATATTTATTCTTTAAATTTGAATGATTATTTATGTAGTCATCTAAAAAACCCTTCATAGCTTCACATGATTATTTATCTGGTCATCTCAATATGATTGCTTATTACATCTTGAAGAATATTTAATTGCAACAAGAGATTTTCACAAGATATTTGAAAAAAAAAAACTCCAAAAAAAGCAGATATGCCTATTACAGAAATGATTCATTTATAAATATTCAGGGGAGTTATATCTTATGTGCAATGATGAATGGTTTGCATTTCTTGTTGCAATATTGAGCCATCTTGTCTATTCCTCTATTATCCAATCATTTTTTTTTTAGGTTCTCTATTAGACAATGTCTTTGTTCATTAACTTCTGATACTCTATTTAGACTTTCATGGTGGGGTGTTATTCTCTAATCGTGAGAAGTTTTGATAGTTTCTATGGAAGTGCATGGGTGGATTGCTTTATTAAAAGCCAATAGATTCATAGTGGTTGTCTTTGTTCATTGACTTCCAAGGATTGCTTTATTAAAAGCCAATAGATTCATCGATGGATTGCGATGGTTGAATTGGGTTTTAAGCTGTCATGAATAGTCATGCTTGCACTTCAAGCAAAGATATTGTATTCCAGCCCCCAACACCCTTTATATCTTCTTGAACAACCCTAAGTAATACAAAATTCTTGGAAGTGCAGTCAAGCACTTGTGGATAATATCAACAGTTGGTGTTTAAGGTACTATTTTGATCCATCTGAGGATTGATCTATCTCTATGCTCTTTTTTGTCTTTTTTGGATGATGGGCTATTCAATTTTTGTCCATTTAATGGGGTAATTATATTATGCTACTGATGTGGGATGATATGAATGATATAATGATGTTGATTTTGGTTGTAAACTCTTTAGTTTTTTCATTTTTCTAATGGGAACCATGAGGTTGCAGGGTTCTGATTTTTTTTTTTTTCTGATTACTGTCATAAAGTTCATTATATTTTCTGTCAATATATGCTTCATAGGTACCCTTTTTTTTTTATATCAACGTTTAACTTTGATTAGGCAGTAATAAATCACCCTCTCTCTCTCTCTATGTTGTCTTTGTTTTTTTTACAGTTTTCTTTTCTTGGTCTTATTATGATTTTAAAAATTGTGAATTTGCACACTTTTTTGGAATTGGCTACACTGGTCTATTATATATTGAATAAAGAAAATGGTTTTATTTTTTGTTTACTTTCCTTTGTTGCATATGGAATAGCAAAACCAAGGTCTTTGATGGACATTTTAAATTCCAGTGGATTTACTTTGTCACATTCGCTGACTTTTCTATATGTGGAGTCCTTCGACATAATTTTAGGATATTAAGAATTTAAAGCTATTGGATGTAGACGGTAGATGAGGGTGTTGAATTTGATAACTTTGTTATAGAAAAAATTGTAAAATATTTAATGGCTACTTCAATGGAAGTCAAGGTAAAGATAATATTTTGTTGGTGTGATTCTTTGCCATTTTTTGTATTTGGCTTATAGATGCTGATTCAAACCATTTACTCTGTCATGCAGGAACAAAATCAATTCTCAGATTTGGTAATATGGTAGTTGAGAATGGCTTCGAAGGTGTTTATGTGTTCTCTTTTAGGAACATGAGAAACCTGAAGTTGAAGGAGTTCAGAGAGCAGCTTCAGTCTACCAGTAGGTAAAGTTGTTGCCTTTGCTTTCATAAAGTTCGGTTTCCATTGGTTAATCTCTTTCTAGTGCAATACATGTATTGAATACAGTTAGTTTGTTTTTAATATTGTTTTTTTGCAACTTAAGTGATTTATAATTTTTTTAATAGATGCAAATTTTGTTAAGTTTTAGTTATATGTATTTGAAGGAAAAAAGAATAAATACTTCACTGTTGATTTTTTGTGAAGAAATCTTCACTTAGAAATATTATGTTTAAATTGGGTGTTGAAGATGTTAACTTTGTTTCTCGGAAAAAAGTGGAGAAAAGTGGATTTTTTTTCTTTTTTTTCCTAAGACTACAAAAGGTTGTACTTGCCATTGCTGGTGGTGGTTTCCAGATCTTTGACTTGATTCTTAATCAGTTCTGCAGTGAGTAGTCACGTAGAATGGCTTTATGTTTATGAAGTGATGAAGAACCCACCTCTTATTGAATGAAATAATCTACAACAATTGAGAGTAAAATTTGACACAATCTCAATCTTAACTAGCTTTCGGACTCTCTTTACTTATGTTTTCTTACTAGGCACCCCTGCATCAAATGTTACTCATTCTTTGACAAATAATTTTTTATTATAATAATAGTTTCATGCAATAATTTGAGATTTTTGAAACTGAAACATACTCCAATCTAGATCAATAATAAATGAGGTTGAGATCAAAGAATATCAAGCTTATTGTGAGTTTGATATAATGATAAAAGAAGTTGGGAAGTGGCGCACACAAAATGCTTGTTTGACCTCAAAAGGAGTGTTGAGGATACCATGAGAGGTGTTCTTTTTTTTTTTCCCTTCTAAACTTTGTTGCTTCCTTTAATTCATGAGATTGACATCATAGAATCTTGAAGCATCTAAGATTTTAAAGCATCTAAGACTCACAAAATATAGAGTAATTTTTAAACTTAACATGGAGGCTTCTCTTAATTGTTTTTTAGGGCTATTTTACACCATTCATTATAAGACTCAACTGCCTCCTTTTCTTGATCAAATTTTTACAAGAAAAATACAACATCAATAGATTTATTAATAATTACTTTGGAAATTGTATTCTTTGATATCATGCACTATATATATGCATGTAGCAGGTTAATTTTCACAAATAACAGCAAGAGAATTGAGGACTGCTTGTTAAAAACATACTTTTTCTCAAATAATCACAATTTTTTGCATTGGATGCATGCCTAGACGAATTGTGGATAAAATCTGCATGGGTACCATGCATGAAGGTTGAATATTGTTTATTAGTGATTATTCGATAACCCATGCTGGTGGTTGTGAATGTGTATGATTTGTATCCACTGAACATGACATTGGTTAATGTTATCCTGCATTATATATGCATGCAATAGGTTAACACAACTAACAGTAAGGGGACTTATTATGAGGGAAAATTTGGTGCTAAATGATAATGACTCCAGCTGAGAGGTCAAATTGCATTGGAGGAGGGTTGTTTTTGAGGCAAGACCTAGCAAGGGTGCAATAGATTAAAAGCAGACCATCCACATGTACATGTGTAGTATTGACACCACTTTTTATGAACATTGCCTCTGCCAGTTGTCATATTCCTTAATACAAATTTATGTATTGTTATGTTGTATATGTTGGCTGCACCTGGATTATGTATCAAATATGCGTGTAGCATGTTTGTTGATAACGTATGAGGAATATATAAAATATGTGATTAGTACCTGGTAATGTTTCTTGTTTTGGACTTGATGTAGAGTTTATCATTAATTAGCAAAAAAACTTCTATTGGCAAAAAAAAAAAACAAAAAAAACTCATCAAGTTATATTATTTTCTAGGAAAGGCAATAATCGCTAGTGACATAAAAATTGCGCAAAAATTGCACTTTAGCTACAAATGATTTTCATCGATACAAGTTTTTATTGGAGAACATCTTCTTCATTACAAAACTATCTTGACAAAATGTAGAAGCTGAAATAGGCACATGCTAAATTGCCAATAAAAGTATTTGCTAAGAATTGAGTTACGGCAATAAATTATTTGTATAGATTTATAGTTACAGCTATATATATATGCCGGTTGTAGTGACTTGTAACAAATGTACAAAACCCACAACAAAAACCTTCGATAGAAACTAGTCTTCACAATATATAATTGCTGCAAATAATATGTTGTGGCGGCATCTATTGTGAAAACACCCTATTTGCCGCAATGCATATTGACAATGAATATCATTTTCAACAACTATATAATGCATAAATCACGTATATAAGTCCATTAGAAATATGCACCTCTATTTGTGACAACAATTTGGTATATTAGCCAAGAAACATCTTGCCAGAATAACATGTCATTTGCCACAAACTTATAAAATGGCGGATATCATTAATAATTGGCTTTTCTTTATCTACAAAGCTACTATAAAAACCTTTTGCCAGTATTACATAGTTGCCACAATTTTTCAGGTCTTTTGTGGCAAAACATCTTGCGTCAACAAGTGAAATATGTTATAGTGAATTATGATTAACTTGGTGAAAATTAGAAAAGATTAGTACCGTTACAGTTTTATTAGTGAAGTGTACAAAATTAAGAATACGTAAAATTGATCTCACATAAAATTTTTGATAATTTTGTAAATTAACACGACTTAATTTGATTTGTTAGATTTACTTGACAATAATGATATTTATTTTATAATCTGACTAATCACATAAGTTTCATTAGTTTGTGATAATATTTTTATATAATTTCTTTGTAGCTAAAACATTTTTCATTAGAAAATTTGTCCAATTATATATATACATATATATTACGAGAATGGCAACAAGTTAATGGTGCCCTTTGAACGAGTTATCTCCTCACGAAATATTTTGTTGATGTAATTTATAGCAATGTCTGCAACGTGCTAAGACGACTTATAACTAAAAAGAAAAAAAAATAAAAATAAAATTAGTAGGGGATGACTCCAAACTAAATTGAGTATCAAGAATCATGCTTCTAAAAAAAATAAAAATTTATCTCTACCGGTACATATAAGTAGGAATTGTTCAATAGTCATGGCAAGATTAATTAACTCCCGTCTTATTTAAGTTTTGGAGGCATCCCCTACTAATTTTTTTTTTCTTATTTTTTTTCTTTTAGTAACAAGTCGTCTTAGCGAGTAAATATAGGAGAAGTCGATTTTAGAGAGACGAAAAAGAATCGGTTTTAATTAAAAAAAAAACAATCATTTTTAACCTTGTTTTCAATTCATATATAAAAAATAAATCAATAGAATTTATTAAATCTATAAAAATAAGGTTGAAAATGAAGAAAATTTTTTTTAAACTAAAAATAAGATTGAAAATGAAGATGAAAAAAAAAATGTTAAAAACAAGATTAAAAATGAAGAAAAAAATTTGTTTCCTCATTTTTAACCTTATTTTCAATTCCTACATAAAAAAACAAATCAATATATTTATTAGATTTATGAACATAAGGTTGAAAATGAGGAAAAAAATTTTAAACTTAATCGGACTCCTTTTCGACTTTTTAAAATTGACTCCTTAAAATTATTCAATTGATTTCCATGTTAGCGAGACATTTCTCGGATTTATCTGTGGAATGATCCCGGTATCAGAGGGATAAAATTACTAGACTTTATCCATGAGTATGCGGTACGTTTAATATAACTTTGTTACTCAATCGCCCTTGAATCCTTCGTAAAGCCCCATTTGCTCGTCTTTTACTCATCTTTTCCACGCTGGCCACACGTATGTGTAACACTACGAAAGCTAATGATCATATTTTGTAGCTAAATGGTTTGGCAGCTTAGGGCAAAGAAAAAGGCCTACTTGCTAATAGTTTGGTCTACTGAGGCCAGAAAAGCCCAGATTCATTATTCAATATCAAAAAGTGATTTGTATTTTGTACACAATGTTGTTGACTTCATGAGCCAGATAAAGTAGTAAGCCTGCTGAGAATCTGAGCCCAAAAGTTATCTTTGTGCTCTAATTAGAAATTAGAATCCCGCCAGATTACCGATCGATCGAGGTCTTTCGGGCTTCGCAAAATACGGGCCTGTCTGCGGTACCTGGACGTGGTTGTCCGAGTTGAGTTTTCTTTTCTTTTTCTCCTACCCAATGATTGAAATTAACCTTTATCAATTAAGGATTATAAATCAAAGTCATGTCAGCGATCAGATGGTACTGTAGTACTTTATAACATTTGTTTTCTCAGTTCTAACTCGTGAATACTGTTTGACAATTGTTCACCCCAATTAATAAAAAATCAAAGGGAAATTCAAAAGTCAGCTAACTAGAAGGAATTAAATAAAGGAAAATTATATATATATTTATACATATATATAAAAAGTTATCTAACGAAAAATCTTATTTTAATAAAAAAATTTATTTTTCTATTAAAGTTACACTTTCCATCCATTTTTGTTAAAATAAATACTGCATTTAATGAAAAATATTATTTTAAATACAATCCATTAATTCTATTAATCACCGAAATAATGTTCTTGACATTAAATTTAATTATACCATTTCAATTTTTTACAATGATAAACTTTTTATTTAAAACTTTTTTTTATATATAAAATAAATATAGAATAATAATAATAGTATAGAATGACATAATAATAGTATAGAATATATAACAATATATATAAATAAATTATTCATAACAATATAACAATGCAATCCTCACTTATAGATGTTAATTTATACGTTAGAGAGTTTAATTTTATTCATGAAAATTTATTCCTATTATATGATTTATAATTTCATTCTTTAAAAATTATTTTATAATTTTAAAATGAATGTATTATTTATTTATTTTTTGAGATGATAATATACGGTATATACAATTAACTATAATTATATTAAATTGGTAATAATAGACAATAAATATAATTAATATATTATATATATTTGATATTTAATTGAAATATATATGATCTAATAAATTTACATATTTAAGATTAAAATATTATGTTATAAATTATAATATAACATTTTTTTATATAAATTATAAACTACATAATTTAATTTTTTTTAAAAAATATATTATTTCTTAAAAATAATCACATAACTAAAAAAATTGTGGATGATTCAAGTTTATGTAGATCTAGAAAAACTCAAAAACTAAAAATATAAGTATTTTAATGTCCCCTCTTATGAGGCTGTGTAAAATGATGCAAATATTAGATCATCGTCTTAGAATTATAAAAATATAATATTTTGAACGAATTTTTTATTAAAGTTTCAATCAAAATTATCTCAAACAAATTTGATAAAACTATAAGTTATATTTATTTATGAGACTATCTTATTGTTTTTATTAATACTTTTTTTTTTATATATAATATATGAAAACGTATAATTATTTATCATTAATTTAATTATGAATAATTTTCTAATTTTTGTTAGAAATTAAACTAGATAAATGTATTTTGCACGTTACTTTTATCTAGTATATATATATATATATATATCCCGATTTGGGAACCGTTTCCCCTTCTCCTCTTTTTTTTTTTTTTTATAATAATTAAGAGTATATTATTTAATAATACTATAATATTCTTTTCTTTTTTTAAAAATATTAAAAAAATAATGTAAAAAAATAAAAAATAAAAAAAACTAACAAATCCCAAATCATGACTCAAATAATGAGGGCTGTAGCAACCTCTTAAATAAAATAACAAAATCATGATCAACAAAAATCATCGACTCTATCTCCATTAATAATAATAGTGGATATATAAGAATTTGTTACATACAAACTCAAGATATTTTGATTATTTCAGTGCCTCGTGCATCACGTGCACACTACAAGAAAATTATTTATCTGTGATCAGCTATTTTTTGTCAAAATTAGTCTAATTTCGTAATAAATAATCATATTTATTGTAAATAATCATATTTATTGTAAATAATCTATAACAGATACTTATTTTTTCATAGTGGCGTGATTGATTTGATCTCAACCATGAGAATTCAAAAGTATCAAAGGGGAAAATCAGTGTACGTATGTATAAAGTACTGTCATTGTAAATCATAATTTTGATATGTTTCTCGATCGGTAAAATTAAGTGTCTTGCAGGATATATAAATTATCAAAACTAGAAACATTGATCATTGAAGTTTGCCGTCACAGTGATATATAAATTAGAAACTATTGAAGATTTAGCCTCAATATATCAAAACTATAGTGTTACATGAATATTAGATTTGGTGAGTTGTTATGCAAATATATAATTTTTTTCTAAGATTTTTAGCTCATTTAAAAAAAAGGAACAAAATCGCGTACGATATATATCCATGCAGGCATGGCTCAAAATGTTAGAGGATAAAGGGTGAACTACATGTTGTTTCTAGTTCTTCATTTATTGTAAATGCTGTTGTTGATTAAATTATGTACAAATTGTTTTTATTCTTTTTACTTTCCAAATGTCATGCATTCTTTGGTACTAGCAGTTAGTTTGTTAAGCATTCTGTGTATATAGGCATGTACAGTCATCTCATTTATTTCTTAAGTGTGGAAATACAGAAGGGATCTCACCTCCATTACTTTTCTCAATTTTTTTCCATTATTTGGTTCTTACTTTGTTACTCTGTTACATGGTATCAACAAGCCTTTGAGAGTGTTTTCAATGGAGATCCCTCATATCGAAACCCTACCCAACTCTCTCGTCTCTCATTCAAGCATTCCCACAAACACTTTGTCCCAATACCTTAACTTAAATAACGCAACCAACCCATACCGTCTCGATCACAACGATAGCTCTGCCATCACCCTTGTTTTTGATCCCCACACCACCAACAACTATCCCACTTGGTCCCATGCCATGTGTCAAGCTCTTAGGCTAAGAACAAACTTGGTTTCATCACTGTTTCACTATCCAAACCCACTAATGAAATCGATCCTTTATTTGAAATTTGGGAACGATGTAACGACATGGTCATTTCCTGGATACAAAATCACATCATCCCCTCTCTCAAATCGAGTGTCATTTTTGTCGATAATGCTTCTAAAATTTGGCTTGACCTTCAAGAGCATTTTCTCACCAAAATGGGCCCCAAATTTTTCAGCTTAAGAAAACTTTAGCTACTCTCTCTCAAGACCTTGAATCCGTGAGTATCTACTATGGCAAATTGAAATCCCTTTGGGATGACCTAGCCATTTATGACACAATTCCAGTCTGTAATTGTAGCAATATGCAGTCTCTTTTGGATAGGTCTCAATGAGACTGTGTTCAATTTCTCATGGGATTACATGAATCTTACTCCCCCATCCAAAACTAGATTATGCTCATGGATCCTATTTCCCATATTTCCAAAGTTTTCTCTCTTGTTCAGCAACAAGAAAGACACTACTAGATCACTTCTAATTCTCCTACTCCTGAAACCATGCCTCTTGCCATTCATAAACCTCATCCCTTTCCAAATACCTACCAAAAACCTCCCCCTCCACCAAGAAAGATCATCCTTATTGGTGATCTAGAAAATGTTCTTTGGACCAAAAAGCTACAAGTTAGGGCTAGAAACCTAGACTTAGAGCTAGAAAAAGTGTTTTCATTGGCTACCCATTTGAAACAAAAGGCTACAAGTTACTAGATCTGGAAAACATCATTATTTTTATTTCTAGAGATGTTTTTTTTCATGAATTCATTTATCCATTCAAACATATTTCCTCTCCTTCATCCTCCTCACAAACCCCCTCTACCCATTTTTTATCCTACTCATTTTTCCTTTCCCTTTCTCTCATTTGTCCCCTCCTCCCTATCATCTCCACTCCAAAATACACCATCAGACCATCACAGACACCCCACTGCTCACCTTGACAAAAATAACCCCCCCTCCTCCTTCCCTTTTGCTTTCCACCCATAACCCAATTCCCACCACCTCTCTTGCCCTTACAAACCCTACAAATCTTCCAACAAGCCCTCTCACACTTAGAAGATCAATCAGACTTCGAAAAGCCCCACAATATCTATAAGACTTTCATTGTCAACATGCTCTGCTCTCACCCTCTGCTTGGTCAATTTCCAAGGCAATTCCTGTTTCAAATGGTAAGCCCTTTCCCTTACTTAATTCTCTATTTTATCATAAATTCAGACCTAGTTTTCAATCTTTTTCTTCATATCTTTCCCTGCATACATAACCTAACTCTTATAAACAGACTATAAAGGATCCTGCATGGTGCAAAGCCATGGAAGTTGAGCTTGAGGCATCGGAAAGGAACCATACTTGGTCTATTATTGATTTACTTGAAGGAAAAATAGCATTGACTAAAAGTATGTTTACAAATTCAAGTTCAATTCTGATGAAACTTTGGAAATGTTGAAAGCTAAATTAGTAACTAAGGGTTTCACCCAAAAAGAGGGCATAGAGTATGTTGAAACTTTTTCACTTATAGCTAAATTTAGTTATTGTGAGATACTTGCTTAGAATTGTTGCCATCAAAGGTTGGTATTTACATCACTTTGATATAAACAATGTCTTTATTTATGGTGAACTAATCGAGGAAATTTATATAAAAAAATCCCCTGGATATTTAAAGGGACAGCCTCACCAAGTTTGTCAATTACTCAAGAGTATCTATGGTCTCAAGCAAGCATCCCAGCAATGGAATGTGAAGTTGACTTCTTCTGTCCTTAAGCTTGGTTTTATTCAATCTAAATCTGATTATAATTTGTTCATCAAGCAAAATGGAGAGTCTTATATTGCCTTGTTAATCTATGTGGATGATATATTGGTTGCTAGGAACTCTAATGCCTCAATTGCTTCCTTTAGAGTTTTTCTCAATGCCAAGTTTCAAATTAAAGATATTGGCTGCCTTAGATATTTTTTACGTTTAGAGATTATTAGATCTTCTAAAGGTATTCATATATGTCAAAGGAAATATGCCTTAGACATCTTGACTGATTCGGGAATGCTAGGTTATAACCCACTCAAAGTTCTCATGGACCAAAACTTAAAGCTTAGCAAGGATGATGGAACTCCCATTTCGGACCCTAGCATGTTTAGAAGATTAATTGGCAAACTATTGTACCTTACTATCACACGGTCAGATATATATTTTGTTGTTCAAATGCTCAGTCAGTTTATGGATAGTCCTAAATCATCCCTCTTAGCTGCTGCCTACAAGATTTTGAGATATCTCAAGGCAGCACCAACTCAAGGCGTTCTTTTATCCTCCTCATCTTCAATCCAATTGCAAGCATATTGTGATAGTAATTGGGCCTTTTGCCCAGACTCAAGACGATCAACCATAGGGTATTGCATTCTCTTAGGCTACTCTTTGATTTCTTAGAAATCAAAAAAACAAATTGTGGTCTTTTGTTCTTTAGCTGAGGCAGGGTATTGATCAATATCTGCCACTTTCTCAAAGTTAACATGGCTCTGATATCTCCTCTCAGATCTAGATTTTAATATCCACAAGCTACACTCCTCTTTTGTGACAATCAAGGCGCGCTCCACATTGCTGCAAATCCGGTGTTCCATAAAAGAACCAAGCATATCGAACTTGATTGTCCCTTGATTCGAGATAAAATACAAGATGGAAGCATAGTCACTGCTTATGTCTCCTCCTCAACACAGCTGGTTGACACTTTGACAAAAGCTCTTCCCTCCTACACCTTGCAATCACATTTTTCCAAGATGAGAATGATTAATCTCTATTCTCCATCTTGCCATGAAGGGGGAGGGTGTCAGAGGATAAAGGGTGAACTACATGTCGTTTTTAAGTCATTCATTTATTGTATGTGCTGTCGTTGATTGAATTACATATAGATTGTTTTTATTCTTTTTACTTTCTAGATGTCATGCATTCTTTGGTACTAGCAGTTAGTTTGTCAAGCATTCTGTGAATATAGGCACGTACAGTTGTCTCCTTTATTTCATAAGTGTGGAATTACAGAAGGGATTTCACCTCCATTGCTTCTCTCAGTTTTCTTCCATTATTTAGTTCTTGCTTTGTTACTCCGTTACACAAAATGTGAGCATAAAAACTCAAAATAACTCAATTATCCCATGAATCAACATGAATATCCGCAAATGGTACCAGTTTTTGTTTGCCACTACGCGCGTTCATCTTAATCTCAAGTTTCTTATAAATATAATTTGTTGTCCTATAAATATATTGTTGTGATCATGCGGCAATTATGATGAATATATGGAATAATCGAAAAAAAAATAAAAGTGAAATAACACAGAGATTTATGTGGTTCAATAATGTGCTTACATCCACAGGGACGAGCAGTGGTATTTCTACCATCATCCAAAATATGGTTATATCATATGTATTTATATTAACTATAAGTGTACGGACGTATTTAATAAATTTTACAAAAATACTCCCATGCCATACCGTGGGAGTACGTTTCGTTCCGCTCCACTCTGTTTACTCTGTCATTTACCTCTTTGTTGCTGTGCACGTAGTAATATATGAGCCACATACTCCAGCACATATAATATATATATATATGGTTTATGCATGCGTGCATTATCCATATATGCATGTGAAATTAATGTGAATTAATAACGTCTCATGTACTGAATTAACTCATTTCGCTTCCTTTGCAGAACTAATTTAAAAAGGTTTTGGAGTCCGATGCACTCAACCATTTTTTATTGTCCCTGATCTGTTCATGATCATCAAGATCAGCCTGCATATATACACAACACACACAGAGATATGTAGCGTCGAAAACTTCAAGTATTAATTGGAATCTGCTATATATGTATCTCATGAGTACGTATAAGTGAGAATTATAAGCTAATAACAGCTAGCTGCGAGACCACTTCTACGATCTCAAACTTGCTTACATGCACACGGTTTCAGTCATTGCAAATTCTTCTCGATATCAGTACGATCGAACATGTTTATACACACGATCATGATCATATATATCTATATATATATAGCATGTACATATACAAATTAATACTGCTATATACTAGCATTAATTTATCCAAACTTGGTTATGATCAACTGATCTTGCTTTTCCAATGCAGTACTCCGCACATTTCGTTCATGATTCACATACTAACTCCCACTATTACGAATTTGGTCATACTTATAATTTGCATTCAACTACACTTAGACCGAATTTCTAAAGCATTAACCATTGAAGGTCCACGATAGGCCATCCGTATCTTTCGCTTTTGCTGGCAACATTGTCCACATGAGTTTGTCCACACTAATATGAAATTTGTGAGATAATCTATATATTTTGCTAATCATTCAGAACTCCACGCTTTCGATCACGATCTTTAACCTTTGTTTGTTCTTGTCTCCTATTCTTAATTATCGGCATTATTAATCTGCAGTGGACATACAAACCGAAATGGAATCATAGTAATTTGTTCCCATTAACATTATTCTTGATTATGCCATTTTTTTCCAATCACCATAATCTTCGTAAAGGGCATTAAAATCGTAATAATTAGTCATCACCTTGAGCAACAAACAGTAAATGATGGTACTGCGTGGATATGTTTCAGTGCCAGGACTACTACTGTTGATTGATAAAGTCAACAGCCAAATCCAGTAATCGAATAATACTTTTTATGGGCATTAAAATCGTAATAATTTTTTTTATTGCAAAAATCGTAATAATTAGTCATCACCTTGAGCAACAAACAGTGAATGATGGTACTGCGTGCATATGGTTCTGTGCCAGGACTTCTACTGTTGATTGATAAAGTCAACAGCCAAAATCCAGTAATCGAATAATACTTTTTATGATTTAAATTATGTTAACGAGAGTTTTAAATGAAAGTTAGAAATGGGATATTATTAAAATATTATTTTTTAATATTAGTATTATTTTAAAATTTTAAAATTAAATTATTTATTATATTTTATATTAAAACTTGAAAAGATTGTAATGGCGAGAGCTTATTATGATTATTTATTTATGCAATTTGGGCCTTTTGCAACAGTAACAAAGGATCAAATATTATGGGAGAATATACCAATAGAGCATTTTCTTTTCTTTTTATGTATTTTTTTAATTTTTAAATATTTTAAAAAAATTATAATATTATTAAAAAAAATACTTCATTCATCACTAAATAAATAAATAAATAACAAATCAGATTCCAGCCGAGAATATAGAGGTGTGACTTTAGCATTTCTGTTTGCTTAAAGTATAGGCGCTACTAATAATTGGTAGTTGGTAAGAAAGCATTTTTTACACAAATTTTTCCACAATTGTGCTGGTTAAATCTTTTAAATGTTGTTAATTAATATATTAGGATATATACCTTATATTTATATCTATTATAATAGATACTCATTGAATTCAGTGGTGCAGTTTGGTGATATAATTATATTTTAAACTAATTATGACCATAATTAAGACAATATATATGAAAAATGATGATCATCATCTTCTACATGAATTATGACAATCGAGTTACTAACAAAAAGTGTTCATCTTCAATTGTCATGAGCATCCATGATTTTTTTTCAACCTAACCTTAGTGGAACTAGGAACTGTTTTGTAATGAGTAGCACTAGCTAGTACTGCAAGTATTCGGCCGACACAAGGGGCGATCGATCGAGATAATAGCAATACAAATTGTGACATCGTATCCTTTGCGAGATCTATGTTACAACTATACTACAACAATATTTTGAGGTTTGTTGGATGGTCCGTAATTTTTTCATTCCTTGTTAATACAAGAAAACTATTTATTTGTTGTATTTTTATTAGTTATTAATAGTCTATTTTAGTCGCTAATAGTACTTTTCGTCGCTAATGTTAGATTACTATTATTTATTTTTCTTATAGTGCCTGTACGTCTAGCATTAATTGTCTGATAAAACATATATATTGATAATCCCAGTCAGATTATATTCATGAAGCTCGCTTTTTTCCTCCTTTCTTGGGTTATTATTTGCAGTGAGTTAGCATATATATATATATATATATAAGAGAATGATCTGCATATATATACACACCAAAATAAAATTAAGAATTTAAGAGGCACTAATATATTTTGGAAATTATAATGACAAACGAAGGATTAATTAAATTAACTCGATCCCTAGCTAGCCACCATGCATATATGAGATTGATCAGGTGGCATACAGGTTGTGAAGTCTTTGATTGCGTTTGGACTATACATTCTGTAGATAATAATAAAAAAATAATTATAAAATAGTGTAGTGACTAATAATAAAGAGCAATGAAAAAGATAATAATAAAATAATTAATCGTAGTAGGAAAGTTTCTCAACTGAATGTGGCCCTGTTTGTTTTTAGAGATGAGATAAGATGAGATAAAAGTTAAAAAAAGAATAAAATATTAGGGAGACGCTGGGGACCGGTCCGGCTATCCCCAGCGTCTCAAGCAGCCCAACGTTAGTTGGGCTGCTTGATGATGAAAAATACATTAAAATAAAATAAAAAATATGATTAAATAAAAAAATGAAGATTAAAAATATACTAAAAAAATAAAATAAACAAAACATAATAAAAAACACAATAAAAAACATAATAAAAAAATAAAAACATAATAAAAAACACAATAAAAAATAAAATGAAGATGAATTTAAGGGGATTCGGCCATGGAGCAAACGGAGCCGCCGCCGGTGGCTGTGGGCGACACCGCCCACGCCATCGGGACCGACGGACTCAGGCGACCTCACCCCTACAACGGCGAGCTCCGGTGTGCCCCCGGCAGCCTTAAACCCGTTTCGGACCCGTACGTGTCCGAAATATTGGTCCGAAACGGGTTTAAGGCTGCCGGGGCACACCGGAGCTCGCCGTCGTAGGGGTGAGGTCGCCTGAGTCCGCCAGTTCCGATGGCGAGAGCGGTGTCGCCCACCGCCACCGGGGACGGCGGGACTACTTTTGTTAGGGGGGCAGCCCGTCTGCCCCCAGAATTCCTCAAAATATTATTGTAATAGATTTTTTTAATATTAATTTTGTTTTGAAATTTGAAAAAGTGATTTTAAAATTTGAAAAAATTGAATTTTTTATTATATTTTATATAGAGATTATTTGAAAAAGTATAATGATGAATTTAAAAAAAATTTAGACTTTTTAATTTTGTCTCCTAAAACAAATCAGACCTTAATTAAGATTTTTGTCAAGAAAAAGGTAATTCTGTTTTAATTAGCACGTGCTAAAACACTTATCAAGCTAGTTAACCATAAGTCGACCCTGTTAAATGTGGGGATTATATTCAGTCCTAGCACTAATAATCATACTTTTGGGACATTGACAGTTAGAAATTTAATTAATAGTCGTTGAACCGATAAACTAAAGCTTGTCAGTTGTCTGGAAGCGTGTTCTGGCGCACATGTACTATTTGTGATCGAGCTGAAAAACAACTGAAACATTCGAGCAGAAGTACTCCTCTTTCTTTGTCTCTAAGGTCGTCACATATCAGTACACCAGATGGGTTCAAGGGTCGGCTGTCTTTTTCATGTTTTTTTGTTTGAGTTTTCTTGTTCCTCTTTGGTCAAAAGGGTAGATGGTTTGACTGTTCATATAGAATCAACTTATAACTAATGTTAACTGATCAATTGTATTGAGGGTTGTAGATAATAATTTAGAGGCCGTTTTCTATATATTTGTTTTGGTACGTATATGAAGACTCAGGTGTTTTTTACTGTGGTTGTACAAGATACTGAGAGAAAGAGAGAGAGAGAGAGAGAGCGTACAAAAAGTAGGATTTTTAAGGGCTAATTAACATGTTAACATTTTATTAACATATTAACAACCAATTGATATTGTATAATATAATGGGGACGATCGATGAAAAGACACAACAAGAAAAATAAATATATAATCAATTAATTATAATTAAAATAACTATTTATAATTAAAATAGATTATTTATAACAAAAATAATTATTTTAATTATAATTAATTAATTATATACTTTTTTTTAATAATGGATTCAAGATTTGTCTCGTACGTCCTTGGCTTGTGATCAAAGGTTGTAAATGGCCTAAGTATATTGAAAATGAATAATGCTATATATAGTCGTGGAATTGCAAGCGACATACAATCGCTTTAATAAAAAGTAGGATCTATTATTAAAAAAAATTAATTTTTTTTCAAATGGATCTCATATATTTTCTTTTTTTTTTTCAAAACGACTTCATATCATTTACAAATTCACATTTACATTTATCATTTTTCACTAAAAATATATAGAAAGAGTGATACGATGGTATGAAAAACTGCTACAAATATTAAAAAAATTTGTAGAAATTTTTTTTTATAAATTAATGTAGTTTTATAGCTTAATAAAAATAACTTTATAAAAATAATATTAATATGTATTAAAATACATTATTTATTAATAGGACCAAAAAAAATCTAATTTTTTAGCTAGGAGCTGGCTACCCAGTTCGCTCGATCGGTTACACATATATCCGCTAGCTTAAACGTCATGGGGAACCGAAACAATAGTGGGTCTATATGAGCAATGATTGAAAAGGTTCCCCGGCCCACTGGTGGTTGAGCTTCAGCTCACCCACTTGCACTGATTTTGTTTTTCTTTATTCCTTAAAAGCTTATAATTTTCACGTTCATTGATGACAACAAAACAAAAAAATCATTTTTTTTTTTCTTGACCAGGCAATATTATTTGCTCCGAGCTGACAAACAAAACAATATTATATATGTTCCGTTTCCTCCCTTGCATGCTGTCAACGACTTTCCATGAATCGTTTTGTTCCTAAATATAATTACACTTTATTATATTTTGCTTGCTTTGTTACAATTTTTTGTTTGAAGATCAATTAGGTTAATTATTATAAGTTAATGGATTCATTGTTGACAAAAAAAAAAAAAAATTTAAATACAAGTAATATTGGACACTCATATGTGTACCAATACTAAGATAAAAATATGAATTTTCTAAATTATTTAAATTTAAAATAAAAAAATATGAAAGCAACCAATCATAATGTACATATGTGCATATGAATGCGCAATATTACTTATATATAATATTATTAAAAAAAAAATTCAGATGTAGATAATACTACTGAAATGTCTGATGTGTTTAATCTCATACTAAGCGTGAATTATGATCATAAAAATATCCCAAAGTTAACTTTTTTATTAATTCTTTGTTTTGTGGAATGATTTCCATGCAGGAACTTAAATTATAATCTTAACCAAACTATATATATGTCTACAATATAAATGAGCATACCATAGATGCAATTAATGTTGCTTACTCTTATTTTTTTAAGTTATTAATTATATTTGGACTCGAATTATATATGGTTATCCAATACACTTAAAACCTAAAGCTTTTTATCAGCCGATGCTATAATTATAATGAGATTTAATAAAAATTAATTTATAAATTAAAGTAAATTTTTGTGAATCTACAAGAGTTGTTCCATTTCCATGGGAGGATGTGGGGACAAGATGACAATGGCATCACGTGTGAGACTTTTGCTTTACTTGTTACCATAGAACACGAGTTTTTGTGGGTGTACGTATTAGCTTTTGTCATACCCAATACTAAAATATCTAAGTGCCTCGGCCCTAGGCGAATAACCGGCCCGATACAGCGGAAAAGTCACAGAGGAAGGTAGCTTAACTTGCCGGCACGCACAAGCACCAAACACAATGCTGCACGTGGTATTCCAACTAGGCATCAGCTTGTCGGACAAAAAAGCAGGAGAAGAGGGGGGAGGGGCCTGCGTGGGACCCTCCAAACATGGATAACGGGGTGGGGCCCACTTTCAGAACCGGCCTGCACCCAAATTGTGAGCCTAATGATCGTGGGCTAGCCCACGCCGGACCATTAGCCGCCACGTACTGAGTCCCAAACATCATTCCGTTCTGTGCATGGGGCCCGGTCTCCACCACCAGAGGCACAGAAATACACGCACTGCTGGCTGGGCTTAGCGGCTCAACCGAAGCTGATTCAGAATAAAAAAATATATATATAATATTATAAAAAAAAAAAAAAAAAAAAGAGAAGTATTTGGAGAGGTGTCCCAATCGTATTGTCTAAGGTCGGTTCTTTGGGGTCCAGCTCGTGAAAGCTATATAGGGAAACGTAATAAAATACAGTAGACAAATAATAATATAAAACAGCAGACCAACCAACCAGAGACGCGTGCTCCTGCACTTGCTTAATTGCTGAGCTTCTTTTCTTCAGAATAAATAAATATTTTCTTAAATATTCTGATCAAAAAGGCATTTTTCAGATCGACTACATTAATTATTAATCAATTGCTTCTTTATTTAAAATTAAAAAAAAAAAAAAAAAATCACTTGCTTCTTTATACAGTGGGGCTGGATCATGATCAGCTAAGCTAGCAGCTCTCCCTTCGTTTTCAGTCGATGTGATCAAGTACAGCATTAACACGGTTAAGGAACAATATTAATGAAGATATGTCTTTTATATATAATGTACTAAAGCCACTTTGGATTTTTTTATTACAACATGCTGCTAGGACGTAGGATATTAATTTGGTAGCCAAGTAATTGACTCTGCAATTAGTTTCTAGAAGTTAAAAATCATCTACTTTATTATATTGATTTTGATCATCTATCTTTGGTACTTATGAGTTATGGTGCAAGGCTAGTAATTAATGATCCACGTAGATAGTTTTATTAAGCATTGTTGCATGTGAAATTTACTACCATATAAAACAAAATCAAAATATTAATACATTTTATGTTATTAAGGTTGAAAGCTTCCATATTAGTAATATTTTGAATGACCTATCCAAAATATATATATTTATTTAAACAAAAGGGCTAACACCTATCATTATTGATATGATCGTGTACAACACGCAGTCTACATTGAATAGGAAAAAACATTGGTAAAGGAAGTGGAGAGAGAGAGAGAGAGAGAGTAGCTTTTGGCTTGGAGAATGTTGAGCTCAAGGGTGACCACCAAAATATCACCATTAATGATGATTACCTTTCATCATCACCACAATATATTTAATGCCGATTAAATTCTTTAAGATACTTTTTGGTCGTGTCAAGTCCTTTTTAAGTAGCCAAACTCTTCCTCGCCGTTAGATCTTCTTACATTCACCACACCCTCTCTCTTCTCTCTTAGGCAACCTCAACGAGCAGAACAATCTTTTCTGGTCTTTATCAGTTGCTGGTGGGAGGTGTGGAGGTTGTCATCTCTCTCTCTCTCTCCGCGCTTATTATCCTACTCAGTACTTCCCGTTCTTGAGCCATTTTAGCGCCTCCTCTTTTTCGCTCAACGCTTTTGCAGCAATCAAGCTCCCTCTTAAAAGATGAGGAGAGAGAAACTATGAGAGGGATGGATTGTTAGGGCATGTGTTTGTTTTTGTTTTTGTCTTTGCTTCCTATTTAACCCTACCTCTTCTCTGTGTTTCCATTCCACATGCCTTTCCTTTTCCTTTTCCTTTTCCCTCACTTTCCCTGCCTTGTCTTCGTTTCTTTTCCTTTCCTCGGGATCTGATCATCTCCCTCTAGAAAGTACTGTCTTCTTGACGTACAACAGCTGGAGTTCAGTTCAATTCCCGAGGATCACTTATCTTTCTTGCTTGATGTTTCCTTTGTTCCTCTCGTTCAGTGGGCTTGGAAAAGTTAAAAGAGAGTGACGAAAGCAATAATCTTAAAGTCTTTTGGCTTTTATAAGCTGGTTGGTGGGATACGAGGTTGGGTTCAAACGGATCGGAGGAGTTGTAGATTGGATAGGATCAAGTGCTGTGAAAGATTTTCAAGGTCGTGTGCTGTCTTTTGGTTCTTCTATTTTGGGTTTTATTTTATTATATTTTCTGATATATTCGGATCCTTTATGTGAATGATTTTGAATTCATCATTTCATGTGGTAAGACATATAAAGAGAGTGCACGCTTAACGCTTTTGATTCAAGCTTATGAATGAATAACATAAGTATTCAACCAAAAGAACATAAAAGCCAATAATAATGTTAGAATTGTTCATATATCTTCTTATCTCAACTTTTGTGGGGTTTTCAGCTGGTATTTGGAATGGTTTAACCTTGATAATCTTGATGTTTCAGTTTTGAGATGCGCTTTCATTGATGATATATGCTAGTTTACACAATTAAGTTTTATCCAAACTTAGGTTTCTCAATCAACTTTCTGTACCTGACATCTCTAGATGGAAATCGAGAAAGTGATTATGTATGTTTCTAGACGTAGGTCTTTCTATTTCTAGGTTTGATCAGCTGTTTTGCATTTAGATCATGAATTTCATACGGATGTGGGTTCATGCACTATATATATATATATATATAGCTTCAAATCAGAGATATATTAATTGCAGAATCAAGATGTTTGATTAATTTCCTGCATATTTATTACTTCTTGGTCTTTTGGGATCTAATTTAGGTTGCATTTCTATTGAATCAACGAGGTATATATGTAAAGTTGTTGCATTGATCAACGTCATATCAATCAATCATGTGTTGAATTAGTGATCTTTGCTTTACGATGATCTACTATGATGTACGTACCGGCCTTCTTCGGTCTTCTTCTTTCTTCTTCTCTTTCTTAATCGACTCCTTTTTATATTTCGTAGAGTAACCCTAAAAGATTTTTGACTGATCATTATTAATATCCCTAATCCAACTGGAACTCAACACATGTGTTGAATAAAACATTAAATGCATAGATCATATCCATGCGTACGTATATATTCAATGAGAAAAAGAAAACTAAATTTTATATTATTTCATTTAAAACCTATAAGCTCTTAGTCCTCACAGATCATTATTATTAATTTTCCTCTTATGATTTATGACCTTTAGTCGAAAGAACTTAATTGCTAGTCAGTTTAATTATATATTGCTTAAGTTTTCACAATGGACAAAGCTGGCTTAATTATCACATACATAAGAAAGGGATTTACCCCCATTTTAAGACATATACATTGATCATATATAGTTGTAAGAGAAACGTGATCTTTCTTTTGCATGCATAAGAAAACTATGAAATCAAGCCAAAGATATATGAAAAAAATCTATACATATAAGCTCTATATATATATATTATTTTGCAACTGTTCTCCACAAAAAATGTTAGTAAAATCTCTTACAAGTTACACCTAAGATCTATCGTTTGAGTCTAATCTGGTGTAAAGATTTGTTATGATCAAGAAAGACGTATTGCATAAGTTTTGTGCCATATTATTTCCTTCTGCTAAATTAGGTCCTTGTCATCATACTACATGCCAAATGGTTGGTGGAGATTCTAAAAGTAACATCTCCTTTATAACTTCAAATATATATTAATTCTTTGTTTATTATGTCTAACATTGTATTGTAATTCACATGAATAATTATAGAAACTTAACCTCTAAGGCCTGATCTTATATTCAATTAATCAGTTATAGATCCAAAAAACCTGCATTAATCTTTTACCTACAGGGCAAGATGCATGCACTCCACTGATGATCAGACGTTAATGTAGCTTCTCCTCTCCCTTTCAGCATATTATGTAACTCTTATTATTGTTTCTTTTCTTTCTACTAATTAGGTTTCTAACTTTGGAACCGATCACATTGTTCATAATAGATCAATCTGACACCATTTACCTACTTGTACATCAAAGGTTATACGGCTGATTGCATTTGGCATGCATGAAAAATGCAGGTAATTTCGAGTTATTGGGAGAATATCATGAATACCTTTTCACATGTTCCTCCAGGCTTTAGATTCCATCCGACAGATGAAGAACTTGTTGATTATTATCTGAGAAAAAAGGTTGCTTCCAAAAGGATTGATCTAGATGTCATCAGAGATGTTGATCTATACAAAATTGAGCCGTGGGATCTTCAAGGTACTGCAACTAATCGTTTAAAACCGTAGTATGAAATTTGAACAAAAAAAAAAAGAAAAAAAGAAAAAGAAAAGAGAGATTGAAGATTGTTTAATTAGATTATCGTATCAACCATTCACGACGTTGACCGTTTTGGTAATTAATTTGGACAGAATTATGCAAGATAGGAACTGAAGATCAGCAGAGTGAATGGTATTTCTTTAGCCATAAAGATAAGAAATACCCAACTGGAACTCGCACAAATAGAGCTACAAAAGCAGGATTCTGGAAAGCTACTGGAAGAGACAAGGCTATTTACGCTAGGCACAGCCTAATTGGCATGAGAAAGACTTTAGTGTTTTATAAAGGACGAGCCCCTAACGGACAAAAGTCAGATTGGATCATGCATGAGTATCGACTAGAAACAAACGAAAATGGAACTCCTCAGGCAAGTCTTACTTTATCAGCTTTTCTTTCCCTTGAATCGAAAATTTTCTAATTACTTACATAAATATTCTACCAAAAATGTAAATGTTCTGATCATCTATCACGACTTTGAGCTTTTCTCCAACGTACGGAAATGACCAAGTTTTATATTCTTAGGGCACCTGAATAAGAGCATCTGAAGTCAATATCCAAGAATTAATTAAAGATCTAGATAGCTAGGAAAGAAAACCTTTGTTGCCAATTAAGTCGGAACAAGCTGTACATTTTACATAACCAGAAATAGGTTTCAGTATAGGACGTACATATAATGCATGTCTAATACTTATAATTAATTATATTAAATATTTTATAATGTGATATGTTATATGAAGAACACGTACGTGCCTAGGGTTATGGAAGTTATTTAGAAGAATGTTATTGACCCTCTTTTTTTTCCTCGGCAAAGAAATTAATTAGCCCATTATCGAAACAATTTCCTTTCAGTTGCATTGTGAAAGAAAGGCCCGTGCATGCATCAAGTTGTGCGTTAAACACTATATAAAAGCTTATATATGAAATAAGCTTGGACGTTGTATGGAAATTGATTAAGGGCCTCAGAAATAGTTCTAGAAAACTTTATTCGTACCCTAATACGGGGTTGTTACAGCATACGAATTTAAGATCCTTGAAAATTACGAATCAACTTTTGTCTTGATGTTTACTTCCATATATCGACCATAGTTGTACACCAAGAACATGCTTGATTTCTCTTTCTTCTAGTTTTTGAATATAATATATATATTATATATATATATATATATATATCATGAGAACTGTGCTTAGGGTTTATATATATATATATGTTTCGTCGATCTAATGTCCACAAGATAGTTTATGATCATGAACTGCATGTGAAAATATAATATAAATTCCCTGATCATCTTTTACTGCTTTCATAACAAAGCGGGCTGTTTTCGATCCCATGCATTTGTTTTCCAAGACATGAGTACGTACTAGTTAACGCTCTATTTTCCGAACGTAAACATTTTATAAATTGATCGATGTCGTTATATTTATTTCGCTTGCACCAGGAAGAAGGATGGGTTGTATGTAGAGTGTTCAAGAAGAGAGTGACGGCAATGCAGAAAATGAGCGAGTATGACTCGCCATGTAATTGGTACGATGATCAAGTCTCATTCATGCCCGAACTTGATTCCCCGAGGCGATCAGTTACTCATCCTTTTGCATCCTATAACAACCACCATTATCCCTGCAAGCAGGAGCCTGAGCTACAATATCATACGCCTCATCATGATGCTTTCCTCCAGCTCCCCCAATTAGAAAGCCCCAAACTTCCCGGCCAGTCTGCAACCACCAGTGTTTGCTCAGTAGTTCCATATGGCTTTGATATGAACACTGGAAGCGCCATGCAGCCCTCAAACCTTACACAAGAAGAGCGCATGCAACAGTGCCATCAACAAAACATGAGCTCCTCGTTATTTTACTGTAATAACGTCGAACAGGCGGTGGACCAGGTGACCGATTGGCGAGTCCTGGACAAATTTGTCGCATCTCAGCTCAGCCATGACCAAGATTCCTCCAAGGAAAGGAATTACTCCAACGCTGTTGTCTTCAATGTGGCAGAACATATGAATATGTTATCAAATGACTCCAAAACTACCGAGGAATATGCCTGACATATATCTGCGCGCGCGCGGCCTCCTGCTGCCATGCATAATGATCAGTGGAGGGATCAAGTGAAAACATGATGATGCTATACATAAGAACTAGATGATGCATGATACTAATCATAGGAAGTACGTATACGTACCATTTGAAAGGAAAGAGGTAAGATCGATCCTGCATGCAGGTAAATTCTGTGTACATAATAAAACTAAAATGGTATTGTTTTAATTAGCTATTAAGACTTTGTTGCCCTTTGTGTTGATTTGATATTATTGGGCAACTAAGTACGTACTAGACCAGACATACTATACCTAGCTACGTCAAATAAATTAGTGCTTATAAGTCATGAAAAACTACGGCCGAGAGCTGTTGCAACTATCTCTCGGTGACTGTTGAATGTAATTGATCTTCCTATAGCTATTCTATATTACAGCTTAATTTGGATTTGAAAAATTTTACCATGTACAAAAGTCTGTATACACATGTACGTACACATCATGATCGTGATGTACATATGTAACTTCCTATTTGGTGATCTGCGTATGTTCTTGGAGTCTGGCCTTTATTAATCTGAAGAAACACTTGGAAGGATTTCTAGAATTGAGTTCTGCTGCATAGTCACAGCTTTTGTATATTTTATGCATAATCTAATGATGTGATTGACTAAAAATTATTATTTTGTAATATAAAAGGTTAGGCCTGTTCAAAAAGCGACCTCCTCATGATTTCCCGACCTGACCCGGCCCGACCGATTATGAACATAATCGGTATCGGTTAACTGAACCGTTTATCAATACTTACCTCAGTTCAAATTCTCAGAAGCTTCCTCGACGAGTATATAAAACCCTAACCTTCTCCCTTCGTAGTTCTCAGAAGATTTCTCCCCTCTTTTGGTCCCGAAGCTCAAAACTTTGTGGATTACAAAATTCTCACTTCAACCACTCCCATTTCCCCGTCGGTCATCCCATCGGCACCCCACCGTCGCTTGGTCTCTCAATCCCGTAAAGCCAAACTTGTTTTTTGGGTTCAAAGCGTCAAAACCTCGCCTCAAGGCCCTTTGACCATCGTCGTAAACCCTATCAGTTGGCAGTTAAATGCTCCCATCGTGGCTCTCTTCTGGGGACCAGGTAAGTTGCGCCTCACTTCTCCCATAACCCCTCTCTCTCTCTCTCTCTCTCTCTGATCTCTCTTTGATGTTGTGTGTTGTATCGTTTGGAATACCCGTCTTCTAAAAACCTTATCAGGTCAACCAATCGGCCAAACGAGTATCGAATAGTTAGCATGGGAATGTAAACGAGTTGGGTCGGAATTGGCATTATTGGGTTAGGTGAACAATCCTAAAACAAAATGATGTAACCAATCACATTAATGGATTTATGCAAAATATATAAAATAAAATAAAAACTGTATATAGAATTTTTGTTTTTATAATTTTAGACTTTTTGAAGAACAATTGCCCCTCTCCCTTCCCCCAGTCTCCCCACCCTGTTAAATTTATATTTAGGTTTAAGCTTTAACATAATTGGTAATTTTACATGAGGGTATTATATATTTATATATATAAGACAAAAGGTCATGTGTTCAAACTTTATATTAGTACGTATTTCGTGTGTTGAGAGCCCACATGCATATTAATTAGGAGGAACCTAGTTTAGACTTTAGAGGTACATCTTACAGGGCGGCCACCAGCTGATCTTTTGAGACAATTTTTACAGATATTCAGAAATATTTGAAGTCTCCAAACGAGGCCTTAAGGTCTACCTCCTCCTGGCCTCCCAGTACGGCCTCTAGGGTTGTTAAAGTAGTATGCAATGTCATGTAGCGGCACGGTATATATATATATATCTATCTAAGCTACATGGTGTAGACTCATGATGCGGCCGAATTCAATTCTCCCTAGCTAAGTCGTACTTCTCAAGAGAATTACTTCAAGAGATCACGCGAGTAACTAATTAAATTAACCAACGATAGCAGTTCTTTGTATTCGTTGAATTCAATATGTCTGATCAAATAATGTCTAGTTCATGAAATTATATGATCTTCAAATTAGTCCATACGTACTTTGTGTTAGCTAGATTATTGGAAGTACTAATAATAGATCACGTCCAACGTACTTCAAAGAACCTAATTAGGGAATCTGCATGCACCAAACTTTCAATTTGTAATTTTGAACTGTACTATAATTAGGTTCAAAATAATAATAATTAAATCTTACGAAATAAACTATATATATATATATCACTTGAATTGTGTGTAGCATAAAAACTTTCTATTACCAGACGTACTACTCTTTGAAATAATATGCTAGATGAAAACAATCATATATGTAAATTGTTTTTTATTAATCATGTAACGTCTAGGAATGTATATGGAGTGCGCGCCTAGGGATTGATCAATCACTAGATCATCTGGCCTCATGCCTTCAGCTTGTAAGAAAAAAGGAAATTATATTCTTCCCGTTAATTAAAACATTAATTATTAATATTATATATAGCTAGGAATTACATTCACACCCAGAAAACATAATTGTACTGGTGTTCAATTCGTACTTAGCGAGTGACTATTTAGAGACCTCCACTTCATACATGCACCGGCCCAATTAGGATGAGAAAAGTTTAAGTTCTAGGACTCGTTAACCAAAGATCTGTTCCCAGGGACGGAATTATGAATTTAATTTAGGGGGCTTATAAGTAAAGTTAAACTATAATAAAATATTTTTTATTTTATTTTTATATAATTTTTTAGAAAGAGAGCTAATATAAAATGATATTAATATCATCTATTAAACCATAAAAAATTAATACGAATTAAATTATCATAAAAAAAAAAAAATTAATTCTCTATCAATAAACCGTCTCTTTCTTGCAGTTCCACAAAGCAGGTTGCCGGCAAGGGGGAGTGGGCGCCTCGACTCTTCCTTTCCTCCTTCCCTCCCCCTTTCGTTTCATTGTTTTTTTGATGTGTTTGTTTTACCGTTTAGCTTTCATTTCCATTTTCAAGCATGGTATGTTTGGTGATCTCAGACGGTAAAGGACTACCACGCGCCCCACCAGGGACTTCGTTTGGAGTCGATCTTCCAACCGACCAAAGCACCCACCGTAAGAGGCAGCACCTGAAGCACATACACGAGATAGATTTACACACGTGATTCCTACTCGCCCCCAAAAAGAAGCTGCATTGCTGCCACATACGGCGTCTCTGGGTTCTGCGACGGCTGGGGCTTCATGGTGTTGGTGCGGTCATCTCTAGAGTGCAGGTGTGTGTAGCTACCGCGTGCAGAACACGCGCTACCACAGACTTGCTTGCTACATTTTCTGTGTTCTAGTATTTCTTAATGTTTGTTTTGTTGTTTGTTTTGGGTATATACTAAGTACTAATAAATGGAAAATGATTATTCTTTTGGTTGTCTCACTCCTCTTTTGAAAAATAGTGTTGTTAATTTCCTCTCCTCTTTTAGAGGATGGTGGTGTGTGAGGTTTGATTTTATTCTCTTATAGCATTTTACTCTTTGACAATTCGAGATACAAGTTTCTAATGATATTTTCACTTTAGAGTGAATAGAGGTTAAGAAAATGTCCATCACAAGAAATTTGTGTGCGATGTGCATCAATCTGTTTGGCTTATAATCTGGGTTTGCTTTGTTTATCCGATCATAGTTTGTAACCTCGATTTGTGAGAATGAAATGCATTCTTTCCTATCAAAAGAAAAAATAAATAAATCTCAAAAAAATAAAAAATCAACCTATATATACTAAAGGGCTGGGGGGGTGGGGGCCCTAAAAAGCTCCGCTCCTGTCTGTACCATTAATTGATCATCTGCATGCAGCGTATATATATGATAAAATGTTTTCTACTGATCAAATGTACTTCGATCCCTTATAAATACGAAGAACCATGCATGTGATCATAAGGAATGAAAATATGGCTGTGCTACCGCTAGCTCCTTAATTATACTCGATCGGGTTGAGTAGTATATGACATGCATGCATGGGTGGCTACATATATATATATATATGTATGTATGTATGTATGTATGTATGTATGCAAATCATCCAAGACGTAGGCAATTCATGAGTAGTCATGGGTAACACGACTAGCTAGCTGCATATTGGATATAATATAGAAGCTATCCAGTTAAATGGTCACAACAACGAAGCCCAGCCTACAGAACTACGTACGTATTTGATATCCACAAAAGAAAACAACGAAGCCACACTGAACTTGTTGCTATGGACAGGTTCCGTAGTGAAATTAACTATATATATCTGCTCATTCTGTACGTGTATATATATATATCATTAGAATGACATACATTAAAAACGTATATATACATGATCATGCGAATTAAAGATATACATTAAAGACGTATATATACATGATCCATATCACTATTGTTATTTTACATTAAAGACGAATTACTACTGTTATTTTGAATGCAATCATAACATATACTAACAACAAAAACTTCTACCTTTAGTCCCAATAAACACGTACCTTTGCAAGAGGTTCGCTGTAAAAGTTAGCAAGAAGATCCATATCACTATAATATAGTGGTTTTCCCCATTGACTTGAAGCTTGACCTAATATCAGATCAGCTGATCTCAGAGCTAATTACCAAGATAGACTTGAAATTCCAACCATCCAGGATTTCACCTGGTGATGGGATATATTTTCAAGCATGCAGCGAAACTGCATCAAGAAAATATATGGGCACCCATCCTCAACTCCCAAGTTGAGCTAAGTACAGTTCGGGGGCGGGGGGGAGATACTGTGTGAAGTTTACCGCCTGAAATATATATTTCAAAACTTTATTTGGGTTTAAATACCAACAAGAGGGCGATCAAAGTTTAAGAATATTTTTATGATCCATGGATGGTGGAACTAATCATGAACAAGAAATGGATATATATTTGGTCGCTTGAACTTAATTTGACCATGGAGGCCGATCTTCTTACTTGGGTAGAATTCAAGCTTGGAAGTCCCTTTTACGCAATGAGAACTAGCTAAGTTGGGGACATAACAATTGGGCGTGCTCTCATGAATTCATAATGCATCCACTCTTACTTGGGGAGAGGGAGAGAGAGAGAGAGAGGACTTCTCATACAAAAAAGGTAGAGTAAGTCATAAAAGCTTCTTTCTCACCTGCAGGTTTGACATGCAATTCTACGCATGCTTTCTTCTTGCGCCACTTGCGAGTGAAGGAATCTAAAAAATGGCTTCGATAATTAGGCAGAAGCAAGGGATAAGAAGAGACAGGTGGATTCACACTGTCCCAGCAAACCCAGAACAAGCAGACCATGCGTATTGATGCGGTATGGGGGGGAATAATTAGGTTATATATGTATATATATTTATTAATACTATCTTTAATTGCAGACCAAGTAAGCAATTTTGATAAACTTGCCATAAAATAAAAGATAATCATTAATGACTATGCATGTGAAACAGCTGCATGCCAAAAAAAAAAATGTGAAACAGCTGCATGTGAGGCAACATCATTCACGTGCTTCCTAGTTTCTGGTGTTCCGAGATTTCATGTTTTTCTGATCATAGTTAATTATATATATATATATAACCTTTTTAATTTTCTTTCTTTTCGCTTCATGATTCCGTATGCCGACTAGTACTTGGGGTTTCTGTAGAATAAAAGTAGTACTTCCTGATCATCTAACCAGCTGAAATATTATATCAACAAAATTTATTTGTCTAAGTGAGAACACTAAACAAGCGAAGGGAAAACTACTAGAGCTAGTGATGATCTATTGCTTATATATAATAAAGTTGATGAGTTACATGATATATCTAGTTCAAAATTACCAAATGCAACGCCTTCGTACGTACATAGTCCATCCATTAATGCGATAATTAACACGTCTAATTTTAACATCACTAGTTTTACATCCATGGCTTAACTATCTGGTTCACTGACGATATATATGTAACCATTTTTTGTAATTATTTTCCCCTGATCTATGTGCAGAAGAACAAGAATATTTGATTGTTAGTTTCCTGCCGGCCTCTATGTCGAGAGTGAACGTTTAATTAGCAGGCAGGGCTTGACAGGCCGGTACTGACAAGGACAATAAGCTGGAGGAAAGAGAGTTGACGGGCAAAGAGGGTACATTCCCTGTTTGGAAACAGTAGTGGAGGTAACCATAAAAGGAGACAACGGATTCTTTGCTTGTTGATCATTGATGCATGTCTCAATACCCTTGTTGTTAATTGAGTGCTTGTGCTAGCTAGCTGCTTCTTGGTCCACTTTGATCAATAAAGGAGAAAAGTAAAGGCTAAGCAACTTTTGATGGATCATTTCTTCAATTAATGTATGGTTTCTATATATATATATTAAACTTATCTTGGGAGTACTACTGCATGAGGATAGGGTCCACAATTCTTTGTGTGCTTTCATGAGACTCGACTTGCAAAGACTAGTGCCTAAAGCATGCTGCTGATCTTTTACCATCCTCGCTTTGTATTTCCAAGACTTGATCTTTCAGTTAGCTAGTTGACCTGAAGGCTTGAAGCAATTATATATGTGAATCTGTGATCGATGTCCTTTAATTTGTTGCTGATCTGAAGTTACTCATGCATAGTAGCGTTGATATTTAATTAAGTTCTAGCACCATTAACATTTCCGGTTTAGATTACTTTAAAATCATATATATATATAGAGAGAGAGAGCTTAATTCAAAACTTTCGTATATATAATATATATACCAACTGGTAGCTATTTTTTCACCAATATTATGTCATGTTATAAACTCTATTAATACCTCGGATTAACGTATATAAATTAATGGGGATGTGAATATAAGAAATAGTTGTTAACATTTACACTCATGGGGCTACCGGCTATCATATGACGAGCAATCCGCCTGCATTTGTCTCGTCCTCGCCGTACCAAGGCAAAATTATTTTTTCACCAATATATATCGTGTGCTATATATAAACTATAATACCTCGGATATATATTCGCGTATAATTAATGGGGATGTGAATATAAGAATCCCAACATTGTCTGAAAGATCAAGTACTGATCAAGTTCTTCATGCAGTACCAGCTTATAATAATTTCAAAGGACTTCATGAATTTTAATCTTAGTTGATATTTTTGAATTATAAAATCCAAATATAATTTAATTTTTCCTCACATCGTTACATAAACAATCACTTAATTCTAAAAGCAGAGTACTAAATTGATCTATGATGACTCGAAAACTCTAAATTAAACATATCATCTTATTAATTAATTTTAATTTTATTTTGGCAATTTACAAACTCATATAATTCATTGATCATAAAATTCAGATCAGGACTATGCAACTTATACACATGATCATGAGTATGCTAGCTTCTAATATATATTTAACCTAGAGTAATTGTAATTAATCCACCACACTACAAGATTTTGGCCTTTTTGCCATAAAGCTATATGGTGAAAAAAAGTACATGTTAAGTGGGAAATATTTTTTTTCCACCAATTTTATTGGTGGGATGTTGGTGGCATATAATCCATGAACAAAAATAATTTTCCACCAAAAATTTATTTCGTGGCAAATACTAACTTTTTTCCACCACCTGACATTGTGGGTATAACATGAAAAATTCGTGGCAATTAATATTTCCATCCACTTCATTGTAGTGCAAAGTTGATACTATCCATGAAGACAATAGGCCGGAAAAAACTTTTACCCACGAACCATGAATAGTAATAAAAAGTATATTGACATGAATTGCATTCATGGCAAATGCTAATAAATTTCAGAAAAAAAAAATTACATAATTTGCAGGCTGCTCTTTGAGCCAAAAAGAATCATATCTAATATAAATTAAAATAAATATATCCCAACATTAGAGAGAGGAGTTCAAACTTATAATAATTTAAAAGGAAAATCTTAGAAAAATTTATATTTGTTTGTACAAACTTAATCCATACCCAATATATTCAAGTTTTAGAAACCTAACATCATGTTTTACAAACTCACTACTACTCCATCACTTAATCCCAATATTTCAAAACAATTCAACTTTATCCAACTCTATTCCATGCTCAAACATCAACACAAGTGAAACCACATTACATGTAGCTCTTCTCAAATGCATCAAGTCCAAGAACCAAAGGAACCAATAAAACAATGAGTGTCTAATCATCTTGACTTACAAATAGAAATTAAAGTTCAGCACTTATCAATAAAAAAAAAATAGCAAAACTATGAATGAAGCATCCTAACCACATACTAGATCCTAGATATATAGCATTTCTCCAAAACTATCAAATATTGAAATCGCTAAGATTTTACATGTAAAAAAGTGCTAGCACAATTAGCATGAAGAAATGTGCAATATAGCTAAAGCTCACAAGATGGCTGGAATTTTCACCAAAAATGACATTTGACAGCTTTCTAATAGCTTGTTGGAACCAAATTAAATGAAGAGTTAAAACTCACAAGATGGCTGGTTTTTGTCCTTTGTTTTCCATAGTTTTTTATACAAACAAATCACTTTGGTTGAGCAAAAGATGCAAATGAAAATATGGAAAAGAAATGGATTGGTTGAAACTCCAAAACAGAGCATAGCTGAATTTTTTACTACACCATGGACAGCTAGCAGCTTTAGTACATTCATGCTCTTAAACATACCTCACTTAACCACAATCTCAACTACATAAATCAAGTATATTAGAGTTGAAGAAAACTGTTAAAAAAAATACATTCTTATCTCCACTAGTTTAACACATGATACAAAGAAAGGGTTAAAGATATTCAAATTAAAATAAGTAACTTACAAAGGTCACTGGCCTGAAATATACATAAAAGTTTCAGTAGAGAAAATCTCAATCCTATCTAAGATGGATCCATCTAAGATAAATTCATTACCAAGCTTGTTAGAGAAAATCTCTAATAAAAAATAACACACCTTTCCTGCTAATGAAGATTGTTCCAATCTCACATTATCTTCTAAATCTTCCAACGTCTTTTTATAGTGATCTACAAGATCAACCTTTCGTCCAAAAATTCCAAAAAAGCCATCACGCCTGAACCTTTGTGTGGTATGTTTGTTCAGTTTCAAGTGAAAAAGCTTTTTGTACAACTTCTCTGTATCACCCTGCAAAAAATAAACACATAATTGTTACAAACCCATGATTTTGTGATTTTAAAAAAAAAAAGATAAATCCATAATGTTAAGGCCCCACCTCCCCCCCAAACCCCAAAATACCAGTTATAATAGCATAATATATAAACACCATTTATAATGTTACACCAATAATAATTCACCTCAAGTGCTTCAGAAAAGGCATGTCTAGGGACTTGCAATCTACAGGAAATGCTTTCAATGTTATATGTACATGGAAAGGTTTCTCCCAAAAGTAAAATGCTGGACGTACATTTCAGAAATCCAAAGATATTGGTACTATATGTATACCACAGAATTGGTTATGTTCATACATAGACATTTCAAACTATTAACTAGTAAAAAGCAACTATGACTTGAATAATTTGGACAATAAGTAGACTATAAAGTTTGGAGTTTAACTTAAATTAAATTTGGAAGCCTTAAAAAAGATAGGAAATGAGTGCTCCCTTGTATTTGATATAGTGTGGCCGGCTGATACTCACCAGTTTGAACCATTGTTGACATTTGAAATACTGAAAGAGTCCAGCGACTTGTTTGTAAGGTGAGAAAAATAAGAAATATCAACATTTAGCTGATTTCCTAGATAATTGACCGGAAGAAGAATGAAGATCCCAACAACCCCGACAAAGGTAAAAACTCTCAAATTGCATAAAACGAACAAAATATGGATCAATTGAAGATAATATGTAAAAGAAGTTTTGAAAGAATGAAGATCATGATTACAAGGCTAAACACCATGCAGGAAATGCTTAAAGGGCAAACAGGTAATAGGGGATTGAGAAGAAGGTGTTTGGCATAGCAAACAATGGCAGAAATATAGCATTTCTTTGGACACAGGAAAAATTTAAAGGAAAAAAAATTATATCTTTTGAAAAAAAGACAATAGATAAAACCACCTCAGGCTAGGTGAATAGAGATGCAATTTAGGTTATGGCAGGAGCTACCAGTTGAATCACACATGGAATCAGGAGAAGAAACTAATAAATAATTCCTGAGTTGAGAATCGAGACAAGAACACAATAGCCTAGTAAAAAGTCTCCCTCCCCCACCCCCCCTTCCTCTCTTTTTCTATGGTTTATTTATTCTTTCAATGGAAATAGGGGTTGTCCATTCCCTTCTATGTAGGTATGCATGTATGCAATGACAAACTAGTTGACAGTTTTCTAGGAGACGTAAATCTAACACACAATAGATGGCATATTTCAAGTTAGGAACGAGAAGCAACCTACAATTAATTGAGAAGAACCGATATGATCTTCACAATTAAACAAATTAACTAAGAATATATCTTTCTTAAAATATTTTATTCCTTTATATTGTTCATTTCATGAGTTCGAGGAGCTTTGTCCTTTTAGCGTTAAACAATTGCAAGGATTGAAAGCTCAGCCCAAACTAAATTAAGCAATCGACATAAACTATTCGTGCCAAAAATTATTTTTTACAAGCCGACATTTCCAAGAAGACAAAATATTTCAACTTGCGCTACCAGAAGAAATAGTAGCTTAAATCCCCATATAAATTTGCCTTCTTGAAGTGAAACAGTGTACATCTCAATTTTCACAGGACACCAAAATATACCCAAAAAAAAATAATAATAACAAAAAAAATATTCCAAGACTTAGATTATCAGACTCTCGTGCATATTCCTGGTATATGTTAAATCAAAGAACAAATATTGTACATACATTTGCAAAGAACAAAAAGAACATCGACAATTCTTCTTTTTCGGATGGGTGCGTAGAAACAGCGAGATATCAGACCTGGTTAAGAGAGAGGAATGGAGAGAACCCAGATGTAGCAGAAGCAGCAAAAATGGCCTAGTATTTTGGGGCGGCGCAGTGCCTCCGTGATGGTCGGCAGATGGGTGTGGCCGAAGGAGAAGAGAGGAAGACGAGAGAGAGTATCGAGGGTTTGGGTGAACTGAAGTCTGATTTCGAATTGGGGGAGGGTTTATTTTAATTGTATACCAAACGCGTAGCTTTGGGCATGGGAAAAGTATTTAAAAATAATAAGAGCCTTTTGCGGCGAACACTAGTCGCCACTATTAGTAAAATATGTCGCGGAATAAAATAAAAAGTCACGGAGGGTGGCCTGAGTTTGCTAAAACTATTTGCCGCGAGACAATGTCGCCGCAAAAATAAGTGCAGCTTGTGGGAAAAACTTTTTTTCCAAAAATATCATAATGTCTACTCATCTTTACATTCCACCAAATTAATATTGTGGAAATAACTTATTTTCTTGTGGCAAATATTTTTTTTCCCACCAAATTTTAGCCACCACTAATATATTGTGGCAATAACTAGTATTTTATAGCCACTAATAAATGTGGTGTTAATAGATTACTTTTTTCCACGAACGTATGTTGCGAAAAAGAAATTAATAGCAAAAAGGCCAAAATCTTGTAGTGCCAATATAAAATTGATAGTGCCATATGTACTAGTTAAACTTTTACTTACAATATTTCTTTTTTATTTTTTATAATTCAAATTTTGAATTAAAAATTTCATGACTTTCAGCATATAAATAACTGATTACATGTAGAAAAATATATAAATTTTTTTTTTGTAACTTTTTCTCACGTACAGACGAGCATCTTTCAATTTTGTAGGTACTGTCAACGTCGTACCTACAGTACTACCAGTGCAATTAAAACTTTGAAAGTCTGAATTGAATTTGGTTAATAATTATATATATCCTGAGACTCAATAATTAATTTGAGGATGGCGTGCAGGTCTAATGATCATGAGGCCGTCTATGCAAGATATATACCCGCGGCCACGCCTCGCATGCTTGCCATATATATCTTCCTTATCATCATGCTTTGATTTCTGAACGTCCGTAGTTTTAGGCACCAAATAATTTTTAGTATTAGTATATACTTCTTATCATCTGCCGCCCAGAACGTTAAATTATCAAATTTAAGGCTCATGTGTTTGATAAATGAAATTATTTTATTATTATTTATAAATTATTTATTAATATTTATTAATTTATTATTATTATTATTTATAAATCATGCATCCAAACGTAATTTTATTAGTCTTGTGAACGAACAGGTAATTTTCTTTTTTTTCTTTTTTCTTTTTTCTTTTATCAGACGGTCTATCAACGTGTCCCTCAAATCCACCATCCTGTGACAAATAAAGTGATAAGAAAAACCCATAAACAAAGGCCAAATTATGGGCCCCGGCCCCGGTGGCCTATGAACAGCCCAAATCTAAATAAATTTAAACCAGGCCGGCCTCAATACCCATAAGAATTAGATTAAATTTGAATACTAAATTAAGATAAAACTTAAAACTTAAAATAAAATTTTATTAAAATATTATTTCTTAAGTTTTTATTTTATTTTATTTTTTTATTTTTTGCAAAAAGTTAGAGTTACATGTCGGAAAATGGCCACAAATTTCTTAAGATTATTATTATTTTAAATTTAACAAAATTGAATTATATATTGACAACTATATCTACTGTTGTACGTCAGTTTCGAAGTAGGTCAGTTTGATTGTTTGGGTTTTTAATTATTGAAAGATGGTGGATTATTATGTCAAGAGTCTGATGGCCGTATGGTATATGACCCAGCATCAATGGCGGATTAGTTTTCCGACAGTCCTACATTTTAAAGGTAAGTTTTGAATTTTGTTCTATCAATTGATCTTTAAGGAGCGATAATAATGATCATATGGCCGCAGTGGAAATCGAGTTTTGCTTCAACACGTTGATACCTTTTTGGGTTTCTTTTTAATGGGTAATTTCGCAAATATTGAAATAATAATAATGAAATATCTCTAATTTATTTTAGGAGTATTCAAGAATGGAGTATCACGATTCACGGATTGGACATGGACCATTAAATGTGGAACCATTGAAATCAGATTCCCTTATTGTCGGCATGAGCTGTAAAGTAATTGCTGGCCGTCTGAATTAGTCATTTATGAGATTGATTATAAACACGTGCTTGCACTATGAAATTTCAAAGTGGGGATTTCGGGGCAACTTATACGTATAACCAGTGCATGTAGTTGAAACAAGTTTTGTCCATTTCTTGATTCCTGAGTTCGCAACCGATCGAGTCCCTTGTTTCAGAATAATCTTCTTTCGTAAGCAAAACTCAATTAGCTACGAATTACTTGTTGATAATGCGTAGCAGCTTACTTATCTGGAGCCTAGACCAACTCACTGCAACAATAATATTTCTTCGACCCTATTTGATTGAAAATGACGAAATTAGACTTTGTGACACACAATTCAATATTCCACTCATCCTCCAATTTGCAATCGGCTAAAGTAAGAGAATGATGATCCACAACAGTGAGTACTTAACCTTTGAATTCGATGAATATATGCTAAGGGATTTATCTTATAATACACATATTACAAATGTACAACCCATATCATGATAAGACAACAACATTTTTAATTCTCTAGGAAAAAACAAGTGCTTCCACTTTTATCGCTTGTCTTCGAATTGAGCCATCAATCAATGCCGCAGAATGGTCCCTCACACCGACGTCACACGTACAGGCTCCTTTTCATGGGCCATAGAGGACCAGATCTATTGCAGATACATTGGCCCGAGCACCATTCGGGGGGCATTTTTTTAAGAACCTTATATACCGCTTTTGGGGTTCAGCTTCTTCATCCCTGTTTGTTTGTTTTTTTTTTTTTTTTTTCTTAATGGCCGTTGATGTGAGGGACCATGGAGGCAAGCATTAATTGGGCTGACCATAGGAGACAGATGAAACGGGCTATCATTTCAAATACAAACAAATCTATCTCATAAGTACTACTCTGCCGCTGTCCGGAAAATTTCCAAACTCTCAATCAAATGCTGACTTTATATTTCAGTTATTTTTACAAAAAGTAATTATTTTTTATTAAATAAATCTGTTTTAATCGTAAATAATCATTCTCATCTTATATAATTGATTACAAATATATTTTATTTTTTTATAATTAATTCAGCCTCCGTGAACTGAGCCCTCAGGCGTGATGCCATTGCCTTCCTACTTGCCAACTTTCTGCATTACTGTTATTTCTCCTCCTTTCTAACTTTTATCATTAATTAATTGGTTCAAATTACTTGCATGCTTAGTTGTACCATGAGCAGATCTTAATTGGTATTAAGAAAGACATACTCAGATTTTTATGTTATTTGACATGATTAATGTACCTCTTAGATTTATTTTAAGAGCGGTAGACCACCAATTAAACTCATTCTTCTGGGAATAACACCAAAAAAAAAAAAAAACAGATAATTGATTCGACATATATACCATATCTCTTAATTAATATATTTACCTCTGTCCTTATATGGAGCACACCATATCTAGATCATGACAAGTTGGATGGAAATTAATAAAACATTACAATATATACCGGCCTCCTCCACCCCTCGGACGAGTAATGAAATCAAGAAGCAGTAAAAAACAGTACTAGTCCGTCTACAGGTCCAATATTCAAGTCGTGTCTTTTGTCGTGTCCCGAGTACTGGAAGCAAAGTGTAAGAGGAAGACTGATTCAATAAAGTAGATAGGGCAAAGGGCAACCTCTCTGCCCCCTCTCTAATCCCATATCCCTTTTGTGGGGCATGCCAATGTCCTTTTGAAGTTGAAAAGGAACAAGAAATCCCTAATGTCCATGCAATATGATGCATGTGGGGTTTGGTATGCAGCTATGGGTAAGCTAATTAAGGTGATCAACACCGGCCTCTAACCCTCAAAGCTCGTACCATGCATACTTGTCTCGCCGAGAGGCAAAGATAACCCACCGCGCTCAGGTCGAGAAGCCAAAAAAATATCAGACACCAGAGCAAAATTTTTCTGTTTCAACTTTATCGGTTTCTGCCCATCCACACCACCGAGAGAGAGAGAGAGAGAGAGAGATTGAAAGATCCTCATATCCCCACAAACAGCAACAAATAGCTCCTAGCAGGCTTTTTGCAGTGATTGCTTTTCCTCTTTCGTACATTCAAACATGATTAATGCATCCATCCTGCCAAACCATGAATGCATGACAGTATTATTATGTATTGGATGGATCATGACTCGTGAGAGATAAATATGGACGTATATATTTAAGGGCAACACTCATTTGAGTAAATGCACACCATGATCTTTTTTATGCCGTAAATCACCACAACCCGATGATCTCGATAATTTGATGATCTTGAGATCATGTGGACATAATTTTTTTTTTTTTTAAGAAAAACTCTCATAATTTATTTATTTGAAAAATTTACATGCATGACCGATATAAAAATGTCTTCATATTAACATGATATAATCAATCAAAATAATGGATTTATCAGTACGCTATTTTCTTTTATAATTGGTAGGATTTTCACTATTCTATGTACATTGATAATTTTTATGGACAAACATTCGAGAGACAATATTTCTACCTAAATGGAGAATCAACCTCACCTTTTATAGAAAGAAGAGACTCAACTTATATAGATAAACATTCGAGAGACGAATTCTTTTTTATTTTAATTAACAATATAGAAAAACAAAAATTTGTAAGATAGATGTGAAAATGAAGGCTTACAATTTAGATCATGATGATCTTCAATAGACTTCAAAATTTATGACAGCCCATGAATATAACATAATTGTCCCTTTTTATCCATAAAGTTTATATCTAAAGATTTGGTGGTCGCGAGTCCCATGATATGGAGCAAGTTGTTGAAAAAAGTGGTGCGCACATGAGGACCATACGCAGATATAGGCATCGCATGAGAACCACACACCATGATTTTTCAAAAGTAAAACTTTCTTTTAAAAAAAATTTAACGTGTGAATCTGTTTGTGTCATGCGTGTCTCTTGATAGTTGTCGAAAAGCTATAAATTTATCTTTTTCTACTTTAAAAAAAGACAAATAAAACTAAATTAAAGAAACATTGATAAACGAGATAGGTAAACTGAGGAAGGTAGGAGGGAAATAGAGTTGAGAGGGAGAGGGAGAGGGAGGAGAAAGTGAATTCCTTCTCTCGCTTGGACAAGAATAAGATCTGAAATCCTTAATTTTTTGAATGAGAAATCAGAGAAAGAGAAGAGGAAGGGGGAGGGGAAGGAGGCGCTTGTCATGTTTTTTCTTATTCATATGATTCTAGACAGCAATCATGCATCGGATAAACATTAATGTGTGAGAGATAAGATGTAAAAGTAGCGGGCTACTTGTGTACGATGAGACTGGCTAGCCTTTAATTTAAGTAGGTTTGGAAATAAAGAATTTTTAAACATTTTTAAATATTTTTATTATTATTTATTATTTTATTATTATTATTTATCTACTTTTATTACTATTTATTATTTTTTTATTACTATTTAATATTTTATTATTACTTTTTATTTATTTTTTATTACTATTTACAAACACTCTCAAAAATTTTTAAACACTTTCAATATCCAAACATAACTTTAATCTTCTTTTTAATTAATTAATAATTAAGGTTTTCTAGCTGTAATTAAGGTAGTACCTTTTATAAAAACATTTGTACTATTAGATAGGAGTTTGATTCGAATTGTTACAGTTTACATTAAGAATATTATTTATCTATATCGATGTCGAGCTACTGTTACGCATGCAAAAAAGTCATATATTGCCGGAATATAGCCAATTATTAAGTACGGCATGCACACAGTATTAATTTACAGTAACAGGCCGGCCCATGCAATTTAATTAGTATAAGCCGATTCATAATCAAGAGAATCTTATCCTTGGGAACATGATCAGCCCAATTAATGATCAATATCCTATAAAACAGATACGATCGAGTTCTCAGCTGTAATATGGTACTGAGACGACAATATTGGAGGGTGTCGTGTTCGACGTCCTTAATTATTTCACCGTCGAAAGCATATATATTGTAGCGATCGATTTATGTAGGCTAGGCCGAATCAATTAGAAGATGCAATATATAATATTGCTCTGATGATCTTATCATGCATTAAAATCTCCTATAAATCGATCTTTAGTTTGGGTATCAGGATATATATATATATATATATATATATAGAAATTTAGAATACCATGCTGCTTATTTATACTGCGCCGACAAATTGGATTGAAGAAAATTTTAAATTTTAAACTTTGTAACTAATGAGCCCATGTATAGCATAATATCAATATTTCATACCGACTATACTCGCACTACAAGAAAAACAGATATATATATATATATATACAACTAATTAATTAGTTATATATATTTATTTTTGTTGTATTGTCGGCTTATAAAATATAGAAAAAAAAGAAAATACTGTCTATGCTTTAAAATATAATTTTACTCACATGTACATAATCATGCATATGGCTGATCACGCGTGTTCATGACAATCGAAATTGTGAGATTTTTTAAATTTTAAATTCGAAATTTCTATTTAAAAAGTTGATAAAATGAGAGGAATACAGACGTAACACGGCTCATTAAAAAATATTTAAGATAATTTATTCATCATACTACAACATATATATTTATCCATGTGAATTTTTTATTTTTATTTTATTCATGATCTACACTGGTGACAAATACTTGGCTAATGGCACAGACCGCCACTTTTAAGAAAAACAATGAGTTCCGGTAAACCTTTATTCCAACCTCATGTAATATGGTCACACTCCCGAAAAACTAAGCTACTATTGGACTGAACGCCACTTTTCCACATATAGTTTTTACTCTTTTTTTTAATCATTTGTAAATTTTTATTAGCTCTTCAGAGACTAGTATATATTAAACCAAAGATTTTAATATTTTTTATCAGCACGTATGTCAAAAAAAAAAAATTAAAAAATATTCTATACATCACATGTATCATCTCACTATACATGTACCACATTTATTACAATTAGATGATCCTTTGTTAAATATGTCATATCTTACATATATAATGACCATAAAAGTAAAATGGTGGTGTGGTATATACTATATAATATTACTTATATATATATATAAATAAATATCCAATTTTCCATATAATTAACTTGAAACATGCTATTTATGTTCAGAGACTAGTATATATTAAAAAACCCTTCAGTAGTTTCTGTTTACTTAATTTTCACCGTCAAATTATAATGTTTGTCCGGCCATATTCCCCATTACTTGACTTTCTAGCTAGGGCAGACTCGTCCAAGTTTCTCTCATATTCCAGGCCCACTTCCCTTTCTACGTACATTTTTAGGGATGGTTTTGGTGTTAATTGTTATGGTCTGGAAAAGGGTAACAGACTCTTATCACTTTCTTTTCTTTCTCCGATATGAAGCACGCACATTTATTTTTGCATAGGAGTTACAAATTAGGACCCATTCGGCCAGTTTGCGAGGGAATGAACGAGCACTTCTCTTTTAGGCACTTTTTGGGAATAGGCAACACATAGGAGGCTTAGATGAATATGGAGTCATGGACTGTGATGGTTCTGGTTTTAGGAGCTTCAAATTAATTAGTCAATGAAATTATTAATAAGAAAATCGGAAAACTTCTTTTTCAAGGTTAGGGCATCTTTGCAAAACTTGCAACCAAAACCCTATAGACTCGTGGATGAGAAAAAGGCACGGTAAAAGATTCTAGCCAAATTAGCTAACATAAGCCAGAAAAGAAATAGTAATTTTGGAAAGGACAAAGGTGTAAGACGAGTAAGTCTGCCCAATGAGATGGGTTTTTCTTATTTTCTTTTTCTTTTTTCACTTCTGAACATAAATACGTACCTATATATCTGTGTGTAAGATGGGCGATATCGAGAGGTCAAATCACAAAAAGTACACACGTAATATAAAATATAAAAAATAAAATAGAATAAAATATAGTCAGTAAAGAATTATATTGGTATGATTATGCTATTATGGTATTGGGGTTTCACGAGCAGATGCAGGGGATGAAGAGAAGAGCCCTGAGGAGGGGGAGGTGGAAGCGGAAGATGAATGGGCTTATTGTCCGGGAGTTATTTGGAAGAGTCGTGGGGTCTTGGGTTCGGAAATTGAGGTAAATTTAAAGAAAGGGTTTGAAAGCACAGCACAAGACAACACCCTCTTAACTTCTGAAAACAACAGGTGAGTGTGTGAAAGCTATATCACCCCATGCACACGTCCCTTTCTAGCTCCTCTCCCCCACATCTGCCGCCTCTCTTCTCTCACACACTCTCTGTCTCTCTTTTACACATTGGGACTGCCAACCACTCGTTATGTTATTATAGTTAGCACCATGCGCAAGTTAGAACTCCCCCGGCCAGCCTAGCTTATATGATGCATGGTGCATGTTTTATATATATATATATATGTGATGACATGTATGGATGCATCAATGCATGAATGATGAACCCTTTCATGTGCATACATTTAAATGACTTATAAACAGCACATATAAACAGTGAGAAGAGATCGTGCTCTTGCTTAATTCCTTTCCCATCTTGTATCTGCTAGACCAAACAGTGCGGTCTCTCTCTCTCTTTCCCCTTCACATTTCTTTTGCAACTCACAATCAAGAAAAAGCAGATCCAAGGTGGTGCTGGTGGTTAAGCTGTCAAACCATCAATCAATCAATCAACCTGACCAATCATCAATAATTTTTTTAAGGAAGAGAAAATAAAAATGTCCTCCTCTTCTACCTTGTCTTTGGACCACCTCCCGCCCTCCGAGCAGCTCTGTTATGTCCATTGCAACATTTGCGACACTGTCCTCGCGGTATCATATTATACATTTCAGTTGATCCTTTAGTTTCTTCTTCGTCACTTTTTATTAGATGATGTGCTTACCCAGAAGTACTATATTAGGGTTTGTTTTATTTTCTCTCAATTTCTTTCTTTTTTTTTTTAATATCTGTATGTGGTTCTTTGGGTCTGGATTAGGTGAGTGTTCCCTGCACCAGTTTGTTCAAGACTGTTACGGTAAGATGTGGCCATTGCACCAACCTCCTGCCAGTGAATATGCGCGCCTTGCTTCTGCCTTCAGCTAATCAGTTTCATCTGGGTCACTCAGCTTTCTTCTCTCCTCCCCATAATGTTCTGGTATATATATGATGATGAAAAGGGTTTTTGCTGAGAAAAACTGTATTGCTATAGTTATTTTAGTGGTGATCTTGGTAATTAAAAGTTTGTGGTTCTTGATTGATGCTTTTTGCAGGAAGAGATACCGAATCCAACCCCAAACTTCTTGATTAACCAAACCAATTCGAGTGACTTTACTATGCCTGTTCGGGGAGGAGTCGATGAGCTTCCACGGCCCCCAGCCATAAATAGACGTGAGATCCATTATATATATATTCTTTTTCAAGTCTTTCAAGGAGACCCAGCTTCATTCCTAGCTATTTTGTTAATTTTTCTTGAGAGTTCATGAAACTGTTTGGCACAAAATCTTGGACGTTGGTATCTTCAAAATATAATTACTTGTGTGGAACAAAAAACAAAAAAGAAGAAAGAAAACAACAGGAGATTTGCGTCGTCATGGTAATCTATCAAAGCATTTGCTTTTTTGCCCACTTGAACAGTCTTGATGAAGATCTTCTGGTGACTGGTGTGGTGGATGAGTATAACATCTTTTGATGAGAGCCAAAACCACCTTATGCCTGTCATTCGAGCCCTAAAAAACCATTATATGATGTCGGTTTTGAATCTTTGATACATTAATCTGCTCTTCAGTTAATTTGTTAATAGTTGTTTCCTTGCATAAACCCTGACCGCTGCAGTATTTGCATATCAAATCCTTTTCAAGTCTTTAATTTTTTGTTGAAAAAGATAAAATGGACCTCTTTCTCCCCAGAAGTTATAATAAATTAACTCAGATCATTGATCTAAAATTGGTCATGTTGTTTAGAGTACTGAAATAATGACAAGATTATGGTAGAGAGATACAAAGAGAAAAATAGACGAAATTCATTGAAAGTTGTACAGGCGATAGTTCTCAACTAAACGTGTCTGAGTGTGTCTGCCATGTGCAGCTCCAGAGAAGAGACAGAGAGTCCCCTCCGCCTACAACCGCTTCATCAAGTAAGTAATGATGACAAGCTTTCACATATAGCTCTCTCTCTCTCCCCCCATTTTTGTGCACATCTTTGTTTCATTTATAAATTTGCCAAATATGTGAGGCAAGATGTGAATGGTCCATCGACATTGAATCTGCAGGGACGAGATCCAACGCATCAAGTCTGTGAATCCCGATATATCCCACAGAGAAGCCTTCAGCGCCGCTGCCAAGAATGTATTGTCCCCGAGCAATTACAATATTTTATTTTTCTTTCTTTCTTTTCTTTTAACCAGATTAACTAGGGTTTCGATTAATTTCTTCAATTTACTTTAACTCGATCGATCGTGAGATCCTTTCACAAACCCGTTTTGTGTTCTATGTCAGTGGGCCCATTTCCCACACATTCACTTTGGTCTCATGCCTGACCAGACTGCGAAGAAGTCGACAAATGTGCGTCAGCAGGTACTTAATTAGCCTAGTCATCTTCATCTGAAACCACTACTTCATGTGAAATAATATAGTCTAACGTTTCTGTCGTTGAGTCCTGTGTTTGAGTAGGAAGGAGAGGACGTCCTGATTAAAGATGGGTTTTTCGCTTCAGCTAATGTGGGTGTTTCTCCTTACTAAAGAAGAACTAAAGTCTCTACAAGCGTACGTACAGCAGTAGTGGTGGGAGAAAAATTTTGAAGTTCAGATGTGTGTCGAATTTCTATATTCGCTCTATTAATTGCTTCATAACCTATCTGCAAGTTACGGCTTCGATCTGTTAATGTTGACACGTCTAGAATGTACTTTTTAAATCGATGATCTTCAGTTTTTACTTCTCTTGAAAAACCTAATATTATTGTTGGAAGAACTTAATCCTTCAAGTAATTATGGCATCTCTCACCAGTACTGTAGGCTTTGTAGCTAGCTGCTAATTATGATAAACTAGTTCCCCTAATTATTGACATTTTAAACTCTTCTTCTTGGTAATTAATTTATCTAATTACTTCTGTTTATTTGTGTCGTCTTAATTAATGTTGTACGTGCATGTTTAGCTTGACTGGCCATAACCCATGATATATTTGTCATGAAATGATGCAGTACTTATAGATCATATATAGTACTATTGATCAATCAATAGATATCAGAATATAATATACATATAATTGCTATGTGATATATACTAGGATTGAGTTCAGAAGCTAGCTAGGATATCTAAATTGTGCTTGGAAAAGTTCAATTACATGTAATATATATATATATACATATACATATAATTGACCATAGATGTTCAATGATGTAACACCCCGTACTCGTAGGGGGTCGAAAAGTCCAACCTGTTTGGTATAATCAGTCTTCAACTACAAATAATAGGTCTCCGACCATGTTCAAATAAAAATATTTTCCACATTTCAATCCATATAAAAATGTCCACCAAGTCATAATTAAAAGAATATGAACAATCATAAATGAGAGGGTTCACATTCTCTCAATAATCTTAACAATAATGAATAAATAATATTCTAAAATCCAATAAACTAAAAACAGAACATCTAAAATAAATATTAATTGTTTCTCCATCTATTGAGTGGTTCTAACTGCTTAAACTTGGTCAAAACTCTATTATTGGTACTATGATGGAACATCCAAATCATCTGAAAAGTATATGAGATAAGGGGTAAATTTTTCTACAACTCAGTAAGCGAAGAACTTATACAAGCGTATAAACATAAGCATTTACCAGGTAATAGAGTACGAAACAAAACATTTTTATGCATAAAGGAAACAAATGATTTTTAAAACAATTCAATCATAAAGTACTTTGGCATAACAAATCTGAGCATCATCACTATATCAATCAGAGCATCTCACAAAGCAAAAATCATGTTTAACCTCCGTGGTAGGGTTGTGCTAACCCCGGTGGCCAAATCAGGCAAAGACAGAGGTGAAACTTTCCCTTATTTGTTCTCGGAGCCCCGAGTGTGCATATAGGAAAGCTCACAATAAACCATTTTGTTTCCAAAGTGGGTGCACTCAGAGACAGGGAATTGGTACCAATCCAAACAGAACATAGACAGAGCAGAGCAAAGCAAGTAGAGATAGAGTCAAATACCAACCAGAATACTATGCAAAAGGTTTTCAGAATTATTAAAGACACATAGTTCCAAACTATTTTCAAAATAAAGTTTATATAAATAAAACACCGTCAACGCAATCAAGATATAATTTTTCTCAAATAGACAAAAATGCTCTTTTTTCACATTTCAGAAAACAACATGACAAAAATCAGGCTCATGTCTACACAATGCATGACAGAAATATATTTCTTTCTTTCATATAAGCTTTATGAATAATGCAAACAATCGACTGAGGTTGGTTTTTCTCAAGTTTTCAATTTATAACTAACAAAAGCACAAATTTTTAAAAGTCAACATCAGTCCTCTTTTGGTATAAAACTGAGCATACGAAACCCGCTTACCTAACTCCTGCAGCGAGTTATCAAAACTTTGAGTTCGACCTCTAAGAGTTTCGTCATCTATTTATAAAAATATTCCTCGATGTTAATAACCACTCCAAAATGCTTTAATTTGAAAATTATAAGCTGAACTACGCCGCTTGCCTAAAATCATAATTTCTAACAAACAAAGTCCAAGCAACCAGCCACCCAAAATTATTTAATAGCATGAACAACGCTTCCAAATTAAAATCGCTAACAAACAAATTGCCTAAATCTCCTTAAACAAGCGTTTATCATTCAGAACGACTAGAATTACATAAACAATTGCCAGCAACTACACATCAACTCTATCTATCATGTATTAACTCAGAAACATTCTAAATCCATAGCTATAACATCACAACATAGCAAAAAGTACTCATCAAAAATCTGGACAGCCATCGAAAATACCCTTCAATACCGATTTAGTATTTCAACAATAAAAGTAGTATTCAACCAATGTGCATACGTTTCAACTAAATTCAAAATTTCCTCAAACCCACAAAATTCAGCAACAACCCGTCCACTTTACCTGTCATGAACCACCCAACCCATCTCCATTCCGATTAGGATGGTACGAGACAGCAAGAACAACAATGGCCGTGTAACCCAATTATATTCCCAAGCATACTCTTCAAAAATCTACTCAGTAAATTTTCAACAGCTATTCATCAAATCCAACTATCATATATTAATTCGCTAACCTCCCCAACCATCCAACTAAAGTAGTACACTCTCGGCAACGACATGGATAATGAACCCAAAAAAATACCACCAAATATATACTCCAATTTGGTAATACCATTACGTAAGAGAGGTTCTATTCAAAAGAGCCATCATTCTTACCTGAATTGAAAGAAGGATTGCCTATAAGGAAAGAAGCTAGGAGTCAAGGTCTCTGAACCTGCTATGCCCGAGTTCCCCCACCGAAACCATACACCAGATTGTCAACAAAAATATAAAAAAAAAAAAAGAAACCAAGTCCATAAATTGCATTCATAAAATGGTGTAGAAACTGAAAGAAAGGTGAGAGGTTTTAGAAAGCTTACCAGCATGCGTCGTTAATGGTTAGAATCAGGGAAGAACCGGCGAAGAGGGAACCTAAAGAGAGAAGAAGAGAGTAAATATGCCATAGGGAGTGAGAGAGAGAGAAAGATTTTCATCTGATACAAAATAACCACCGAAAACGTGGTTTGGTGCGAGAGAAACGGATAGCTACGAAAAAGCAGGGGAGAAGACGGGGCAGGGGATGAAGGAGAAAGAAAAAGAAAAGAAGAGAAAAGAAAGAAAAGGAAAGGAAAAGAAACGAAAGGGAACGAAAGGGGTACCTGAAGCCAAAACAGCACTGTTTGGTGCTTGGGCTGGGTTTTAGTTAAACTGGAATAGGCCTGGGCTGCGGGCCTTACAAATGAAGTCTCGATCAGATTGCCTTATTGAAGAAAGACGTTCTTTCGATAATTTATGATGCTATATGAAAAGGGATTTAATTATAACATTAATTAGCTCTTTTAAATTAATATAAACCCATGCGAGACTTAAAATTAACTGTGCTTGGATCATTGCATATGATATCACATATATATTTAATTAGCCAATAATTATTTCAGACAAAAAAGTAAGATTTGAATGAATACCCTTATTTGAGTTTTGTATAGGAGTGATTTCTACCATAGTGCCCTAATTGGTTGCGGCCAATTTAATTTTATATATGATGTTACTAAACATGAGTAATTGATATGAATGTACATGTGCATGTGTGCACCTGCATACGCACGTTTGTGTGTTTATGTACTTTACTAATGTGATTGCTTGCTTGCGTCACTTTTTCTAATATAAAATAATTATTTTGACCAATTATATTAGTGATGATCAAATGTAAAAGAAATACACAAAAATGACTATATATAGCAGAACTTAAGTTGTGAAAACAATATTAATTAAAATGCTGCCTCAAGCTTGGAGAGATTCATTCGATGCATTAAACATCGACATGCGACGATTCATTGAAAATGGATTAATAAGAATGAAATTAAGTCATGATCTTATTAAAAATATATATAATTTTGGCTCTTCTATTTCGCAATTCCTAAGTGAATACGTATAACTAATGCTAAAGAAAACGAACAAAAATTCCCTAGACGTACTACTTGTTGATGATCATGACCAAGCAATTATGAGATGATCATCTATTCATGAAGTAGAAACCCAGCCCGATGGAAATTAATTTATGGTGGATTACAGTTTTTTGTTAATCGGTACAAATTTACAAAGCAGAAATATAAGAGATGAAGCATTGTCTCAAGTACTTCACGTACGTTTTTAATCATTTATGGTTGAATATATATATATATATATATATATATATATATATATTACGACCGTTTAATTAATGGTACGTATAAGTACAATATATATATATATATAATATTAAGGACTTGGGTTCCTTTGAAATTTCTTTTAAAAACTTGTAGATGAAAACTAGGTTTATATATAAACAATCTAGTCCTCTCCTATGGCCTCTGGGTCTCTATCCTCACCGAGTTCTTTTCTAAATTCTAGGATTTTATTTTCAAAATCCATCTCCGTTCAGTGCATGCAATCGTGTTTAGTGTTAATCCGTGGATCTAGCCTTCCACCCCTTCCCCCATCGACGTCTCTATCGCACCATCCAACACCTTGCATCATCGCTACAGTCATTGGTGAACTCTCTGGTAGTTAAACGAGACCTCTTGTCGTGGTGATGTTCCAGCAGGCAAAGGTTATTTTGTTGCAGCCTTTGTCATGATGAGGACCCACCACTTCTTATAAGTGTATATCTCTCTCAATCTCAACTATTATGTACTCTCGATCTCCATTGTCCTAAACTCAAGCTCAAGCTCGAGCCGAACTTGGGCTCGACTAGTTAATACAACCGAGCTCAAGCTCGGATCTGCATTACATCTAAACAAGTCGAGCTTAGACGTCCTCCTAAGTCCAAACTCGACTCGACTAGTAAACGGGCCGAGTTTTCAAGGCAAACTTGCTCGAACTCGACTCGTTTATAGCCCTAACTGAAATGATGATTTGCATATGTTGATTTTCTAAAAGCAATAGTCGTTGTATGCATTTTTTTATCTAAGGATCATCAGAAATACTTATAACTTAGGTGGAATTAATGTTCACCTTTATATATATAAATATATATTATATGTAAGTAGTGTGGTTGTTTAAAAGGTTTAAGCAGTCCTCATGAACAATGACAAGAGTTCCACCTAGTTTTACAATTTTTGGATCAAACCTAAGACCTTAAAATTTAGATTAGTTGTATAATTAGTATATCCCAACGTGTCATATCTTTCTACTATAATAAATGGCTATCTAACGGCCACTTGACGGATTTTTTTGTTTTACATTAAATTTTCTTATTTTTTCGTTAAATTTAACTACATCCGTCCATCCATCTAAATTTTGAAATGATGTGATTCTTGAAATTTAGTCTTCTGATTCAAACTCTTAAATCAAACATTTTATATTCAGATCTAACTAAATTCAAAACTTTTATCCTCCCAAAAATCATGATCCGAAACTCTCTCTCAACTCGAATCCGTTTAAATTATCCCTTAGTTACAGTTTGAACGAATTCCTTAATTGAAACTAATACTCAATTTCAAACTCAACTCAATCTTCTTATGATCGACGTTACTCTTCCCCCATCATTTATAAAACTCACTCAAAACTCAGATTAAATAACACAAATTATATGTAATTTATATAAAATGTAAATTATAAATTATAAATTACTAATCTTTTATTAGTGATAAATTATATAACATGCAAATTATAATATAACATTATAATATTAGTAAACCTACTTCACATTACAAATTTTAATATATTATTTTATATAAATTATAATGTAGTTGGCAAATAGATTTAAACTTAATTATTTAACATTTTTTTATCTGTCAAATATTTATTAGAACTTACATTTTTTTTCATCTCTGCATTACATTATTGATCAAAACTTATTTATTTATAAAAATCATATCATTTCTTAAAATAACTGTTTCACTAAATTAGAAAAACGTACTTTTCACGTTGCTCCTCCCTTGTGTGTGTGTGTGTGTGTTTTTGGCCTGATCACTTGAAGAATTCTCATGCATCATGTTAATGTTTAACTCTTAATAAAAATAAAAGAAGTTTTAACTCTTGCAGATAAATATTAACACCCCTACTGAAAATACAAGTTTACCATATAATTTTGGAATCATGAGAAGATCATATTATTATGAAAAATTATATTCTCAAGTCGATGTATATATAGAACACACATAATAAAGTGCTTATATGGAATAATTTGATTTAGAAGATAAATTTTAAAATGTAAATCCTATAAATTAAATTTTACTTTTTAAGTTATATAGATGATATGCTAAGTGATGAAATAGATGATATGCTAAGTGATATAGATGAAATGTCATTATAATACTCTACAAACCAACATAAAAATAGAACAACTTTGTTAGTATATTTCCCATCATCCATATCAGTACTATTTACTCATCATCCAATATTTTCCCATCGTCTTGATATATATCATCATTTCATAATATGATAATAGATAATTGAAAACTATTTATTAATTTATTTATGAATTAATTAATAATCCAATGCCATGATGATGAGAGCCCCACGAATAATATTAATTTCCGATCAATTACAGGCTGGGTGAGTGAGATGAGCTTTCTTCCAAAGGACAAGAACCCGAGTGTTCAGGAAAAGAAAAGCGACTGGCAAGGCGAAGGATATGGTCAAATATCGATTCCTCTGTTTAAATAGTTAAACGTCATCATTTTATTTTTGGATCAAGCGTGACTCTTAAAGTTGAATTATAGTAGTTTGCATAGGATGCGACCCATTACCAAAAAGGCCGATACGCATGTGTGTGTGTGTGTATTACCACTGTTTAATTGTAATCCAGAAATCATGAGATATTGAACGACCATCGACAGCCCCACAAATAATGCTGTATCTCTCTGCAAAAGGGTGCCTATAATAAAGCTGTCGCTGGTCCATTTTTCGCCTCCAAATTAATGGATCAAAAGCTAATCCAAATAAATGCAATTTGCAATCTTCATTGACCCCATTTGCCTTCGAGGAATACTTCTCTCTATGATGTAACACTTTTTTTTTTTTTTTTTATGAGCGGTGCTACGTACATCGCTATTTCAGTTTCCCTTTTCAGTCCCGTTAATATAAAAATATTTTTTTATTTATTTTTTATATCATTTTTTAAATATATTTAAACACTTTTAAAAAATGAAAAAATTATAATATTATTAAATAATATTATTTTAATAATTAAATAAAAAAATAAAATAGAATTCGAAGCGAGACTCAAATAATAATATCTTTATCATTTCTTATTTTTTTATAAGTAGTTATCCATTTAAGTGATTAATATATAATATTATGGACATGATAGTACAACGGGCAGCACTTAACACAAAGGATGGCAAAAGCGACCGCAAAAAATTGTATTGGAGACATGCTGTCCAATAGACCATAGATGGGACTTTTCCTCTTCTCTTTTCTGAGCAAGAACATTGAAAATGTAGGGGCCGGCCTGTGCTTATGAATCCTGCCTTTCTTTCTTAGCAGAGACTGTGTCACTTTCAAGTTTGAATGGCTATTTTTGTTTGCAGCCTTAGATATTTCCTCCAACAATGTTGCGTAGGAATGCGTAACTATCGCATAAACTCTTGAAAAAAATAAAATTTACTACTACAAAGTTTTTTTTTCCATATAAAATCCGCATTTATTCAATTTTTTTTTTCAAAACAATTACGCAGCATTTGAACATTCTATAATTACAAATATCACTAATAAAGTGGCATGAGAGACGACATATATCGGTGTCACTTTCAAGCTTAAATGGAAAATTTGTTTGTAACTTCAAATATTTTACAGCAATTCATGCATTTGATCACGAGTCTTCAAATAAATAAAAAAGACATCTTTACATCTTGTCTTCAGCAATACAAAACTCAACATATTCTCATTTCTCATTCTCAAAACCATCACGCATGACAGACCAAACTACCTGGGAAGTAAGATGTATTGCAATTTGATGTGTTGTCATCAACATAAATTGGAGACATTAAAAGAATGACTGGTCTTTATAAACTAAACGGGGAAGCTGGCCAACAATTAGAACATTGCAAAAAAAAAAAATGAAGGTCAAAATCACCGAAGATTCATATCAACAAGACTAATTTTACAGAATGAAGAACTCAACCACAAACCTCACTAAGAGAAATCAACGTAGAAGGAGACGCACAGAGGGAAGTAGAACGGCACTTAGCGGAAAATGGGAATTACAGCACAGATGTTCATCAGCAGTGTTAGGAACAGCGCCGTTCTACTTCCATTGATTGAATTTGCTGAAGAGATATCTTCTGGCCTGCAAAAATTAGAAAAAACTGAAAGTCAGATTTGCCCTCTCAGATGAAATGAAGAATATTTGGCACAAATTAGTCGAAAGTACATACTTCTGCAATTTGCTAAGGGCACCACAATAGAGGGCATTGTCTGGTAAGGGTAACTCAGTTTTGTTAGTAGCCTCCGGATTGACAACTCGGATATATGTTTCTTGGCCAAGATACCATGAATCAAGGTTTTCTGTCCTAATGTTCCAGACTCCAACATTGTCAAGGGATATCAAGATTGCCGTCCATGCTCCAGGATAAACCTAGACAACCAAGAGATAGGGGTCATAATCAAGTGACATTTTGTGATATAACAGGACCATTTTGAGCATACACAAAATAATAAATACTTCAAAGGTCTTTCAAAGGAAAATGTTTTCATTTGTTTGCCATGAGGTAAATTGTTGTGCTCATCAAGATGATTACCCAATTTTCTACTATCAAATGTGGCGACAATCAATATGAGGCTTTTGGAGTTGACAGTGAGCTGTCCCTTAACAGCTGATACTCCAAATAATTAAATTTCAGAATTTGACAAACTGTGACGTGGTTAAAATATGTTGATCTCAACTTGTTTATAACCTTTTAATTATAGTCCACAACACGGGCAATAGAGATCCATCCTAATCCCTCTATGGCCGTTTAAATGATTGGACAACCAGTATTAAACCTAGTGATGATTTTGATAACAAGAGATGCAAAAACATGATTCTCAACACTCAAATATGCATGCCAATTAATTTTTTAAAAAAAAAATCCTCTCTGGGCTACCCCTGACTAAAGGCGAAAAACCCTGCCATGAGTGCAGGTTATTCAAGCAGTTCATCTGCAAATTTTCAAATGAAGGGTAAAGAAAAGGTGGTGTGGAGGATAAACTAGAAGCGTTATACAACTAAGTTAAGGTGGTAGGAAGGCTAAAGAAGCGTTTCATCTGCCATGTCTTTCTCTTACAGAGCAAGGAAATGAGGAAATCTTGGTGGAGACAACTAAGTTAGAAGATGCAGTTCTCTGTGTACGGAAATGTTTGATTGTGACGTTCACGGAGAGACACTATAATAGGGATTCCTTCAAGATGACTATGAAGAAAGTGTGGAGGCCGGCAAGAGAAATACGATTCAAAGATCTGAATGCATCACTGACTCTCATCTAATTTGAAGATCGGCGAGATAAAGATCGTGTTATTTGCAAGGGGCTTTGGTCTTTTGATAAACACCTGGTGCTGATACAAGAGGTTGATGGGAGACAACAAGTTCATCGAATTAAGCCAACAGAAGTTCTGTTCTGGGTGCGAATTCACAACTTACCACCCATGGCAAGGAATGAGTACATAGGTAATCTTATTGGAAACAAAATTGAGCGGGTAGAAGAATTTGACCTTGAAAAGGGTGAAATGGCATGGGTGAATATACGAGTCCGAGTTAGTATTGACACTACAAAGCCTCTGTTAAGGGGTAAGAAGATCACCATAGGTTCCACATATCCTATGTGGGTTAGGTTCTCGTATAAAAGACTTCCAAACTTCTGCTATTGTTGTGAAAACTGGGGCATATGCATAAGGAATGTGAATCATAGCAACAAACACTAAAACAGCGGAGGTTACTGCTATGGTTTTTAGCAATAATGTGAAGCCTGAAATCCAACATGAAATTCTACATTTGTGGGGTGCTAGTGAAGTCCAACAATATACGAAGTACTTAGGCCTCCCTCTTGTCATAGGCAGATCCAAAACAAGGGCTTTTCAGGAAATAAAACAGAAGGTATGGCAAAAGTTGCAATGCTGGAAAGAGCAATTGCAAGGTAGGAAGGAAAAATTTCGCCAAAAGCAGTAGCTCTATCGATTCCAACTTACTCAACCAGTTGCTTCCTGCTACCTAATGCTTTGTGTTCAGAATTGGAAGCTATGATGGCAAATTTTTTGTGGGGAAAGAAAAAGGCTTGAAGGAAAGATCCATTGGATTGGTTGCCAAAGAATGTGAGCCAAAGTTTAAAGGAGGATCAGGGTTCAAAGACTTTGAGGACTTTGAATTTTACTTTCAAAACAAGGCTGGAGAATCCTGGAAGAAGAAGGTTCACTGCTGTACAGAATTTTGAAGGCAAGATATTTTCTAAAGTTCAATTTATGGAAGCTGGGTTGGGGACCAATCCTTCATATTCTTGCTGAGGTATATGGGAAGCCAAGAAATGGCTCATAAAAGGTTGCAGATGGCAGATTGGTGATGGGAAGACAGCAAAAATGTGGAAGGATCAATGGATTTCCAGTCCATAAATCTCTAGAGAAGGTAGGAATTAATATTAGCAAGGAAAAAAAAGAAGATACAGTGGCAAGAATCATACACAGCAGCACAAAATGGTGGAATGTAGATAAAATCAGGACTCTCTTCAATCAAAAATGGCAGCAGATATCCTAAAAGTGGTAATATGTCCTGGAGAGCACACAGACAAATGGGTTTGGGCACATGAAAGGAATGGAAGATTTAGGCCTCATTCACTTTCACAAAACTTTTCATATCATATCATCTTATCTCATCTAATCATTACAATTTTTTCAAATTTCCACACAAAATAAAAGAAATAATTCAACTTTTTCAAATCTCAAAATTAAAAATAACATTAAAAGAATATATTCGAATAATATTTTATTCAACTTTCAACTTTTCATCTCAACTCAATTCATCTTTTGCGAAAACAAACAAAGCCTTAGTGTCAAAAGCTCCTATAGGCTCATCAAAGGACAGCGAGGTAGCAACTCAAGAGAACGCTCAAATGTTAACAGACAGCATACCCTTTGGAAAATGACGGTGCCAAACAAAGTGAAGGTATTTGCTTGGCAAGCTTGCAAAGAAAGACTTCCCACGCAACAGAATCTATTGAAGAGAAAGGTGATTTCTGAGAAGCAGTGTTGTTTTCTGTAACCAAGATGTGGAAGACCTCTCTCATGCCCTCTTTAACAGTCCACAGCTCAGAAGGGCCTGGGAAGAGTATTTACTTACTATGGGAAGGTGGGATATGAACATGAAAGTGATGGATTTAGCCTTAAAGGTGAAAGAGGAAGGAGAGCCAGGAGAGTTGTCTTCACTTTTCTCACTGGCTTGGGGCTTCTGAACAAAATGATTCATGACAGGGAGTGTGTGGATCCGAGACAGGTGGCTGAACATACATTGTCAATGATGAGAAGTTATAAGGACTTAAAAGTGATCCCCCCATGCTAAAGTAAAGCAACACTACTGCTGGAAACCTCTCCCTTCAGATACTCTAAAGCTCAATGTAGATGAAGCCATGTTTTGTGACCTTCAAAGGGCTGGAGTGGGTGTAATACTTAGAGATGACAAGGGGAATACTATCATGGCAGTTAGTAAAATGGAGAATGTAGTACATGTTGGAATAGGTTGTAATATATATTTTAAAGTTGAAGAAATAAAGCTTGTAAATAAAATGGTTGAGAATTGTGCATAAGTAGAGATCTCGCTAGACTGTCGCTTGACATGTCGCTTGAGCGAAAGCAAGGCCGAGACTTCGCTCGGCTCTCGCTCGACGTGTCGATCGAGCGAGAATCATGTGACGATTTTGCTAGATCTTTGCTCGACGTTTCGCTCGAGCGCGAAACTATTTGAATGAATCTATGCAACGTCTGAAAGAAAAACGCATCTCAACCGAAGCGAAATGTGTTATTACTGTTGGTCGCACAATCTCGCTTGACAAGTTGCTCGAGCGAGAGTCAGGCCGTGACTTTACTCGATATTCGCTTGATATTACGCTCGAGCAAGGCGTCAGGCAGTAACTTCACTCGACCCTCACTCGACACCCCGCTCGAACGAGAAATGGTTATTTTGCTAATAATGTGATTTTTCACAGATACCTCTTCAGGCTTTATAAATAGTGTAGTGACAAACCTGTTAAGATACAAAAAATCCTTTATCTTCTTCTGTTTCTATCATTTTCAATAATAACTCTAGGAACTCTACAAAATTGCTATTTGTAGAGTTCAAAGGCTTTGTTGTATCCTAGAGACGATTTGCTAGGAACCTATTAGCAAACTCTTTGTGAGTGGGGGTAAATATTTTCTTAAAGATAGTATTACTATACGCCTCAAAGCCTTGATTAATTTTCAGATTCTCTTTCCTTCTCCAAAATTTCCAACAGTACATGACCCAAAGGCCATTGAGTTACTAGCTATTTTCAGAGGACTACAAATCTGTGCAAGCATGGGCAACCACAAGATCTCTCTTGAGAGTGACTGTTTGGTGCTTGTAGAGGCATTACAGAGTGATGAAGCTCCTGATTCTATACTTGGTGTTCTTATGAGTGAAGTTAAAAACTTACAAAATTGTTTTGGTGAATATCAATTTCAACATGTTTATAGAGGGTAATATGGCAGTACATACGCTTGCCAAAATGCTTCGAATGTTAAGAGCATTGATATGTTGTGTGATTGTATTCCAAACTTTTTTTCTCAAGCAATATGGCTTGATAAATGTCTGCAATCTTCTTTTATTAATGAAATTATGTTTCAGAAAAAAAAAAAAGAGAGAGAGAGAGTATCCGTGCAAATCCTTGACCAAGTAGTTATAGTTAGAATATCACAAGTCAAAACGAAAACAGCAACTAGATGCCAACTCGTGAAAGTTTAACGTTTAGAGGAACCAAATAAGTCTAAGGACTCGTTTAGACACTTGGAGTATCTCATAATTATGTGAATAGTAATGAAATGGTCTGTAAATAGTTGTGAAAATGATTTTAGTTCAGATTTTTTTTTTTTTTTTGGGTTTTGGGAAATAAGAGAGAAAAAAGTGAATAAAAATATTATAAAGTTAAAAAATTGTTTAAATATAATTTCTTAATGTTATTTTTGTTTTAAAGTTTGAAAAAGGTTTTTTTTTTTCTGTTTTGTTTTGAAGTTTGTAAAAGTTGTAATGATTAGATGAAAAGATTGAAGATTTAAAATTAAAAATTAAAAAGCATTTTTGAGTAATCTTTGAGAAGGAAAACTGTGAAAAGTCTTTGATAATTTTTATATCTTCTCATTGCCCAAACATGGCCTAGGAGCTCGACAATGGCAAAAATATACCTGTGTTGTAGAGCGGGCAATTCCATCCCACTTGTTATACGTGCCCCTGCTATTCTCGGTCCACTCACCATAATCCATCCTGCAATATATAAATCAAACTGCAGCGTCAAAAGCATGGTAAAGAGAAATACTTACCTAGGGATGTTAACACAACGAAGCAGAACAAAAATGACAGATCCCTACCCCACAACAAAAAATGCATATCCATCCACATGATAGCTCTGCATCTTGGTGTCATTGTTCTGTAGTATTACTTCCATAAATCCTCTAAATGTCCCATTAATAACTGATGTTTCCATCCGAGATGGTCCTGTAAGTGGCCTAGTTGGGAAATCAAGCTTGTATGCTCCCTTTACTTTGAACCAGTCGGCAAGCCTGATTGGTGTGGAAGGATTGACAAATGAGATTCCACTTAGTGTTGTCCGTCGTTTCCCATTAATCGTCACTGGTGGCTTGTTTCTCAACACATAAATCTCAGTCACATTGATAGAACCATATCTGAAAGAACCCTGTGGATTAGGGCGAGCACCACTAGCTGATACATTCCATCTGCAGAATTCAATAACAGAATCCTCAAAAATCAATCACGGTAAGTGATTCTCAGAACTGAAAGTTTCTAGTCCTAAGTTTGAGTTGAGCCCTGAATTATCTGGTGCCTTTGTACCTATCAAAAAATTATCTGGGTATCTTTGTACTCTTCCAAATGATTTCAGAATAAAAGAAACAAATATTAATAAACAAAGAATTCATGCAAGTAAAAGAAATAAAGAATACCAAACCAGGTACTTATTAGAAAAGTTGGCCCTGTGATAAAGACATAGGAAAGACCAGAAACATTTAAATCATAACAAACCTGATGGATCTTGCCTGGTTCATTGAGAAAGTCTTGTCAAATTCGTCATTTGGTGCATCTGGAAGGGGACCTTTTGCCTTTCCTTTGGAATTCGTGTAATGCAAGATGCCAACACCAGTAACTCTTTTCCAGCGCGATTCATTCACAAACCTAGGGCTTGCTACAATGTAGTAATCGGTACTTGCATTCTGATCCATGGTCACCAGAAACGAATAGGATTGTCCGACATGAATATCTAAGCTAGTGTAGTTTTGTTGCACTGTATATGATCCCTCTGTCTCAGCTAGAAGCAGATTATGGTTCTGGATCCTGAAATTGAGACTAGTTGACACTCCAACATTGTGTACTCGAATGCGATAAGTTTTACCTGTCAAAAATTATGAAGTTGTCATTTTAGGAGTTTGAATGACTCAACCAAGGCAAAATTCAAAAGAATGGGGGGAAGGGGGGGAAGCAATCTAAATAAACATTGATGAAATCGGGCAATGAATAATGAACACACTAAAATGGGGTAAAACCGTAATTATACTCCTGCATGATAGAGAATTTCATGGCGAATTGTACGTTCAAGGTTTAAAAAAAAAAAAGATTCATCTATACATTTGGAATGAAACAAATGCAAAAGATCCAAAAATGCTATAGAGAATTGCAACAAATCTGATCATGATGCTAAAATTTAAGCCAAAACCCATTAAAACATGGTAGAATTAACATGCATGGAGCACTCAACCCTCAGAGATCATACTAATTAAGAAGGTTAAAGAAACAAGTACATCGCACCACCTCATTAGTCGTAAGAGGTTCAGCTTTAAAAAAGCATACATTCTGTCGTTAGTCATACGCATCAACCAAATATCATGATCAGATTTGCTTGTATTTCCAAATATTGTATGAACAGTATCAAAACACTTTTCATCCAGTACAAAAATAAAAATAGATTCTTTGCCAATCATGTCACCTGGGTGGACTTCAATTGTTTCATATTCAATGCCATCAGGGACAAGGGTATCATTATATCTGAAGGGACCTTTCCCATTAATAAGAACTCCATCTGGCATTCCAAGATCTTTCCCAGCATCAAGAACCTTCCTCAAGGCCTACATTCGAAAAGAAAATAGCTTGAAATCACATAAACGTGTTATCTTTACCTGGTACCAATTGGGAATTCCGATATCCAATAACACTAACCGTATGATTCCGGGTGTACCAATCACCAATAAAAATGACAATGTCCCCATCTGGGGTTGCAAAAGGAATTGGAATTATGGCCCTGTTATTGATGATAAAGCCACCATACCCTCCGGAAGCTCTCTGGAAATTGAGAGATGGAAAATAGAAGAAGCTCCCAATCTGATCCTTAACCTGAAATTGGTAAGTCCAATTCCACTTTGGAGGGATAGGACAATTGGTTCCCAGAACTCCATCCTGCCATGAACTACGCCGCTGTTGAATCCCGGACCTGTTACACCCACCAAATTCCATACAGTGATTTCCTAAAATCTGCAGTTTTTCCAAACTCCAGAGAAGTTACAACAAATCCTACCAAGAAATGAGGAGATTCTCGTCCAATTTGTTCCGGACATTGACAGCGACGTTGTTATTAGTAGTCACATTAATAGTAGGACCAGGAAACTTTCCATTAACAGCAATAACCTACAAAATAATCCAGATATTTGAACATAAAACTCAAACCTTACAAACTGACAGCACTAAACAGTATAACTCTAGGCTCGGAAATGAAAATGCAAGAACATTTTGTAGATCTGGAACTAAAAATTTGAACTTTATTAAATCTAAAGCCAATCCATTTTGTCACCCACGAATTAAACAGACCCACATGAAAAAGATTACTGAAAGCAGTGAGAGAAAGTAGGTACTCCAGAGTGAAAGAGATCTGAGAAACATACCTGTTGGGGGACACCCAGAGGGGAGGCAGTGATGTAAGAGACTTCAAACTCATAGCTCACGAAATGGATCCAAAGCAAAACACGAGCTCACAAATAAGGTAATGTAGATGAGGAACACTGATAAAAAGCTACACAAAGCCATTTTTGCGACTTTCGAATTCGGGCGCTAGAAATTTAGAGCCAATCTTTGTCTAGCTATTCTGTGATTTTTACATTATCAGAGAAGGAGAGAGAAGTAACCAGAAGCTCAAGGCACAGTGTGTGTTAGTGTTTGTGCTTGGGAGGAGGAGAGAGAGGAAGGTTGTGAACGGCTCTAAGCCTCTATATGCTGCTATCGTCTCGTGTCCTGTTCTGTGTGCAGTTTTTTTTTCTTTTTTCCCCTTACGATTAGTAGTTAAGAACGTAACTTGGGTGTATAATTAAGAGAGAAAAAGCGCTCTGCATGGTTGTTTTAAGATTGATTCCAAGCTTTTGTCGGTCCCCAGTCGGCACTCATACGGTACGAGCATGGGAGGGAGAGAGTGTGTTTTTACAGAGAGAAGTGACAGCGAGTCGCCAGTTCACACATCGAGTACATATACTCACCAGTAAGTTAGTAAGCCTTGAATAGAGTAGAAAATCAAGACTTTTTTTTCTAAAAGTTGGAATATTTTATAAATAAATTATAAATTAAGAATACGACGATATAATATTAAGAGTCATTAACAGTTATTTTAAAATAAATAAATGTAATACTAAAATAAATAAAAATAAAAAATGAGTTATTTCGCCAATAAATTATCTTCCTCTCAATTTTTGTAAGAAGAAGTTGCTCAAAAACGATTTTGACATAATCTGAAAACAAATTATAAAACTACGACAAAAAGTCGCAATCGAGAAGGTTGCGCTGCAATTTGTTGATTTGTTCCTACCGAAGAAAATTATCACATTCACATCTTCTTGATCGCTAGTTAGGAGAAGTAAAAACATAAGAAAGAGTCAAAAACTATGCCAGATCTTTGACGGAGGGTCCTCGGAGGCGGTGGCGCGCGCCACCATAGAAGGAGCATGGATGGCCTGATCCTGAAGATCAGAGGTCGTAGAAACTACCGGTAACGCAAGTGGCATCCAAAGCCACACCAGAACATTAGAAAACGTGTGCGATGCGCACATCCAGAGTCATGCATGCAACAAACAAGCACGTCCGAAAAAGCAAAATTCTTTCTTAGAACTTTAAGATCGGTGATTGGAGAGGCTAGGAAGCCGACACGTGAAGCCCTGAAGTCTTCGGAGGACAAAAAATTGACATAAGTTAGCTCGAAAAAGAAAAACCGAAAAGAAAAACACACTGCATAAAAAAAAAAAAAAAAAAAAAAGGCAATGAAAAATTAGAAAGTAAAGGAAAGGAGGAGGAAGTACCCAACCTACCCCCGCTGAAAAGAGGTTGAAAATATTTAAGTTGTTGCTCGAAAATCGTTTCTTTGAGAAAAAGAGTTAGGCAGGTTGCACCCATATAAATCGAGATTTAAATTTAAATATCTTTACTCTAATATTATATTAAATTATTTTTTTTTTAAAAACTTAAATTAACAAAAAAAATTATTATTTATTATATATTTTAACACGTCTCACCGTTGTGCCTTTTGCCAAAATATCTACGCTTTTAATTTGACTGTTGTCTGCTCATATAATAAATTTTAAGAAGAAAAAAAAAAAAACTTGACCGTTGCGTCTAAAGATCTCATAAGAAAATAAAAAAGAAAAAAAAATACACGAAAAGCGCCAAATGATTGCCAGCCGAGAGGCCCATTGCCCACGCGTGGACCCCTACCCATAAATACTAGGATGTCTGCTGATAACCGTTACATTAATAGGACTCACTAGAAACAACCCTTGTTCGAAGATTATGATTTTCTGAAATGCAAGTATAAAATTCGTTCCTTTTTCAGAAAAATCTTGGAGATGATAACGGGTTTTCTTTTCTTGCTAAATTATTAGCCTCGTGATGCACAAAAGTAAATAATAGGGGTGGTGGTGCTACTCTCATAGAGAGAGGCCACCGAGATATCGATCGAATAGATTAAAAAAAAGATTTTTTTTTTTTTATTTTTTAAATGTTTTTAAAAATTAAAAATTAAAAATTAATAATTAATAATTAATCAGTGGCCACCACCTTTCCTGGAAGAAGCATTTCCCCATAATAAGTATAATTACTGTCTTCGTAGCGGCATTGGCTTTTCGTAGTGGTGGGAGTCCCATGCCCCTGTAAATTCGAACTTTTACACACTTTTTGATGGCAACATCCAGAAGATAAGGTGACGATTTGTTTTGAGGTGGAGGGTACTCGATTACCCACCTGGATCGCCACGTCATTGGTTTGTGTTAAACAACGTCCACCTCTTAGCTGAGTTGGCAACAAGGTGGATATCCTATAAAAATCTTAAACTAATTGAATTTTTATATTTATTATTCATATATCAAATATTTAATAAAAAAATATATAAATAAATAAATAAAATATGGTATATGATATATGGGATAATAAATAATTTTTTTATATATTTTTTTACTTGCATATTTTATTAATGAGAACCTCAATAAGGCTTACAAATTAATAAATGTATATCTAATATTTTAGGCTCGAGTTTCTTAAGTAAAGCCAAAAAGAAAAAACAATAAAGTTTTAAGTTTCTTACCATCGCGTGAAAAATGCCAAAAAGAATGGGTAACTTGTCCAACAAAGTTTTCTTTCTTCCTATGAAGGAAAAACCAAGGTGATCTATTAAGTAAGCGCATCGACCAAAAACTATTGTAGCCACAAGCAAGAGATACAAGCTCCTCAATTTTAATCCCACAACTTGACTTGGAGATCCACGTCAGCAATAATCAATATTAGATAGACAGACATACAAATATATGATATGGTAAAAATGAAAATGAAGAAACAATATTTTGTTATATTTTATGAATAATTTGAAAGGAATTAACAATTTTATTTGTAGTCCTCGACTTTAATTTTCATCTAAGTCATCTCCCAATTCGATGAATCTTGATCTCTATAGTGGGAAAAATAATCCTTAGACCCAAAACCACCACATTATGTAGATTTACAAAAATTACAAAAATTACATTTTCTTGATATGTAGATTTACATATGTGGATTGAACAAAAATTACAAAAATTTTTGGGGATTGAATAAAAATTACAAGAAAAATTATGTAGATTTACATATGTGGACCGAAAACTCAAAATTTTAGTGCATTACGAAATTTTCTTGATAAAATAGTTGTTGCATGTTTATATCTTTCTTACCTCAGGTTTGGAAGATAAACCGTCGTCTGTTTTTGAAATTCGAAAACGAGATATCATGACTGAATTCCCACCACATTCTTGGTGATAAAAATTTGCAAAGTACTGTGAAGAAAAAGAAAAGTAGGGCCCAAACATGTTTATTACACTAAAATACAAGAGTGAGTGGATATAATGAGACTAAAGAGTATGGGATGGTCAGGAAAGGAAGGCTAACAGATGTAGAACATAGGAGTGCAGGTAAAAAGTGATCAAGGGTGTCAAAGCATAAAGTATGCGGACAAGCAATAGTAGAAGGAAATGGATTGGTACACGCAATTCAGGAGATTATAAAAAGACAACGATCAGATAATAAATCTCGGTCTCTCAAACTCCCCATCAACCCATTATCTTCTTCAGCTTCCTTCTTCTCAAGAGTCGTCGAGAGCTCTAAGTAGAGGAGCTTCCTTCTTCTCTCCAAATATTCGTAGACGTATGTTTTACGTCGAAATCACGTAAATCTGATGTCTATATGCCTATTTATTTTATCTATTATTAATGTACGCGTTAGCCATATTGAAAATCTTGTCGTAGGTTTTAAATGATTTTGAATGAAGTCCAAAATATATAAGTGGGTCAAGAGTGACTATTTCTCCGATCTCAACCTAATGACTGATTTATTTAATATCAACAAATTCCATCACCCACGTCTGACCGGTGCGCAATAGTTGCGCAAGATGATTGCAACTAGAATTTTCTTACTACCACCGGCATTCGACTCCGTTGGACAAATTGTAGGGAGGAGGGAAAGTTTTCAGATTTTAAGTTTGAAATCCTTACTATTTCTCGCTATTTTATTTCTTTTAAAAAAACTAAGAATAAAAAACAATATAATCATTAACATGAGAAATACGTGTGCACGTACGTAGGACTGCAAGAAGAGTTCCAATTATTCAAGATAGTAGATGGCAGTTCATAAATGAAAATTAGCAGGGTTTCGGTTGAAGAGGGAAAGAATAATGATAAGCTTACTATTTATTTGTTATTATTTTATTATTCTTTAAAATTTTCTTAATTTTTTAAAATTTGATTTTTACTTAATAATTAAGAAAGTAATTATTAGTGAAATTGTGTATATTTTTTAAATCTTTTCTTAATTTTTAAAGATATTAAAAAAATATTTCAAATAAATAAAAATATTAAAAATAATAAATTAGTGATAAATAAATTATAAGTGTATAATCACCTAAAGAGAAAAGGATATATATATACTTAGAGCAGTACTAGAGATTTCTATTTTCGAATTCTTACTTAAGATATATATATTTTTTTTTAGTTTTTTATTTTACATGATTTTTATATAAGTATTTTAAAACAATGTTGTGAATTTTTTATATTTTTAAAAAAATGGTTTAAGATGTTAAAAAAATCATGTAAATAAAACATACATCTTAAAATACTTAAATTTTTAATTTTCTTATATAATTTTTTTAACATCTTAAAATATTTTTTAAAAATATAAAAAAAATTACAACATTATTTTAAAATACTTATATAAAAATCATATAAAATTAAAAATTAAAAAAAAAGTCTCAAATAAAAATTCTCATGATCCAAAAATAAAAATCTAAAATAAGAATCTCTAACATTTTTTATAACGTGCAGAGTGCAGACATGCATTGTTGGTTAAAGGTTTTTTTTTTGTTTGGAAGAAGTTGGTCAAAGGTTATTAACCACACGAAAAGGTCTCCATTGACATAGAATTGAAATCCTGAACACCAACAAATGGATGTCTGTACGAAATTATTTGTGATAGTTTGTGTACACAAGCCATATATCATTTTTTTTAAGTCTTCAATATTATATAATACAATTAGATTAATATTTTTTTTTAAGTTTTGTTTTCACCCGAACGCACAAAATGATAAATAATACATACTGTAAGATTTATTTTTTATATATTTTTTTCATTTCTAGAATTAAGTATTAAATCCCATCACGATTCTTCCTCAGTGCCACCCTAGTTATATTTAAAAATCATGAACCCGAAAAGTAACTTTTATGCTCAGATTCGACTCCTTAGTTTAATTCGTTTAAAACTCGTTTATGCGTTGATGATTGTATATATATTAGTTAACAATATAATTATATTTAATATATAATCTAATTACTTGTACTTTATGTTTATATATTAAATATACTCCGTAATTATATGTTCTTTATTCAAATACTTAAATCATTAAAGTATAGTAAATATTTTATAATTCATGCAATAATTAGTCGATAGGATTTAGAAAAAAATCTATCCAGCATCATTGTTCTTGTTAGGGTTAGTTATCCAACCAGATCCGATATCAACATTTTTGAATTGTTTACAAGCTACACTGTTTTCATTTAGCCGATTACCAACCCAATAACACTACTTCAGATTATGATGTATGTCGCTGTTGAAAGCATAGTTTTGAATTCTATTCCACTCTAGCCAAAATTTTTCGACCTAGTCTAGTGTCCGATGCATTATACCTCTTTATTTCGTTTTGCTCCAAATTATGGTCAAATTCTAGTCATTCTGGCCGGAAAATAGCATTCCGATCTCTATTCCATTCTGAACTGTTTTTATAATTTTCTTGCATTTGAATGATATTTTTATAGAATTTTAAATTCATATGATATATAATTAATTCTAGAATATTAAATATATTTATATAGTTTTATTTTTTTGTAATTTTAATTTTAAAAATATGTCTCCTCATTTTAATTTTTTAAAATATCATTATTATTACTAATTTATCTATTCTTTTATTTTTTTTCTTTATTTTTGTTTCTCAACTTAAATTTGTATTTTTTTAACCTATATTCATTTTATAAATTTTCAGTTAATTCATATGTGTACACATATACATGTGATACATACTAAAATATATATGTATTTATTTTATTAGTTGTTAGTTTATATATACAGATAAATATTTATATACAATATATAATTAATCACGAAATAGTGCACCAAAATATATCGAAACCGACTATTCCATCCTGTTGAGGAATAAATTCCACATTTCCTGTGAACAAGGTCTTAGACATGCTTATAAGCAATATGCAAACTTCTCTCATTGGACCGGTTTTATGAGATGAGTTAGGTTCATGAATTTCTACATGGTATCAGAGCCTACCACAGGACGAAATATGGACCCACACTACTTACCCCGTGACAAGGACCAGAAAAATTACTGGCCTGCACGTGAGGGAGGGTGTTGAGGAATAAATCTCACATTGTCTGTTGACAAGGTCTTGGGCATGCTTATAAGTAATATACAAACCTCTCTCATTGGACCGGTTTTATGAGATGAATTAGGCCCATAAATTTCTACACATCCTAATACTTAAACTTAAATATCACTAGAATAGAATTGATGAAAAACATTGGCTGAAAGCTTGAGCCCAGCATCTGTGATTATGAGTCCATGGGCGAAGTCCTCCTTCGATGACAGTGACTGTGAATTATCCAAAACGGTTATGAACATGAGTCAGTACTTGTGGAGGAAAACATAGAGGAAAACCCCCCCATGATTTACGACCCCTTGGGTCTCCTAAGTACCCAGAAATCATTCTATGATGCTCTGGGTCAGGAATATTTCTCTAGTTTATTGTTGTGTTCATAGTCTTGATTGAACCTTGGATGCTTTCTCATGATGGTTGTTGAGGAATCAGAAGGGGAAGCGCAAGTGCTCTTGGGTTTGGCCACTAGGACTCTCGACGTGAGTTCGAATCCACTTGTTTTTTTTTTTTGATAGTAAAACAAACTGATTTCATTCATATAAAAAACCATTACATCAACATATCATTCCACACAACCTGTACAATACTTTCAAGAAAACTACCCCACCAAACAGTGAGATCATCTACATGCCAAGAGTGCATCGCCAAGGTATGAGCTACTGCATTTGACATCCGCCCACTATGCTTAAAAGCAACAGCATTAAATATGCTCAGAAGCCTTTTAATTTCTTGTATAATGTTACCCCAAACTAAATCTGCTACTTCCTCCTTATTTAATTCCTGAACCACAAGTACTGCATCACAATCAATTTGGAGACTGGCAATTCCAAGGGGCAAACACAGTTGGAGACCTCTAAGAACTGCCATGAATTCAATCTCCATGGGATCACTAATTTGATGTTCTGTTTTGCAGGCCGTGAAAACAATACTACCCTCCTCATCTCGCACCACCAATCCCACACCAGATTTAGACAGATCTGCAAATAGGGCACCATCTGTGTTTACCTTCATAGTACCGGATGTTGGAGGCTCCCATCTACAAGTCTTCTTTGTAATGGTCCTTTGTCCTGCATTAACAGCTTGATATTCCTCTACAATTGAAAATGCATTATTAACAGCTTCTTCTGGAGTCATCTGCTAGCCTTCAAAATAGAATAAATTCCTCCAGTACCAAAGTCCCCAAGCACAGACAATGAGTTTCTGCAATACATCAATCTGTTGCCTTTGAATTAGAGTTGCAACAATTAGAAAAACATCCTGTTGTTGGTCAGCTGTAAAGAAATTAAATTGAGTCTGTAGAAAAGGAACAATAATAGGACAATACAAGAGGGCATGATTAATATCCTCATCACCCAAGTTGCACCATCAACAAGTTGCCTCATCCAAGACTCTTTTGGCTTGCAGGTTCTTCAAAGCTAGTAAGCCATTTTTGAACATTATCCAGGCAAAAATCTTAACTTTAGCAGGGACATCTAACTTCCACAAATGCTTCCAAGCTCGACTGTTCTCCTCTGTTTGAAGCCTCAGCTTGCTGTTGATCATTCCTCAGAGACTTAAATAACCGGTAGGCACTTTTTACTATAAATTTGCCACTCTGCTCACCTTCCCAAACAAGTCTATCTTGTTATCAATCGAAAGCATTATTTTAAGGACCTTGGCAGCTTCCATAGGCGGTATCAGACTTCTGACCTTATCAACATTCCAGTTCCAAGCTTGTTCATCAATAAGCTTAGCCACCTTCATATTCTGTTGTGACAGAGAAATAGAAACTGGTTTAGGGACTAATTTATGGTTTGGTAACCAAAAATTAGTCCAAACATTTATAGATTAATCATCTCCTACCCTTTTCCGACAGCCTGTAAAAAGCCAACTCTTTGCCTCCCAAATACCTCTCCAAATATATGATGGTGCATTCCCAAGCTTAGCCTTCTGAAAATTAGTATGGAAAAAATATTTAGCCTTAAAAATCTGATGAAGCAATGATTGATCTTCTTTGAGAATCCTCCACCCATGTTTAGCAAGCAATGTCATGTTGAACATCCGCAAATCCCGAAAACCCATACCCCCGTTACATTTAGGCTCACACATTTTTCTCCAGCTTATCCATCTTATTTTTCCTTCCTCTTTTCTTTGCCCCCACCAAAATTTAGCTATAATATTCTCCAACTCAGCACACAAGGTAGTTGGAAACTTGAAACAAGACATAGTATAAGTTGGGATTGATAAGGCAACAACCTTAATAAGAATTTCTTTACCCCCTTGAGATAGAATCTTTTTCTTCCACCCTTTCAGTTTTTTCCATACTCTAGTCTTTAACTGTGCAAATGCTTGTTTTTTTCCCCTTCCAATCATCGATGGCAGCCCCAAATACTTATTATAATGTTGAAAATGAGAAACACCCCACAACCTCATTATGTCATCTCGGGTACTAGGATTCATATTTCTACTAAAAACCATACTTGTTTTTATCTCTATTTACCTTCTGACCCGATGCATTTTCATAAACTTCCAGCAAATGGAGTATATTCAAGCTAACATGAGGAATAGCTCGACAAAACAATACACTATCATCAGTAAACATTAAATGATTTACTTTTAGAGCTCCTTGATAGCTTTTGATACCCTCCACCTTTCCATTCCCATCAGCCTATTGCAAAAGCGTAATCAAACCCTCTGTGCACAACAAAAATAAGTAAGGGGAGATAGGATCCCCTTGCCTAATTCCTTTAGTTGTAGTGAAAGAAACAGATTTAACACACTTCATAATTAAAGTAACCCATCTATCATCAAATCTCGTCTTATGCATAACAGTTTCAAGAAAATTCCATTGAAGTTTATTATAGGCTTTACTCGTATCCAACTTTATTGACATATAACCACACTTTCCTTCTTCTTCTTCCTTATAAAATCAACTAGTTCCTTATAGAATCCACTTGTTTTAAACTTGAGAGGATCCATATATATAACAATGATTAATTACTCGAGGAAATACGAGTATGATGTTTTACAAGATATTTTACAACACATACTATAAAATAAGAGTATTTTTATAAAGTTGTGTTAATTTTATAGGATAATTTAAAAATATATCTCTCCTTTTAAAATAAAATTTGAAAAGTATTGTGAAAAATGATGCATGTGTGCTTATCATTTTTCTTCTTTTAATTATGTCTCTTTTTAAAAAAATAATATACTTAAGACCCGTTTGGATATTACAAATCTTATCTCAATCTGATCTCAATTAACCATCTCGCTATTATTCATAAGAATAGTGCTAGTAGTGTGTCGCCCCAACTTTGACAGCTAGGCGTGCCCACTAATACAAATTTTACTTCTTATTTCTTTTTTTTTACCCGTATTAGTTCAGTTGACCAATGCCGACCCAACACATATTGGGTCAATATTGGTTTGGGTAATCAAACAAATGGTTATTTTGAGTAGTTCTACTTCTCATCATTTTTTTATTATTTCATGATATAATATTAAATGATAAATTCACAAATAAAACATAATAAATCATATTTAATCATATAGTGTCACATTATGTGATGATATGAAATGTTTATACCATATATGAAATGTTTATACTATACTATTATTGATATATACTAATACTAGTAAATTATGTAGACACATAATATATAATTATTAGGGATAAATATAAACTAGTTATATGTCAGTTATTTATAAAATTTTACAAGTTTCTAATTTACTAGAAAGTCTATTCGTTAGTTATACAAATTCCGTTAGACTTAGAATTTATATTCTACAATTTATATAATTTCTTAATTACAGAATTTCATTAAAAAAAAAAAATTCAAAAATTGAGCCCACTTGGCTCTGGCGAATCTAGCCCGAACAAAAATAAGATAAACATCGAGAATTCAAGCAAGACTTTTGTGAACCAAGCCGAAATTGACAATCCAAAAAAGGGGATCGACATAATTCGATTACAGCGTCATAATATGTTTGTTGGGATTTAGAACTTTTAGCTCTGGTTTATTTTTATAGATAAAATGAAATAAAAATTAAAAATAAAATAAAATATTAATAAAATATATACTTTTTAAATTAATTTTATTTTAAAATTTAAAAATGTTGTTTTAAGATTTGAAAAAGTTAAATTATTTATTTATTTTTTATGAAAATTTGAAAAAATAATAATAATAATAAAAAGATGAAATGAAATGAAATGAAATTATTTGTAAAAACAAATCACAACTTAGTGCTACGTATTGTAGCAATTAGCATAGATTTTAAGAAATGAGATTCAAGGTGGAAGTGAACTGTGCAGTGATCGAAGTCTTCAATATCATATGACACAACTGGATTAAGATTTTGTGAATTTTTTACCCGAACACACAAAAAAAGGTAAGAAATTTTATAAATTTTATTTTAAATAATAAATATTACAAAATTTATTTTAAATATGATTTATTTTCCATTTTAAATTTTAGAGTTAAAATATTAGCTTTAAATCCATCAGAGTTCTTCCCAGACCTAGTTGAATTGAAAAGCCATCAACCCTATAAAAAAGTAACGAATTGTTTTATTCCTTATAGAAAAGTCCTAGCCTTACTCTTAAAAGAATGTTTCCAAAAAAAAAAAAAACTCTTAAAAGAACGTCAATATAATTGCATAAAAAGAAATGTTGCCACCATCTTGCTTGGACTGCGTCGACGGCTTTATCAACTTGATTAGGTTGCCTATGAAAATGGGTCGTATTATACAATTGGATTAGGTTGCCTATAAAATATACAAGAAGACAGAGATTCGATCTCGTTTGGATTTGAAGATGAGATGAGTTGAGATGAGTTGAGATGAGTTTAGTTTATTTTTTAATATTATTATTATTTTAGAATTTGAAAAAGGTGTATTAAAATTTTAAAAATATATATTTGAATTTGAAAAATGTGTATTGGGATTTGAAAAATGTATATAAAAATTTGTATTTTGTATAAAAAATTATAAAAATATAATGATGAAATGAAAGTGAGTTGAGATGAGTTCAACTCACTTCTGAATCCAAACGGCACCAGTTGCCCATCAAGATGGGCTATAAACAATTATACAATTATTATAAACAATTATTATACATTAACATTATATGTTATTATACATAGATTTCTACAATTTACATCTTAAGAAAAATAAATAAATAAATAAAACTAAAATTAATATATATGTTATAAAACTAAAATAAAACTACTATTACAAGAGAAAATATAAGAGAAAATATTTAAAACTCTTATTATTCAATAACTAAATTCTCTATCTTCCTTTATTTCTTTATTTCTCTATTCTTTTATTTTCTTTTATTTCATTCTTGATGCGTGTGTATACAACTGAACTCAAACTCTCTATTTATAGAGAGTCTTAGATGTGCGTGACCATCCACAATTATCAAGTGGATGGTCATTCACACCAAATAATGCAGAGACATAGAGGGGACAAGATGAAAGAGAGGGGGGACATACGCCGCCCCCCTTTACGACTTTTACAATACTCCCCTTGGAATGATCATCCATAAAGAATCTGTCTCGTTAAAATATTGTCAAGGAAAAACTCAATAGGAAGAAAAATCAATGGCGAAGGAAAAATAGTACAGTATTCTTATGTACCGCTAAGTACTTTAAGATTGTCTCATTAAAACCTTGCAAAGGGAAACTCAGTGGGACAAAACTAGGAGTGTTCATCCGGGTTCCGGATTTGAGAATCCGAAACCCGGATTCGAAATTTTCTTAAACATTTTTTTAAAAAAAAAATCAAAAGTATTATAAAATAAATAAAATTTTAAACCGGGCCGGGTACAACCCAATACACCTGAAGACAAAACCTTAGCGAAGGAAAAATAGTACAATCAGCACAAGTCTTTAGGATATTTTCTCCTCCTAAAAGATGCATTACGAAGATACGGGTAGCTCTATATCCCCATCCGATATTATCTACTTTGGCACTTCAGTGCCTCAAAGATTTAAAATGCGTTAAATAAGGTAGAGGGAGCCCCACATATAAGGCACTTGACAGCGTTGCAGTTGGTAATGCTTTCTTGAATAAATCTGTCAAATTATCACTTTTCTTGAATATGTTGAATCATTGATCTCAGCCAAATACACTCTCGACTTGCTTCATGAATTGTAATTATCTTTGAATGATTTGAAAATGTGGCAGATAGTGTTTGCTTGATAGACTTAGTAGAAATCTGATACCTACAGTAATACTTAAACTTCCCCTAAGAATATGCATCAGTTTTTCAAGTAATAAACAAACATGATTTCAGCATATATAACAGGGTTAAGAATTCAAACATGATTTATAAAATAATACATTAGAAAGAACGTGCTAATAGTTTCATCTAAAATTTATCTCTATTTCGGCATTATTAGGAGAACATGTTCATGCACAACGAAAAGAGTATTGGAGATCACTCATGTTCGACAAAAGCTGTAAAAGTTTGAGGTCTAGTTCTATCGGTTTGGCGGAAATTCAAATCCGCTTAACATTGTTGACAAAAAAGATTTTGTGGAGATTTGGAAGCTTTGGGTTGTTGTTTAAAGATGATCATTTTCACCCATCAAATACTCACGCAATATCTCATATTTCTCATTGATCCAATTGTTGTTCATCCAAAATAATATTATGGCTGAGAGAAATTCTTTGGTTAATGTCCCGGATTTGAACCAAGAACCTTTTACACCTCAACTACTTATTTTTACTTCTGAGGCTGTTAACACTATAATAGGAGTAGAGATACATTTTTCTAGTAAAACTGATCCTGAAATTGTTGCAGCATCAAGAACCTCTAAGGCTCAATATACTGTCTCTATTACAAACATGTCTCGGAGGCTATTAGTGAAAGCAAGTGAGGGTGATCATCTTAATAATCAAATATCTGAATTGCATCAAAAACTTGCAACTAAAGATAGAAGGAATAAAAAATCAAGACAAGAAAACAAGGAACTGAAGAAATTTACAGATTGGTATTCTCGTGACCTGAAACGTCGAATAGAAGAGCTGGAATGAGTGAGAGCTCAAATACAAATTCAACAACAGCAGCTAACAGTAGATGTTTAGCGTTTACAAGAAAACTGCAATTAATCTCGCTGACTTTTGAAAATATGCATCCAGTATATTTTATAATTTTGCCTAAGTGAGATTTGAAAAAATGATGGTTTGTCTTATTCTTATTTCTATCTCTATAAGAGTAAGTTTCAGTTTTATCTAATTCGCATCAAATCTTCTTCTCATATCTATAATCCATCTGCATTTATATTCTTATTCTACAAATTTTCAATGGCTCATCAATTTTCTTTCAATATTCCTCATGATCAATATATGAGGTATCTTTCACCTCAGTTACAAATTGTTCTTGCATCTTCTGTAGGTGCCATGTTGCAGCAAGCGAATGATCTGGTTAATAAGTCAGATCGTGAAGCCGTTTATGCGTTGGTGACTCTTGGTACTTGATACTCCTCATCTATTTTAATTCAATCCAACAATAAAGAAAACCTGCCGAGAAATAAAAAAAACAACATCATCTAAAGGAATCCTTATTGCAAATCAAGCCGCAATTGGGTCCAATAGCAATAGTAGGCAACTATCAAATAAGCAAAACAATTAAAAAAAAAAAATACCATTATCTTTTATTTTGATACTTTATTTTGATCATTTATGTATTTATTTTTTTATTGATTAAAAAAATAATTACTAATATATTAATATTTTTTTATATATATTTTTAAAATAATAAAGAATATAAATATAAAAAAATAAAAGAGAATTTAGTCTGGAGGCACTCCCGAGGACACCCCAGCACCACTCTTCTTAAAATTAAGCAGCGATAGCTTTCGAGGTTTCTCAAGGCAGCTCCTTTTTCTTTTTATGAACAATTACACGTGCTAAAGCTTTTTTAGATTTATTTCCTCGTTTTATTATGAGTAATGATAGTTTTACTAACTATCTATCATTTTTTATTAATTTAATGATTAAGAAAATGACTATTAGTAAAATTGTATATTTTTTACATTTTTTTTAATGATTAAAAATATTTAAAAATATTTAAAAGAAAAAAAAAACACTGAAAATAATAAACAAGTAATAAATAAATGATAAATGTATTATCACCATTTTATTATTTATTAGTTAGATAAAAGTACCAATTAGAAGCAAAAAAACATCCACCAGGAAGTACCTTGCCTGTAGTTTTTTTTTTCCTTTTTACTTAAGATCTTGCATTAGGTAAATATTTTAGCTATAAAAAAATTTAAAAATAAACTTACAAATAACGTGACTTGATGTAATATATCAAATCCTTAAATTATTTTTAGTATAAAAGAAATCTACTATATTACTTTATAATTTTACTTTTATAAGATCTTTTTAAGCTACAGAACTTGTCAGTTAATATAATATGAGTCATGAGCAAGAACATAGGAGGAACAGTTTTTGTTACAAGGACTAGGCAGATTGAGTCCAGAAAGAGCATATTCCGCATAGGCCTCATAAACTTCAAAAGGCCGCCCGGATTTGAATAAAGTTAATTTTGCACATACAAAATAGACGGGTCAACTACGTACCCGTATTTTTTCAAAATTTGAAATTTTGATAAAATTAAATCCTTTTGACGAATACCTAAAAATCAATTTGTCACATTGTTAGGAATTTAGAAATTAATCTCAAATCCTATTTTTCTTGGTTTTAATATTGTTATTTATAATTTTCTAATTCTCGTCAAAGTTGTGCACCACTTCTTTGGGGCCTGCTCTGCTTGCATAAAAGCAATCAAAAGTGCATGATTGGCAACTGGTCATTGGAAGAAATTGACAATTTTTACACTCAAACGGCAAAAAGATATGGTACAGAACTAATGCTATCTCACAACAACTCCCTATATTTTTGTTCACAATGAGATCATCATCATTATGATCACTTTCCCATATGATAAATTGATTGGATTTGGACGTTTGATTCGTGCATTGTGCAGATTCCAAAAAAAGTTCATCTTGTTTTCATCATCATCATCATCATTATCTTCTCTTCTTCTTCGTCTCTGCTCAAAAGTCAAATCAATGATCTTGCTCAGGGCGGAAGGGGCGTAAGAATGCAGAATTCATCTGCCATATCTTGAGAGAGGAAGTCACACTGGCTTCAGTAGCATTGTTGAACAGAAATATCCGAGCAGCTCCATAAATAGCTTTTGTTGGATAAACACGAGATGTAATGCAGGTCCTCCCACCTTGAGCAAAGCTTTCAATGATTGAATGATCCACCTGGATTACCATAAATGTACACGCAATTATATAGAAGTTGATGCATTGATCTAGTTATAAGTTAATTATAGCAACACATTCATTTGATTAGAACTAACACCAAAGCTCTACTAACCAGTAATCTCACAGACAACTTTTCATCTTTTAGTACTGGAATGATGCTCCCATAAATTTGTTTATTAACATCACTTGCCTCAGAAGACCTGAAATTCCGGAAACAATCAAGTATTTTATCTTTTTGGGTGCATAATAATAGAGATCATAAAAAATAAAATCAAGATAATAATCAAACAAGGAATAGAATTAGAAAGACCATAGAACCAATACCTTGTTTGATCAACACAGAAGAAAGTTGTGAGATTGCCATCAGTTCCTTTGGCAATATAGAAATACACAGGAGTGTGCTCCTTAAGGCTGTCATCTGCTAGAACAAGAAGTCCAAAGGGTCCGAGTGCGCCACGTTCAGCAGCTCCACCACTGGTGCTGCAGCTGAACTCCACATTGACATTGGTTTGGGCTGTCCTCTTTAAAGCCTCCTTATCTAACTCAAACTCGGCGACGATATCTACCTGCGTGGCTGTGCCGACATCTAGAGGAACAACTGATCCTGCCTTCACCTTCACCTTGTCAAACACTTTGCTGGTCAATCTCAAACTGTCTACCTCCTCCACTGGCCACTGGAGCAAATTGGTACCAGTCTTTGTATCAAGCAACACTGTCCTTGGAATACTCTGTCGAAGATCATTGCAAAAACATGAAAATCTTTCGGTTATGTTATTCAAAAACAAAAAGCATGATAACCTATGACTTTGAGCTTGAAAGAAATCAGCATACCTGAACTGATGCCCAGCCCTTCTTCACATCGGCAATTTCACTATCAGACTCTCGAATCCAACCCCACAACACTCTCCTTCCCTTGTGCAAATCATAGAACGACTTGGATGCATAAAACATCCCATAATCATACCTCAATCCAAGACCAATCTTGGTGTTATCGGGAACCCATATACCTGCCTTCTCATCATAAGTCCCAAGTGCATAATAATCCTTTTTGTCCTGATCAAGGCTTGTTTTGATTACGTGCTTCACTCCAGGGCCATTAACCGATGTGTCCAAACCCTTTATAGATGTATTAGACACAGGAAAGAAGTCCACACACTCCCACATTCCAGTGCCAGGGAAAGCATATAGAACCCCATCTGAAAGCTCGTAGTTCTTGAAGTCCTCAGTGCTGTAGATCAAAGTAATGCCTGTTTTGTTAACCTTAGACCCTATGGCAATGTTCCATTTCCTGTCCGAGGTGTACCAAGCCGTTGTTGGGTCACGGAAATCCTGCGAATCGATGCCTGGTGGAGGGTGAAGGACTGGGTTGCCGGAGTACTTGACCCAGTTTATGAGAAGGGGATCAGACAGGTTGGCTGGATATGCAAGATTTTGAACCTGAACTGATTCATTTGTGGATCCAGTGTAAAGCATGATAACTTGGCCATCAGGAAGGACTGTAGCAGATCCAGTCCAAACACCATTGATGTCATACCACTGATCAGCAACCATTGCCAAAGGGAGGTGAAGCCAATGTATCAGGTCCTTGGACACAGCATGGCCCCAAACTATGTTGCCCCACACTGCTCCATTTGGATTGTATTGGTAAAAGAAGTGGTACCATCCCTTGTAATACATAGGGCCTGTAGTATTTTGCAAGTGGATTGTGAGAGTTAGCTAATTATGGGTGAACAAAATTACAGAAATTGTTAAATTATTCGGCCTAGTTTGGTGATGGGTTTTGGAATAGTTATAGTTATAAGACTGATTCTTGCCTTGCCCTGAAACTTTTTTTTTTTTTTCTTGATACTCTTATGAGAACTTATCGTGTTTGGTTGTTAAACTAAACTCTAACTCATTTCAAACTAATCAAACTAATCATTAATGTAACCATTACCACCAATCAAACTTAAGGCAACATACCCGACTTTTTATTTCCAACAAATAGATACCAAGCAACTTTATGAAAACTATTACATATATACAAAGATTTTACAAAATAAATCTATAAATTGACGTAGTTTCATATAATTCATTAGATTTATATTATAATAAAAATAATTTTACATCCTGACATATCACATCAAGTGATATTAATTAGTCGGTTTACTTTTATATAATATTATGTCTAAACTTTTTCTCTCAAAGTAGAATCAGACTGACTCTTGAACCAACCACCTCAACAAGTTAATACGAACCAGAATAACGAAAGTAATCCGACTAAAATTTGGCAAGCAGTCGTTTAATACTTTTCATTAAAGTAATTTTCTATTTGGTCTAGCTTGCCGCCTGTCATCATTTTGACCCGCAATTCTCATCTGAATATGCTATGGAACAGTTGTAACCATCCACTATTGTAATAGATTATTGAAATGACATAATTTCCTGAAATCTCCTTTCCAAAGATTTGACCATTATAACATCAAAATCATAAATCTATTCAATCGTCTAGGTGTTCAAGATGGGGCCAATATATTATACCTAATGAAAATAAATAGATAAACATCTGCCAACTTTTTTTCTTTTCATTTATTTTTCGCAAGAGCAAGTCATATCTGGCGACCTTAAATGGAGAGGAAGGTCTTACCGTTAGGATCTGAAGCAGAGCCAGCCAGATTCCCCCATCAAAGGCAAGATGGTTGAAGCACGCAGCCAGAACAAAAAAAAAAAAAAGAAGCTTTTGATTAAATTGTTGTAAATAAATAAATAAATAAATTCGTCAATTATTGCTTAAAGTTAAAACATATGTCGACGTTCTGATTGTCGTAGTGCCTGTATCATCACTATTCGACAACGTGGAAAACATGTAACTCTCAAACCAGTTAATAGCACTTTTTGCCAGCTATAAATGCCTTTTAGATTTTTCTATGCCACTTATTTAATATTAATATAATAGAGAATTTTTTTAAATTACGTTTCGATATCAAAAATATTTATGAGTAATAATAAAAAATAAATAAAACATAAAAATAAAATATTAAATAATATTAAAAAAAATTAATAATAAAATAATAAATAATATAGGTTCAGAAAAAACAACCCCAAACAAAAAAGGCAACAAACAAACCTGGAGAAAATAAATGGTTACATTTACAAATTAACATACCGTTCATCCAGTTCTTCTCTGGCTGGAAATGATAAGCAGTCCTCTGCCATGACAACATGGTATTGTTCCATGGAAACGACACGACATTGACGCCGGAAAATACCCGGTTCGCCTTCTCCGACACGCCAGCGGATACCCCACGTGAAACCAGCTTCAAGGGCTCCGACGGCATCGATGATCCCGACGTAGCCAATGATACATTCCCATTTTCATGGACATCTGAATTCCGATCAGCAATGAGAATGACCAAAATTAGTGAAAGCAACAAGAACCCAAAAATGACCACGAGGGCAGTCCTCTTGGGTGGCCAGCGCCTCTCCAGATCCAACTCGCCGGGGCGGGATCTATAGAGGAGAGGGGTGCTCGAGCTAGGTAAGTTGGCGGCGGAATCCTCATGCTTTGATGAGAATGGCCGTAATAAGGAAGACACCACCATGGTACGTACCTGGGTTTTGTAACAAAATATCAGAGGATAAGCAATCAGAAAATGGGATAAGAAAAAGACCCTCTTTTTTTTTTTTTTTTTTTTAATCTTTTCAAATATGGATTTTTGGGCGAGGTCTCTGTTTCTCTGCTATGGTTGGTTATCCTGCAATTGGTTGGGCAGGGAGCGGCTGCGAGAGAGAGGGATTTGCGAAGCAACAAAGATTGTGTCTTTGAGTCATACAAATTCCAGTACCCCTTATTATAGGCATTTATAGCCGTAAGGATGTTGCACAATCGAGATTGGACATTATCGTTTGACGTTCCTCAACGTTGCTCAACGAAGTTTCATGCTAATCTTTGCGGTTGGTGGAGCCCCCTTTTTTTTTTTTATAGAAACATCCTGTAATCACTTTAAAAAAAAAAAAATTTATTAATAATTTTTTTTAATATAAATTCTATATTTTATTTATTTTTTAAATAATTCTACAACAATTATCCAAGAGGATATAAATATGTATATATATAGATATATTGTTGACATTGATAAGGGGGCAATGCTTTATTGGTGGTGAAAACTTATGTCAGAAATAATGCCACCCAATACATTCCTATTGGTTGCTGGTGATTAGGTTTGGGGACCAATTCAGACGATAACTTCAAACCCCTTGACGTTTCATCAATTATAGTCTTTGTCACATGTTAATAATGCAAGTTAGGTTGCCATTTTTGCCCATCTTATATCAATTAGATCTCGAAGAGCTGGCACATAATATTCCGTCAACAATATTATCATTTGAAACTTGATGACCGTATACATCCGAAACGAGATCTACAGGTCAAGAACTCAACAAGAAAACCTTAAATTTTGCAGGGAAAAAAAAAAAACAAATTAGAATATAGATAATGAAAAACAAATTAAGACTAGATATTATCCTGAATATTGAAAGAAGAACATTACACGTTTATCACTCTATTATTAGGGCAGTACGTAGTTAGCTCCTTCCACAAACTCTTTTGGGGCTGTTATTTCATTGGTAAAGAAAAAATAATTCATAATCGATAACTCATATTTGAAAGATGGGATGTTACTCATTATCCTATATTATATATTTTATATATTTTAAAATTATTTTTATTTTTAATTATTTTTATTTAATTATTATTATTATTAAACTAATTAAATTATTTTACTTATTATTTATATATTATATATTTATTATATAGAAAAAAATTAAAAAAAAAATAAAGTATATTATGAGTAGGATTCTAAGAATAACAAACAGAATTATTCATTTGAAAGAGACTGCCGCTTGCTGATGAACCATTCAATGTAATACTATCCAATATTACGTGGCCTTCCAATATTCTATCCAATGTAATACTTTTGACGGAGTCCTCAGAGACAAATGATTGCAGACACGTATGCAAGAGATCATGACTAGGCCTATTTGGAATCTAGGACCTAATTTTGTAGGTCAATAATAATGGAGTTTATAATAATAATAATAATAATAATAGAAATAAATAATGGTACCTTTAGTTAACATTATTGACAAGAGACAAAAATGATGAAAAGAGTGCACATGAACCAGATCATAATTCTCCATTTGATAGCTCATTCCCAATTTCCTCTTTCGTTTATCGCATGCTGACCTACATGCCTTAGAGTAATTTGCCTCCATGGAAATTAGAGGGATAGAAATTATATGAAATTCAAACCTCTATTCAAGCACTCAATCAATGGCAAAATCAAATACTACAATCAACATTAATGAAAAAATAGATGCAGTTATATACGTATTCTTATATATATATATTGAATCAATATTATCAAATTAAAAAAAAAAATCCAAATAGGATATAGAAATGAGAACGAATTTCCTTACGTGAGGCCTCTCCCTCCTTGGAGTAATATATTATTATAATTATCATCTCTTGGGTTCCTACTGCAATGAAGCAAGAAAGTGGATCACTTGGTCCTTGAAATCTTAATTATTTATTGTTGTATTATTTTTTTGAAGAACTTGGTTCGTATTTTAATTCTAATACAGAAATGTGTGGTCTCTGTCCTTTCTCCGTATTTCCATCATATTTAAGTCCAAAAAAATGAGTTATATTTTTATATATATATTTCGTTGTCTTAATGTATTGGATATTGATTGTTTTAACCATTACTAAAGTCTAGTTTGTTTAGAGAATGAGATTAAAAATTTAAAATATATTTTAAATTCATCATTATATTTTTTAAAGGGTGATATTGTGGTGCGGTTGGGCTGCAAAACGTTGCACCCCTCCTAAACCCCTATAATTATTATAAAAATACAATAAAAAATATTAAAAAATATAATAAAAAATACAATAAAATAAATAAAATTTAGAAAACATAATAAATTAATAAAATTAATAAAACTTAATAAAACTTAATAAAAAAACACAATAAAAAATAAAATGAAGATGAATTTTTAAAGGGTTTTGGCCTTAGTCCAGTCTCTACCGTCGCTGGTGGCGATGGGCCGGATCCATTTTCAGGTTTAAGGCCGTCGGAGGCACACCGGAGGTTGTCGGGACTTGCAGTTGTATGGGTGGGGTCGTCGGCTCCATTTGGTCCCAATGAGATGGGCAGTGTTGCCCACCGCAGCGGGGGACGGCGGGGGCTGCAATGAGGGGGTTTGGTCCTACCAAATCCCAAGATATTCCTTTTTTAAATTCTCATATAAAATATAATAAAAAATTTAACTTTTTCAAATCTCTATATAAAATTAATATTAAAAATTATTTAATTTTATTTTATATTTTTATTTTATTTTATCTTATTTTATTTCATCTTCAAAAATAAACTGAACGTAGCTAGTTTTCTCTGTACCAAATGATCCACGTGGCCATGGACACGTTCACATTTAGAATTGTGGATGATTATATAGATCATCATGATTTGAGCATTTGCTTCATCGACCTCATATTTTAATTAGGTTTATTTTTTAACAATTATGGCGACGAAAGAAAAGCATCTTCCCAATCAAACAATTTCTGCTTTATTATTATTTTTCTCCCTTCTGTTTGGCAAAGTTGTTGCAGGGATGGCCCTTGCATATAGTACCAAGAAAAATGTCTCTAAAACCAGGTGATCTTAAAAGGAACGAATCATTTCCATATTAACTTAAATTTAATTCATTATTAAATGAATTATCCGAATTATATTTGTGTCACGGCCTGCTATTTACATATATAGATCATTATATATAATGTCCCTGCATCATTAAATATCACAAATGGTTTCTGTGATTTTGAGATAATCTAGTGCTCCTTAATTTCTTCAAAATTTAAAAAAAAAAAAAAAAAAGGAAACCTTAAGATTCGATCCACTGTAATTACGAAAACTTAGGTTATAAATTGAAGAATTTTAAATTGAAAGTTGACAACAATCAATCAAAATATATTAAGGAGCAAGCGTATTATATTGTACGTACGTAGTGACTCCGAATTTATCACAAAGCAAGCTGCTTGTTAGCTAGCTTATGATCTTCTGATCCTTAATGTTACGAGCACGTGTCTTCTTCACTACGCACGTGTTCCGGTCCCAAACGTGTCAACACGTTTTCCTTTTCGGCTTTCCACGAAGTTGGCTAGAGGTTATTAGATTTAGAGTATTGATCACGTTAGATTTATTATTGGATTTATTCAAAATATAAATATAATAATTTTATCTAAATAATTTTAGATTGAATTTATCAAATCCTACCTCTTCAAACGATTACGTGGCCTTACAATATTCTATCCAATGTAGTAGTTTTGACAAAGTCCTCAGAGACGAGACGAATGATCGCAGACACGTACGCAAGAGATCATGACTAGGCCGCTTATTTGGAATCTAGGACCTAATTTTTTAGGTCAATAATAATGGAGTTTATAATAATTATAATAATAATAAATAATTGTACCTTTCTCCGTTGGTTATCATTATTGACAAGAGATAATAGTGATGAAAAGAATATTCATGAACCAGATCATAATCTCCATTTCTGAGAAAAAAAAAGAAAAGAAAGGATGATCATAATCTCCATTTGCTAACTCATTCCCAATTGCCTCTTCGTTTTTCCACATGCTGACCCACATGCCTTGGTTTGTCTCCAAGGAAATAGAGGGATAGAAGTTATATCAAATTCAAACGTCCTCTATTCAAGCACTCAATCAATGACAAAATCAAATATTACGATCAACAATGAAAGAAAGATGCAATTACGTATTCTTATACTAATTTAATAACAAAATTTGTTAAAGATTTGTGATCTGATTGAAATTTTAAAGTTCAAAACTCCCATCTTTCAAATATATCTAAAAGAGGAGGAAAAAAAACTTGAAAAAGAGTCTTTACGACCAAAACAAACATATATGGAAAGAAGGAATCTTCTTATGTGAGGCATCTTCCTCCTTCGAGCAATCTTACATGTACATGATCTCATATATAACTTTTTATAAAATTGATAACGAGATAATAATGTATATCAATCAAAATATTAAAAAAATATAATATTAAAAGAAAAATATTAAAAGAGAGAAATAAAAATAAAAAATACGAATAATTAAATTATATGATGCATAAAAATAATATTTATGCACTGTGTGTATCAAAAGTTACATAAATCATATATAAATACTATTTTTGTTGGAGTAATATATAATTATTGTCTCTTCGGTTAGGCCTACTGCAATAATGCAAGAAAGTGGATCACTCGATCCTTGAAGTCTTAATTAATTAATTAACTATAGTTAAATATTTATTGTTGTATTATTTTTTGAAGAACATGGTTTACTTGAAGCAAGGTAACAAGTTACATGACTTTGCATAATTCCTCGTTAAAGAGTTGTCATATACATGTATATACTGTTGTGGCTGTCTGATTTATCTTATATAAAAAAAAAAACTCTTTTATTTTAATTTTAATATAAAAGAAAAATGATACACATACAATATAATTATATAATATATTTTATAATAAGTATTAAATGAAAAATAATTTTATAAAATATTTTATATAAATATAATATTTTATAAAATTATTTTTTATTTAATATTTATTATAAAATATATTGTATAATTATATTGTGTGTATATATATATTTTTATTTATATATATATATATATTTAATTGTCCTAGACTCCAAATGTATTGGATGATTGATTGATTTAACCTAACACAAATGGTGTCTAGTGATCAAGTAGCTTTTCTCTGTAGCAAATGATCCACGTGGCCAGGGGCTTTCAACTTTCAAGGACACGTTCACCTTAAGAAAGTGGATAATAGATCATGACTTGAGCCTTTGAGGATTTGCCTTACCTCATATTTCAATTAGGTTTATTTTTTTCCCAATCAAACAACTTCTGCTTTAATTTTTTTCTCCTGTCATGTTTGGCAAAGTTGTTGCAAGGATGGCCCTTGCATACAGTACCAAGAAAGATGTCTCTAATAAACCAAGTCTAGATCTGAAAGGATTACTCTCTTCTATAAAACATTTCAATAGAATTCTAGGTCTTTATGTTAAAATGTATTTGGCTCAATTCATTTTTATTAAATATGTTGAACGGATCATTTCCATGTTAACTTAACTTAATTAATTTAATTAATAAACGAGTTGTGCGAATTATTTTGTGTCACTACATAGATCGTATTAAGATTTTATAATATTATCCATTTAGTTGAACGGGTTATATGCAAATTAACTTATATAACATAATCCTTTTTTCTTGATATGGTTTGAATACAAATTGCCACCCACTCTCAAGATAGAATTTGTAATTCTTTTTAATTCAATAATTTTTTATAGTAAGATTTATTTATTTATTTATTTTTAACTTTACATTATACATTTAAATTCATTTTATTATCTAAATACTATTAACACAATTTTAAATATGCTCCACAAAATTCACCTCACAGTTCACATCTCAACTCATTATTTTTTAAAAAACTCAATATTATCTTAGTCAGCTCAATCAAACGCAACTTAAAAGAGTATTATTGATGTCGACCGAGAATGTGGGCAAGAGAGAGTGGGTGGCAGAGTCATTTCCAAAATTTATCTGGGCCCCCCTCATATCTTCCAACTTTCCAAGACCTGTGCTACTTAATTTAAAATTTATGGTTTACTTATTATTTATTTATTCTGATTTTTTTATCATTTTAAAATATTTTAAAAAATATTAATATAATAATAATTACTTTCTTAATGATTAAATAATTTTTTTTTAAAAATTCATGAAATGTCAAAAAAAATTATCAAACTTAATAGGCATAATAACATTTTTCAACTTTTTCAATTGCAGAAGTTTATGGATTTGGGAATCCCACGAACAATAACGAATAAAAAAATGAAAACAGTAATATTCAAAATTTAAAACTTATAAATAATTTGTAGATAGTAATAAAAAAAATTTAAGTTAAATTAAAAAAAAAAATTAATTTGAGATGAAAATTAAATTAAAAAAATCATGAAGTTAAAAATGTTTAGAATATAATTTTTATTTTAATATTTGAATATTTGAATTAATTTTTATATTTTGTTTTAAAGTTCAGAAGATTTGTAATAATTAGATAAAAAAAATTGAAAGTTTAAAAATTGAAAATTGAAAATTATTTGTGCTTAAATAGTATTTAGACAGTGAGATGGTATATATTAAGCCTTATTTGGATTAAAAAAACCATTTTATCTCATCTTATTATAAATTTTTAAAATTTTCATACAAAATATAATAAACAATTAAATTTTCTTCAAATTTCAAAATAATAATAATATTAAAAAATAATATTCTATTAATATTTTATTCAACTTTCAACTTCAATGAAATGGTTTTAAAAGTTAAGGCAACCAAACTAAGCCTTTTTTTTCGGCCAAAAGGAGAGCCAACACCTTCAACATTTTATTAATAAACTCTCACTTATCATAGAAGAAAACCTTATACACCAGCCAACTCAACCAAACAAGAAAAAACTAACCAAAATCACAACCATTAAAAACACAAATAGAAACAAAACAATGAAGGTCTAAGACAACCAAACCAGGCCTTACAAAACCCAATTTAAATTCAAACCATCGGTAGAAAAAAGAAGGCAGTAGTTTTCAAGAAAAACAATTGTCAAATGAAAAGAAAAAATGATAATTTTGTATATATTCTGTCCTACTTGGACCATTCCTATTGTTTTGTTAATAAAACTTATGATTTATTTATCATAAAAATTTTGCATGCACCTTTTGAATCGGGCAATCACATTATTCGGAATGGAGCAGCACTGTTAGAAAATTAGACGGTCAAATTAGTTGGGATGGTGTAGCAAAGAATGGGGTGAGATGAGATGGATTGGATGAGCACAAATGACAAAACACTCCAGCAGATCTTCATTAATTGGTAAATATGGTAGCAGTAAGTGATGGTTATAACAAGGTTGAAATTAACGGGGGAATGTCGACGACTAAATTGATAGAGCTATGATGGAAACAGGTGGTTGCAAAAGATAACACTCTAATTCACATCACTTTCTCGAGAAAAAGAAAGATCTTCATGGCAAGTGATGGAGCACCTTAAACATTTGGGGGAGGCCAAATCTTGCCAAATAAGTCTTCCACTCGCTTGGCTTGGTTAACATAACCGTCTAGTCCAGAAGCCAGAAGTGCCACAGCCGCCGGTCCCATGGCTGATGCAAGGCTTAATTGGTCCCACTTCACAAGCTGAAGATGAACAGCGGATTAGTTAACCAGTTAAGAGCAATTAGAGAAATCAAAGTAGGAATCACTAGCAGCAGTAATGTTTGAGTAATCTGCGCAGGATTGATTTTTAGCCATGCAATAAGGTGTTGTCGAGTAGCAACTATCAATTGGTCAAGTTTTTCCAAGCAGGATAATTAAACAACCTAATCAGTGAGGAAGAATATCTTCACAGGTTGTGCTACCCATTGACGGGGAAGCTAGTGATGTGTAAGTGACAACGGTGACTGCAGAAATATGATAATATTTAGAAGGAGAGGATCTTGACACCACATTTCCCTTTCTTTTTTTTTTTTTTTTCAGTTCAAGCACAGAAAATACCGATGCTCAACAGAATACATGATAAGAATGTGAAAAGAAAGCAAACCTCTTCTTTACTGAAATTGTAGATGGCAGCAGACTCTGGAGAGAGTCTCCTAATGAAAGAGTATTTCTCATCAGGAGCAGTAACAGACTCTTTGAGAGATTGCAATATCTTCAACGGTGCAATCATGTAGTCAACTCTGAAGCATAGACAAACACAAGCATCGGCGGTTATTCTGAAAAAACTTCTCAGAATTGCCGGGTATGTATGTGAAAAAAGGCGAGTCATATGATTACCCCAGGAGACCGAATAAGTCCTGTTTGTTCCGAATGGCTGCAGCCATCACCTTTGATTTATACCCATTCTTGTGAATGTAATTATAAGCCTTTGACACCTGCAAGGGAAAAACATCAAATGTCTGATTTAGGAATATTTTGATCTTCGTGGGTGGTTAAGTGTAGACCCAAGTCGCTAGAATGATAAAAAAACAGCACCAGAAGTCTATCCAACTTAGTAGATTTTTATTTCAATGCTGAAAGAAATAAGCTTTAAGATTTGTTTCCGAGATGATATGAAATATGAATCATGCATTGGATTATGGAACCACATGTTGAAATAAAACGTTACCCACAAATCAATTTACACCTCTAATTACAAATGTGTAACGTTAAGACACGAGTATTGGAAGACATGCACGTGGTAGTGGAAGTTGAGATCCCAATTTGGCCAAAAGGAGGGAAATCTGGTTGTGTGATACTATGATCACATGCAACACCAAGGTCGCCAACCAATTATAGCCCTTCAACACCATAAGAGGGCAATATGGTCCAATTTGAAGGTGCCATATCACTAATTAAAAGGCAAGAAGCATAGAATAGTGAGAAAGGCATAATGGCATTTGACTTTGGCGAACAATTGAAATGGACTGGTGTGTTGTACACAGCCAAGGTGGAAATAACACCATCAATGAGGGTAAAAAAGTGGTTTGGATGGTAAGTTGAGATGAGATGAGTTGAGTTAAGATGAGATGAGATGAAAGTTAAAAATTGAATAAAATATTATTTTATTGGGATTTGAAAATTTTGAATTGTGTATTGTATTTTATTTGGAAATTTGGAAAGTTGTAATCATTAGATGAGAAAGGATGAGATTATTTGAGATGGTTTTGGTATCCAAACTATAAAAGCTTTCTGTGGAAAAAAAAAATGGCATTCCACAAAGTATTTCAATGATCTTGACAGCATAGGTTGAACAGTCAGGATAAGGGTTGGCAAAATACAAAATTAAAAATGAAGTACTAAAATGGAAGGTCTACAACTCAATGAGAATGTCTCTCTCTTTTTCTTAAGTAAGAATTGTATCTAAAATATCTCAAAACCCTTACCACCTTATCCAATCCCGAAGGCTGTCAACAGACAAGTTTGCCCGCAGTCCCAATCAACAACAATATCAGATTTTAATATGATATTTGAAACTCATAAACATGTTTTCTTTTTGGTAAACCACACAAGACTATATCAAAATTAATTTCACACCAGAAGATCAGTGTTGTTTAACTAACCAAAGCCAACCCTGGATCTTCTCCTCTTTTGATAGCAGATTCAATCTCGGGGTCACCAGAATGATTGCGTGCCCAATCCTGAAGGACAAGGAATGCATTGTAATGACCAAACTAAAGGTTCCACAGAAATGTCAATACACAACAGAGATGAAAAATTACCCTTATACGCCCGACAAAAATCTGAATAACAGAAGCACCAGCCTGGGCTGCTGCTGCGGCTTGTGCAAAGCTGAAAAAACAGGTCAAAACCATCTATGACTAAGATACATCACAAGAATATGAAAATCTAATAAACTAAGAATGCCAAGGATGTAACGCCCTAATGGAAGGCCCAAGCTACATGACCTATACTCTAAAAGGACTAGTCAATAATACAACTGAAATCTCATTTTTTGATAGGTACAATTGAAGCCTCACTGAAACATTATAAAGAGCCAGTACTTTTCATTTCCAAGCAATGTAGGATCCAATACACCACCCACCCTTATCAAAATGAGATATCAATCTCCTCCCTTATATTCCTCACGTCTTCGAGGGTTAGTCTGTTGTAGGTAGCACGACTCAAGTCCCATATTTCTAGTTGAGACTATGATATCATTGTAATACTCCAAAGGAAGGCCCAAGCTATATGGCATAAAATCTAAAAGAACTAGTTAATGATATAATTGGACCTTCATTGAAACATTATAAAGAGCAATAACTTCTCATTCTCAAACAATATGAGAACGCACCACCTACTCTTATCAAAATGGGGCATCGCAAAGGATAACAGCAAAGCAATTGAAACAAGCCACTGTTACTTAAACAATGACTAAGGCAAAATCATTCATGAGAATTAACCATGTCTTCAATTTAACCTAATAGATTTTGTTACATGCCTGAAAGATATTTTATGAAATATCATATTTTGAGAACAAAAATTTTAATCCCCATAAACCTCAGAAATGGTACCCCAAGCCACAAATAACCTTGAGTGTACCTCACCATGGTGCAACACTCTTTAAATATGTTAAGTTTAATACAAATATAGTAGCATAAAATACATTTTCTTAATTCAAATTGCATGACATACTTTTAAAACTGTCCCAAATAAAAGAACATGTAGAACTGTCCCATTGTTTGAGTTTCAAGCTAGCACTAGTACTCATCACAGTGTGTACCTGTATACAAAAGTCAAATGAGTCTGTATGCCTTCAGATTCCAGCAATCTTGAGGCCTCTATTCCCTGCATACAGAGCCACTAGGTGATCAGAACAAAAGGATGAACAGATTCATTAGCTTCCATGAATCGAGTTTTTAACTAAGTTTCCTAGGTGAGAAACAAAACTATCTTGCTCAAATACTCACTTGCCAAGTTGAGGGAATTTTAAAAAGTAATCGTTCGGGAGGTACATTGATTTCGTTGTATAAATGCAACAAGTCATGCACCTGCAATAAAACACTACCCAATTAGTATTAAGATGAATAGAATAAATTTTGGTTTCCATTATCCAACCCAATTACTTTTGAAAAACAAACGCATATATAGATATTTTTTCCTAGAGAGAGATTGAAGTATCAATCAGTAAATGATTTATGGAAACGGAAAATCAATAGCCATACCAAACATGAAAGTAAAGCATTTTCACAGAAACAATGAATCAACAGTGACACATTAATGAAACCAACCTTTCTGATAATGCCATGTGTGTCATAAGCAAGACGTGCATCCACTTCAGTTGAAACTCGACCAGGGACTAGTTTTGCCAAGTCACCACCAACGTTCACCAAGGCCTACACTTCCATCAGTTGTTATAAACCATTTTTTCAAGTTAACCAATCAAATTCATATCTCATAATTTTGACGTTTGAAATCCAACCTTATTAAAGAAACATGACAATCTCAACTCAGATTTTTCTAGCCCATAACACCCTGAATCCGCCAAAGACATTTCAATAGCATTCTGACAAATAAAAAGATTAATCAATTGAAGAATAAAAACACCATATGCTATTTCAATATCAAAAATGTAAATCATTAATCTAGTTTTTTGCCCTTTAAAATGAGATTGGATCCTTACTCTGAATATGGTGTCTGGAAGGCTACATATACCCAAAAGTAGTGCCGAGCTAACTGTAGCTGCTTTTGGAGGAAACCTATTTGAATAATAAGAAAACCATTAACAAAAACACTAGCTCATCATTCTGTCGCTCCAAAAAAAAAAAAAAAGTAAATGGATTATATGTCATATGCTTCCTATTTTACTCGGTTCTTAAAAAAAAAACAATTAATTCAATTAATTCCACTAAGTGGAGCTAGACTGAGCTTGATGAACGTATTCATTTGGTTTCCATATTTCCTAATTAATGAGAGTCAATTTAAATAATACTTCCATTCCAGCTAAAAAAATTAATAACAATAATAAATTAAAAGATAGAAGAATAGATAACCTCTCGAAATCATCGAAAATGACGGTGTCTGGAACGATCTCGCTGAAGCTAGACACTGCATCCAATTCAGTGCTCGCACCTAAAAAAACAGCAATTATCTCAACAGGAGCGACAACAACGTCAAAATTCAAATAAAAAGGTTAAAGAACTGAAATTTTAGATTGCATCAGGGATTCAGGATCTATCTAATGCCAGATAAATAACCAGTGTCGAGAGAGGACGAAAATCCCGAGGAAGCTCGAATTTGAGGAAATGACCTCTGAAGCTTGAGTGTAACCAGATTACAAGCAGTTGATCTAGCTGAGAACCTCAAACTCCCCTGACATCAAAATCAATTCACTCCCTCATACACAAATGCATACTTCTAATATACAGACCATTTATCCACACATACATGCATATACCTGGAGAGAGGAGGAAGAGAGGGCTGAGAAGGGCGGAGATTGCAAGGAGAGTGACATATCTTTGTGTTTCAATCGGAACTCCAAGTTTTCGAAACGATGGGAGCGATTATGGATGACTCGTTCGTGTATATATATTGAAAAATTAAGCGTGTCTATCGACACCCAATAGTACATTGAAGTGGAAGTAATGTGCTAACAAAATATTCCTGTTTTTGGTTTTATTGATGTTGTATGAAAAAGAAGTTTTAAATAGATAATTTTTTTTTTTTTACTCTTTCTTTTATATAAGTGTTATTGATTTTTTTTTTAAATGAAATTTAATTTTTTATAAAAATTTTTATTAAATATTTTTCAAAAATGCTACTTATATACAGTTTGTATATTTTTTACATACACATCATATATAAATATAATTTTAACACATATTATAATTTAATTATTCAAATTTTTTAATTTTTATTTTCCTCTTATCATATTTTTTTCTTTTTTTATTATTATTTTGTTTTAATATTATTGAATTTTTTTTGTTTGAAATTCATACAAATCATTTATCATATATATTAATTGAGAATAATATTAAAAATAACAAACTCGTAGATGTACAAATTGTGAGGATGGGAGAAGTGTTAGAGGCTTAAAGCCATTAAAAAAAGTTCACAGTTTTATGTAATGTATTAAATTTTACTTTATCAAATAATAACCTTTTAATCTATTTTACCACGTTAAATCACTTATTATATTACTCGAACAAAGCCATAAATTTTAGATTTTAGATATTTGAGACCTCGTATTTTATGATTAATAGTAAAAAAAAAAAGAATAAAATAATAAATAGAACACTATCCAAAAGGGGAGGGAGAATGCTAAAACCAATAGGTTTCAAGTCTTAAAATTGTAAATAAAACAGAATTAAATCATTTTAAACACAATTATTGAGATTATGGTTAATGAATAACATTAATAACATGAATAGATAAAAATTAGATACAAAGTATTATACTATACAATCGCAGGAGGATTGATATAAAATTTTGGAGAAGCGGCCAGAATATTCAATATCTCCCTTTGTAATCTCCGTCACAGGTCCTCTCCCGCGAGTCAATTTCTTGATCCAGCATCGGCACTGAGCAAAGAGTTATAACTTGCCTAGCCCACCAAAATTCTTGATGTCTATGGACTATGTGTAAGTCGGGCCTAACCCAACCCCAGGTTATGGGTTTGAGCCCGCAAAAATAATTTGGTGGAGTGAACTATTTTGTCTCGTTTGAATCATGATTCATGATAATAAAAGAGTCAAGTGTCCGCCACGTTTAATTTTTGATGTGTATAAATTTATATTTTTTTAAAGAAAATTTATAACTAATCCAATATCAATACTTTTAATACATCTTAGCAATGGACTATTTAAAAGTATGGTATGTTAGTACAATTTCTTATCGAAAAATAAATTAAAAATATAAATAAGTTAAATTATGAACATAAAACATTTGGAAAAGGAAAATGAATAGAAGTCCGTTGAAAGTTTCCGTTTTTTAACCCCGCTCTTTAATTTTTTTATTTATTTATTTTTTACTTAATGATTAAGAAAATATTTTTTAATAATATTGTGATTTTTTTTTCCTTTTAAAAAAAAATATTTAAGTATATTAAAAAAATGATGTAAAAAAGACAAAAAATAAAAAAATAAAATAAAAAAATAACACTTACGGAATATTCTAACGGAACACACTAACGAGCCCCTAACAATACCCTCTCAAAAATTAAGATTTTTATGACAGGAAATAATTGAAGATATATGCAAGGTACCTCCCTGAGTAGGAAGGACTAGGAGCATAATGCTTGAATAATATATTATATACGAGTTTCGAGCAAAATATGTAACCATCAGATACTGAAGTTTATAGATCAACAAACCTTTAAATATAAGAAATTAGACAATAAATTCAATTCTTGTCACCATTGCCGGAAAGGATATAAAATAATCAACTCAATAAATGGGACTGAAATGTGCATACAATTAGACCCCTTTTGGCCTAAAAGACTTTACGAAAGATAAAGCTACAATACTTACCAAATAAAGAAGAAAAGAAGGAAAGACCCACCCGTATGCCACCAATTCAGGCACTAAATAAATACTACAGCTGCTCAGCTCCAATAGCCCTCGGTTTATTAAGAAATATTAAATTCAGAAATAATGACTACCCCTATAAGCACAGATCATTTAGCTACTCCGTGCTTCCATGTCACCAGCGAGTTAAGGAATTTCATGACCTGCATTTTTTTTTTTTTTGAAGGGTTTCTTCCATGTTAAAACGGTGTGCTAAATCATTTGAAAGTAAAGTAAAAATATCCGAGTTACAGAAAAATCATATGTAGAGATCTGAGTTGTAAACCTCGTCAGGGTTCCTGAGAGAGTAGAATGCATTGGTTTCTTTAGGGATAGAGGATACCAGTATTCCATAACCTCGATTACCCTCCCGCAACACCTGGGGAAATACAGAGTATTTTTTTTTTGTTTTTGTCAATTATCTGTGCTTTCAACATATATGGACAACATTCCAAACCCCTATAAAATTCAATCACAATGGTGCTATACCTTGAATGCATCTTCATCACTACTATCATCTCCAATATAGATTGGAAGCACATCATTCCTATTATTTAGCCCTGCAACAACAATTAAACACTAGAAAATCAGAATTCTAGCTGGCTGCTGCTTATAATCAGAAACATATATAAAAAAGAGAGAAGTCAATACCAAGAGATTCAAGCAGAAATTCAACTGCTTTTCCCTTGTTCCAATCAATCACAGGACGGACTTCTAAAACCTAACAGCGGTGAAAACCAAGTAAATCTTTGTTAGCATGAAGTTTACATTTTTATAAAATCAGACAAATTTAACTCAAGAGGGAATATTAACATCAGTTCTGCTCTGGGAAAATAGAAAAAAGTACCTTCCGCCCATGAGTTAACCGCAATCGAGGGTAGTCCTTTAGAACATCATGAACGCATTGTGCTATAGTAGGCCAATTCTGAAGTCAGAAAACCATAAAGCATCTTTAAAACTGTGCATCTTGAGTTTTTTCATCATACATGTATAAAAATGGAAACTGAGCACCAAAAGCAATCATCACCTTCTCTTCTACGTTACGGTAATGTACAGAGGCACAAAACTTGTGATTCTCAACTTTTGCGCCTTTGATCCCCTTGGTATTCTCAACGAGGGTTCTAAAAACCTGGCAAAAAAGCACAACTAAGAATCGGAAAATATGTTTAATACAATAGACCTACATCGATATATGAACTGAAGAGGATTGTGGACCTCTTCAATCATGGGTAAAAATTCCCTAGCCGGCTGGAAAAGATTTACCTCCTTACCCTGCCAAATCCAAAACAGAGGGAAAAAAAAAAGGATTAACAGAACAATTCAGAGCAGCTGTACAAGCTTCAAGAGAAGAAAGGTGCTGTTATGAAAGGATGTGGCATCTCTTACCTGTTGATCATTAGATTTAATGCAATTTGGGTAGTCATCAGATACTGTGAGACTGAGAGGGCCCATAATATCCATCCCATGACTACCAGCATAACATAGTTCTGTTAGTCCTACCAGTTCATATACCTGCAAGATATGATGGTTCAGACTAATGGAATTCGAATGATGCAAACACTTTCAGATTATTCAACGAGATCCTTAGCTACCTTATCACGGCTTCTTCCGCTGATGATTGCTGTCGGAAAAAACTTCGAGACATTTCTTACAGCAGAACGCATCTGACAATTTTTTTTTTTTTTTGTCATCATAAAAATCAAGATGGGAAAATGCAAACAAAGAAGAGGGCTACATAGAAGCAAAACAAAGAGCTTTCGAAAATCTTACATCATTAGACATGAGGGCACGATCTGGGTCATCTACTATTGGAGAAAGAGTACCATCATAATCTGAAAAGATTGCAATCTTTTTGTTCTTTGCATAATTTGTAATTTGGTCAAAAGAGTTGAGTGCTGATGGGTACTTCAGCTGCAATGAGATTACAGGGGAAAAAGCAAGTGTTAGAACCAACAGCGAAAGAATTTTGTCAGTATGCTCACTGCATAGTTACAGAAAAAGAAAAAGGTAGGCATACCATCCAGGAGCAATAAGCAATATCAGCATCATCTAAAGCCAGCTCAAAACTGAGATTCTTTATTAGCTTTTTCCGAGGGGGAGAAGAGGACTTCATGGCATCCAACCAACCATTAGATCGAACATCATCAAGCTTTGAAGGCTTTTTCCTTGGAATAGTTACATACTTACTGGAGGAGAAGGAAGCTCCTTGCTGCGAGTAAGGCAACAAACTAGAATGGATGCCAAGTCTTGACTTGTTTATTGGTGCAGGATCAGTTAAAACCGGAGAACAATTATTTGATTTCAGGTCCATTGATTCAGATTACTTGGAGTCGGCGACTAGAAAAGGGGTTAATGTGTACAATGTAAATTCCCTGTGAGCCAAAATGTTGAATCAAGCGCCTTATTCCAGGATTTGTTTACCCAACCCTTTTGTCTATGAAAAACCACCTCTTCAACGTCTTCTTGTCATTGCTGCTGGGCTTGCAGTCCATCAAGCATAAGCTTCCCGGAAACTGTCAATGACATCGAAACAGTATGCCATAGGCTGAAATAGTTACTACCAAAGGGGAAAAACTGCTAATGAAATACGGTCAATATTCAAAACTAAGTATACCTTCTCATTTCTAATGCTCCACTGCATCTATGGCAGAGGACTGAACATCATTTAACTCGCACTCAGATGTTTGAGAAAGGTTAATATAGCTTCCAATATCCAGAAAATGTATCTAAGTACGATCTGCAAACTGATCATGAATAAGGAGGTCACTAAAGTACGATCTGCAAACTGATCATGAATAAGGAGGTCACTAATTCAGGGTAAGCAAAATTATAATTTTTGAGGTATTCAGAGAAAAGAAAGAAAGATACAAATTATTATGATCTATCTATTTTGCTAATTACAAGTGCAATAGAGCCTCATAAAACACTTCCTAAAGGACTGAACCAGAATTGATTATGAAACCAATGTTATTGGAAATGAAATATGTTGACATTGTTTCAGGTGGAACGCGAAAGAGTCAGAGAACACAATTTAAAAATAAGAAACATTTTAGTCACAAAAAAATTATATAAAAATAATTTTGGCTTGACATGATTCGGTAGATTATTACAAAGTTACTTCTATTGAAAGTAGATCTAAATAATTGCATGAAATCAGGTCATCAGTTTGTAAGATTATTTTTGTCTAATTTCTTTATAGCTGTAATACACTCCTCTTTAAAAATCACAAAAAGAAATGCAGGAGCAACAGTTAAAGAGGAAAGTTGAAGCTTTGAATAAGATGCAGCATTCCCCAGCGATAAGAAAGCAAATTAATTGATCGTGGAAGACTGAAGCAACTCCCAAAAAGGATTGTTCTAGTCCAGACACAGGATTCTTGAAATATTTGAAAAAACAAATACAATCATAGAATACAAAATATGAATCACTAACTTTACATGATCATGATTTGATCATGTCAACCACGAACATAGAAACTAAGCTTTAGGACATAACTATACCTAGCTAAAGCTTGGCGATTGGAGAAGGTTGGACAGGGAAAACGGTATACGAAGGAGAAAAGCAAGTGGAAGTGAATGTATTAATAGACCTCAAATTAATTACCTTTTTCTGGTAAAAAAAAAAAAAAAAAAGTTAATAGTCTTTCGAGTTTGAACCATTCAATTGTCACTGAAACATCCAAGGAAAGAAAATATCATTTGGACAAATACATTTTATTCACATTTGACAATGATTTCGAAGGAAAATGATTGTTACCGGCCTTACAATATTTTAAAAGGAAAATCACTTTGACCAAAATGAAGGTCATAAAATATTAGGTACATCTCAAGTTTACCCATTCAAAATATATTTCCAACAAATGGTGCAACTATAATATATATTATATCATTTAATATATCTCCAAACATCACAGAATCCAGATCCTCAGTCAGCGCAAATTTTAAGAACAAACTTTTGTTCTTTCATTTCGTGGATCATGTATCTTTACCTGGAATGGATGCAAATGAAAATTGAATTACCGGAGCTTGCTATATATATATTTTCATTTATATATATATATATAATATTCTTGTAGATCTACCACATCACTACTTTTGAATCGTGAAAAAAAAAAGAAGTAAACAAAAAAAAAAAACAAAAAAAAACTATTTTCCCAGCATCGATAAGACACTACAACTACCAAAACGGACGTAACCGTAAACCCCCACCATGAAAAAGGGGAAGAGAGAGAGAGAGAGAGAGAGAGAGAGAGAGAGAGAGAGCAATCTGGAAACAAAGCTGAAGGTCACTGCAAAATTAAGCTATATATGGTATTCTTATTCAGGCAAATAATTAACACCACCGAGTCAATGCCTGGAAGAAACTTCTTGGCATGGTCAGAAATAAACGCCATTGAAAAATGGAACCTATAAACAACTCACTAGTCTTTCTCAAACAAATGCGGGAGCCTCCTTTCTTTCGTTTTTTTCCTCTTCTCGCTGGTCATAGATTTAACGGGAAAGTGATTTGGACGGATAGCGGCCTAAACTTCCAAAATATTTAGCCGGCCCCTCATTTACAGCGACTGACAGAGCAAGAATTGTACAAAATAAGGAAAGTGAACAGACGAGCTGTCTAATCAGTTTCTGTAATATATACAGCTCCGTGTCTACATGTTAATAAGATGCACAGAAAAATGGGACTCGTAACCATCGGCGTTCATGGGCTGGATACTGTATGAAAAGGCTAAAGATCCAGCAAACAAATAGGAAGACAAGAAAAAGTTGTGAATTTCACGATATAAATCCCAATAGCATTTCATTTAGGTTAAAATCACGTGGAAAATCTGGATTGTTTTTGCAGGAATAGGAAAAGTAGAAAATCGTGGGAAAATGTACCTGGATTCAAGAGCTAATTAGAAACATAACGGTCTGTTTTTCCTATCAACCAAACACGTCCCAGATCGAAAACCTGAGATGAAAACCACACTTAAAATCTGACGTACGCCAACCAAAACCGAGAGTCCGCACCAAAACTAAGATCCAAGAGGATGAAACATAGCCATAAAAACTCCGATAAAATGAAAAACACCTGAAAGCCCAAGAATGTTACAGAGAGAGATGAAAACTGTGATATTGTAAATAACAGCTAAAAGGAGAGGAAGGAATGGAAAGCCGAGAAGCTTGAGTATTTATAATGTGTCTATGGCCAATAAAAAGATGTGCTTAACAAGGTAACTTGGTCGTTGAATTGGGAAACACGACTGCTATATACATTCGTTACCATATCATATCTCTCATCCTGCGATTTTATTTAAATCAATTAGGTTTATAATATTTTCCTTCCCTTTTTTTTCTTTTTTTTTTTTTCCTGAGAAGCACTTAAAATGACGGCACCTGTGATCATATCTGTAACAGCCGGGCCCTCCACGAGAGGACGGACGGATCTCACGCTCGCGTCGCTTTCATGCGCAGCTGGCAGTCGTCGGTGATGGAAAAAAAGAAAAAGAAAAAAGTATACATATATATTTTTCCCTCCTGGATTTTCCTTTCTACCAAACATAACATAAGTAATCAGAGAGAGGAAAACTTTTTAAGAAAAGAGGTCCACTTGGGGGAAGATGGTGAGACGGGGGAGGAAGTCACGTGCGAAAACGGCGTAGAGTTGCTCGTAAAAAGCGGTTAGTTTTGGTTCAGTTGTTGTTTTTTTACGGCTGGAGACGCGGGAATCTCGTGCGGAGAGGTCACGTGGCCCACTTAGAAAAGAAAGAGGTTGCGCCCACGATTCGAGCTGGCAAAATCGGTGTTTTTATGTAGTTTTTATTTTTGTTTTTAATTTTTAGAAAAATGGGATCCATTTTGTGCACTGAATCTACAGAAATGGGATCGATTGGTATTCGATTTAGAAAGAAAAGGGGGGTGCAGCCGTGGGGGGTCCATCAACGGTTGGTTATTCAGTTGCATGTTTCCCGGCGATCTCGACGATGGAATCTTCTCTTCTATAATTCTGTTATCAAAAGACATTTGTTTGTTTATTGGGAGTTGGGACACTTGTTTATTTATGAAATTACGAGTGCGAGGAGTGCTACTTGCGCCGAGTACTGCTATAGTGCTAGGGATCCGTCATTTTTCAAGGTTTTGGTGTTGCTTTCGCGCAGGTTTGTTTTTCTAAACTATTTTATTTTATCTTATTCTAAATTCATTATTATATATTTATAGATTTTTATATAAAATAAAATAAATAATTTAATTTTTTTAAATTTCAAAACAAAATTTATATTAAAAAAATATTTTATTTTTAATTTTTTTTTTATTTCATCTGATCTCATTTCATCAATAAAAATAAATAAAGACTTAATTCTCTCTTGTCCATCAAAAAATTAAAATTAAAATAATAAATCTAGCACTTTTTAGTAAGAGTGTGCGATATTATATTACTTATTTCAAAATAAAGAAGCTTCCTAAAACGCAGAATATCAAGATTAAATAATTTTATACTCATTTAATATGATAATAAAAATTGTGATATATTATAAAATTGCGGGTTCAACACAAGGTTCGTTGGCTTTATGAGACTATTATATAGTACTGCCTTGTTGAAAGATTGTCTAGAAACAAAACGGACCAATATGATGATCGACAAGCCACCTTTCCATTATATATAAGTTGATCAGAAGGCATGCAATTAATAAGCCATTGAAATTTCTGGGTTCTGAAGGGTCGTTGTTATATTACATTGGCCGTTGTGAACACTATTGTGCTATAGAATATTAATTAATAGGCAAGTGATAAGGGCGCATACATCAATCATTTGGATATTATATCTGGAAATTAGAAGCAGCCCTTCAATCGCTTTCATGCATAACTCATGATGATGTGGCTTCTTCTACATATATAAATATATATGTATGTATGTATATATATATTTGTCCTGATCTAGAATGATTGATCTGTGAGTGCATGAATCTGGATTTACCTAAGGCTAAGGTTGTGTTATTCCACATAGACATTGCATAATTGATAGTTTAGTTTATGCATATCGACAACGTGACACATTACAATTATATTGATTTAATGGTGCCAATGTGAGACTGAGGTATTTGGAACAGATTAATGCTGATCAACACAAACTCATTTCTTGGCTATAAAAGTTTGAATTATTGGAAGAAGAATATTTCACTCCACATAATATTTCAGATTCAAAAGATTACTGTTTACACAGTCCTCTATTAAGGTAATCAATCGATCGACTTAGATTACTTAGCAAGATATTTTAATTAAAAGTAACATTAACTCGATCTTGACCTGTTTTTTTTTTTTTACTATTTTAATTGTCAAAGAGTTTCTATTCAAAAGAGCCCTATATTAAGTAGCACAAAGTTTTTCTTCTTGGGTTCCCCTGTTAAAAAAAAAAAAATCCTAAGAGCTAGCTTTAATTCGTCGTAGACAGTTATTAATTATATAAAAAAAAAATTAATTAGAAAAAGATCAATGGTTATTCGCCAGCCACGTGGACATGCATGCACTAGCTAGTACTAGCAAATTATATTGCCCTAATTTGAACTTTCTTCCTTCTGATCACTTGTCAAGCAATATATATTGCATGTGGAGTCGTAGATGTAGGCAGGTCCCCACTAGTCCCAAATACTTAATTTTCTACACTTTTGTTTAAATTAAACCTTGTTTAGTCAAATGCTGGTTCTTATGATCATCAATATTGTAAACGTGGGGATTAATATATAGTGCATTTAAATTATAAAAAAAAAAAAAAAGATTCATAAAGTGATTTTGCTACCTCTTTAATTAATTCTAAGTTCCACACATCCGAAACCCAAAGCCATGCAACAAAATTAAGAATTCAAAACAACCATTAAAGAGACTTATAAGAAACACGCGGTTATATTATATATTTTACCATTTATTTGGAAATCATGCACTTTTGACCAATGCCACGCTTTTAGCTTAATTGAGCAATGTGCGTAAGAAAACCAAGCCAATTGGATTACTTAACTTTCAAGCATATATATATATATATATATATATATGTACTTTATGATACTACCTATATTATTATTAATTCCTCGAAGGTGGACTAAAACTATTGTTTCCACGTAATCAAATTGGAAATTAAGTGATCGGTACGTATTAATATTCCTATGGGTGGCAGACTGGAATAAAAAAAAAAAATCGATTGGAATTCGAATTCAAAGATCTTGGTTGAAAAAAAAATAGAAGTATAAAATAAGTCTTATAATGATTTATAGTTAATTGTCGGTGTAAAAATTTTAAACAAGATTAAAATTTTAAGCAAGCTAGCTACTTTCATATGGTTATAATTTAAACCGTCTTGAATACAAATAAGTACTTGAAAGAAATTTGATCCAAATAAATCATGAGTCCATTTGCAATTAAAATGACTCTTTTGCAAAAAAAAAAAAAAATATATATATATATATTATATTATTATTAATGAATAAAGCCATTAATAAATATTGTAGTATATATCATGGTCATGCGTTAATGCCGTTTTTTATTGACTGATCATTGGACGAGAATGATACAAGCTGGAATAAGTAACTAATGAGTATGAACTAGGGACGTTGCAAGAACTCATCAAGAAATAAAAAATCTGCTTTGATCTTTAAAAGTCGGTTCTTAATTACTTGGTAACTTCAAATTTGACTTCAAGATCGATCTCAAGAACTAGGGAGATAACTTAATTTGCTGTTTCCTCGTAGTTTCACTGCTCTTTAAACTAAGGAGATTTTCAATGTTTGGACATGGGAAGTCTAGCGCCTAGCTCTTGACAATTTCAAATGGCCGGTGCTAATAGTACTACTTCATTATTACGTAGCGTATAATATGACCAAGTATTTAGCTTTTCTTGTACGTATATGTATACATAGTATTTTTTTTCTTTAATTCTTAAAAAATATTTGAAAAACCCAAACCCATGATATCGATTGATCACGAAAGGGCTGAAACACAGCTATATCTTTATATATATAAAGTGGCTATCTAATGGAAAATCTTATTTTAACAGAAAATTTTGTTTTTCTGTTAAAGTTAACACTTTCCATCTATTTTTGTTAAAATAAATACTGCATTTAATGAGAAATATTATTTTAAATACAATCCATTAATTCTATTAATCACCGAAATAATGTTCTTGACATTAAATTTAATTACACCACTTTAATTTTCTATAACGATAAACTTTTCATTTAAAACTTTTTTTTATGTAAAATAAATATAGAATAATAATAATAGTATAGAATGACATAATAATAGTATAGAATATATAACAACATATATAAATAAACCATTCATAACAATATAACAATACAATCATCACTTAGAGATGTTAATTTATACGTTAAAGAGTTTAATTTTATTCATGAAAATTTATTCCTATTATATGATTAATAATTTTATTATTTAAAATTACTTTATAATTTTAAAATGAATGTATTATTTATTTATTTTTTGAGATGATAAATATACGGTATATAAAATTAACTATAATTATATTAAATTGGTAATAATAGACAATAAATATAATTAATATATTATATAGGTTTGATATTTAATTGAAATATATATGATCTAATAAATTTACATATTTAAAATTAAAATTTCATGTTATAAATTATAATATAACATTCTTTTATATAAATTATAAACTACATAATTTTTTTTTTTAAATTATATTATTTCTTGAAAATAATCATATAACTAAAAAAACTGTAGATGATTCAAGTTTATGTAGATCTAGAAAAACTCAAAAACTCAAAACATAGGTATTTTAATGTCCTCTCTTTTGAGGCTGTGCAAAATGACGCAAATATTATATCATCGTCTTAGAATTATAAAAATATATATTTTGAACAAATCTTTTATTAAAGTTTCAATCAAAATTATCTCAAACAAATTTGATAAAACTATAGGTTATGTTTATTTACGAGACTATCTTATTATTTTTATTAATATATTATTTTTATAATATATGAAAACGTATAATTATTTATCATCCATTTAATTGTGATTAATATTCTAATTTTTCTTAAAAATTAAACTAGATAAACGTGCTTTACACGTTACTTTTATCTAGTGTATATATATCTATATGTATATAATATCGATTCCACATCAATTAATATCATGACAATCTGATAATAATTAATACAAAAAAATGAAATTTGCAGTTATGAGCATACAATTCTTTTGAAAAAAGTGAGAAAACATGAGACATATATAATAAAAAAATAATTTTTTAATAGAATAGACTCCACTCTTTAAAAAAAAATGTATTATATTTATATATTTTATAATTATATATAGCATTACTCTTTATATAATATAAAGGCATGAATGTTCGTTCAACTAATTTATTGAGATGTCATTTACGTACGTACGTGTCTCGACCATTAGTTTTAACCTCACCTATATTTTGTGTGGATGTTGGCCAATGGCCATCACTTCAAATAAAAATAAAAACAGAATTCTTTTTTCCTTGATTAAATGCTTCAGTCACTTGAACAGCTCCCGCCTCCCGGTACTCATGATCACAACATATATATATATAATTCCCCAACATCTATATTATATTTGACTAATAAACTTCCAAAAAAAATGAAATTTAAAATTAGTAGTTTTGTGAACACAATCTTTGTGGAAAAATTAATTTATAGTGTTCACATGTTATATAGGTATAGTGTATTTAAATTTTATTAAAGAAGAAAGGTCATATTTGTGAACACATCTAGCTAGCGATCTGTGCATGACACGATACTTATATTAATTTATATTAGTGTCCACATGTTATATAGGTATAGTGTATTTAAATAATTTTATTAAAGAAGAAAGGTCATATTTTTTGAACTATTCTTTTGTAATTAATTAATTAAGAAAATTATTTTATTGTCACTTACGCACAAATTAATATTTATTGAAATTAACACAATAAATGGTAGTTAAAAGGTCGATCGATCGGGGATTTCTCAAGCTTGACTAGAGGGCCAACCAAATATTCAATTTCAGGTGATACCAAACCAAACCAAACCAAACCAAACCAATCCTAGCTAGCAGCTACCTTTATGAAAACATGATAGTAGCTGTATTTTATTATTGCAATGTTTAATTCGAAAGATTGCCCCCACCTAACTAAAATGTGATGGTACATTTCTATCTACCTCTAAAACGTCACTTTCAATGGAAAATAATAATATGGAACTTAAAAACATACAAAATTAAGAAATGTGTTAGTCTTTCTCACATGCGCCCATTAGAAAGAAACTAAAGTTATAAGGATTTCTCTTGAACCATGTTTTAAACAATTAATGATCATTTTCCTGATTACTAGATCAGAATGGGAAGCCAAAGCAAACCCATCGATCATTCTGATCATCATTTGAACGTACAATGGCTGTCTAACTTCTATATTTGGTGACACATTTGCAAAATAATTACATAAACAAACAAAGATAGATGAAAATCAGCATTACTTATACCCAAAATAAACACAAATTAGTACGACAGACTTATAATTAATATAAAGATTCGTTATAACATATCTTCACGGGGCCTAGATACTAGCTCGAAGGAAACTTTGACATTTTGCACAATGAAAAAGCAAAGCTGGATCAAATAGACAACTCAAAATATACTGACTCATAAATTGAATAATTTGTTATATAATATCTCAAATCCAGATTGTTTGTAAATGATAAGAAAGAAATTTGCACTAGTACCAAAAAAAAAAAAAAAATTTGTACTGTATTGATGATCAATGAGAAATATTATTTTGACACCTTATGTATTTTAATTTATTTTTTAATTTTTTTACTTAATGATTAAAAAAGTAATTATCAGTGTATTGATATTTTTTTATATTTTTTTAAAATATTTTTAAATTATAAAAAAAATGAATAAAAAAATTAGTAAAGTTTATACTAGTAGATCGCGTGAGCAATGCTACTCAAAGGAGTGAATACTACCACTCTTGATGTTTTAATAAACTATCTATTATGATATATATATATATATATATATATTGAATCTATTATAATATTTATTGCATATAAAATTTTTTTATACTGATATATAAAATAGAGAAAATGATGTTACAAAGTCAGTGAAATTTATGGCTCGTTTGGATTTAGATGAGATAAGATGAGTTTAATTTATTTTTTAATATTATTATTATTTTAAGATTTGAAAAAAGTGTATTAAAATTTAAAAAAAGTGTATTAGAATTTGAAAAATATGTATAGGAATTTATATTTTATATAAAAAATTATAAAAATATAATAATAAAATAAAAATAAATTAAAATGAGTTAAAGTTACTCCAAATACAAACCGGAGTTAGCCACCTCGGTTACACGAGGCAAAGCCTTGTCTTCTCTGAAAACGACGACTAACGGTGGGCCCCCTTCCAAAAACACGATTCCAGTAGGTCCAGTAGAAGCTTAAAAGGTTTTGTATTTTTTTGGTTAAGAAACAGAAGGCAGTACGAAGCTGCTTTAGCCACCAAATCATTGATGTTACATGCTGACGTGGCGACATACCTTGTGACAAGACACACAACAACGTTCCAAATCGGGGCCTGTCCCGAAAAATGGAGGGTCCCACTCCCACTGTCATAACGAGGAAAGTCACTAGCTGGCGTGGCCTTGACATGGTAACAAAGTACCTCAATAGTCAGAGCTGACGAGGACATGCGTAATGAAGAAGGTCCGTTACGGCGTCGAGTACTAGACTTGGTTGAGAACCTCTCCTCTCTAAAATGAAGGATTCATCATGCAGCTCGGATGCTAATTCTCTTCTTCTTTTTCTAAAATACTTTAAAAAAATCATTTAAAATTTGTTAAGATATAAATTATTGTCATTTTAAGTTTTTAAAGAGAACGGTGTTTTCACAAAATTAATATTTTATATAACTTATTGGAAATCATGAAAAATTAGTAAATAAATATATAAATAACATTTTTATTGGTTATTATATAATTTATATTATATCCCAAAAGTACTGTCTTTTTCCAAAATGTTTATTATATGGTGATGCGACGTGAAAATTTATGTCGAAAATGGATTGCTGTAGAGAGTTGGAATGTTATCGTCACCAATTACATCATTTGGCATATCTTGCACATTAAGTCAATTATTTTAATTTATGATGAAGTAATAATTAAGAATAAAATATTTCTAAACTTTTATTAATTATAGGGGTACTGATCTATATATTACGTTTTTGAATTAGTCTAAAAATATTTTTTTTAATAGTTTATATTTAATAGATTACATTGTAGTCTATATAAAAATATTTTTATTTTATGATTAAATGAAATAAAATTTTTAAAATTTTTTATTTGTAAATAAGAGTATTTTAATCAATCTTATTTTAAAATAAATTTTTTTTATTTGTTTATTATTTAAATTATAAAAAAATTTAATTTTTTAAACTGTATATAATCTTAGACTAATATTTATGCCGGTACGCGCGTGCAAGTTAGTAATATATATCGGCCTCTACGTACAACTAGCTAGCTGTCTACATGCATGCATATATGTTACGGGACCGCATCCTATTTATCGTAGCTTAAATTAGTCGGTGCCCGACGTTTCGGTGGGTGGAATCTTCATATAATTGACAGCACGTACGTACACTTTTAGCTCACCAAATCTGTCCGATCATTCAAATCATGCGAAATATTGTCTGTTAGAAAACGAAAGTTTAATTAGCTGAAAATTATTGCATTTTCATGGGTTCCGTTTTGAAAATCGCGTCGTACGAGCCGGTATCTACCCTTCTGGATCATGCACAATATATAACTGATTAGGGGGAAATATGTGTGTTGTATCGGATCAACTATGGCTGTTTTAATTATAATTTTAAATTTCGTCATCTTTTGATTGAAACAGTTAAAATATTCTATTTCAATGTTTCAATCGGTAAATTATACTTTCTTATTTTGTTTCGATTCAAATTCTGACTTATTCTGATCTGTTCTAGTCATTCCAATCAAATTTCGATCGTTTCGATCTAAATTTTGATTATTTCAATCTTTATTTTGGTTTAGATTATTTTTGTAATTTTTTTGTGTTTGAATGACATTTTTTTATTTTAAATTTAAATGTTATTTAATTAATTTTAGAATATAAAATATATTTATATATTTTGTAATTTTAAATACGTTTTTTTTTTAAATATCATTATTTTTTAATATTTTATCTATTTATTTATTTTTATCTCTCAACTCAAGTTTGTATTTTTTCAACTTATAATCATTTTATAAATCTTCAATTCTTCTAATATATACATATATATATGATACACACTTACATATATATATACATGTCTTTATTCTATTAATTGTTAGTTTATATATATATTATAATATATAATTAATCCCGAAACGACACACGGGAACAGATTGGTATCGAAATATTTTATTCTAGTACTTCAACTGGAATGGTCACCAAAACGGAATTCAAAATTTTGATTTCAATACGTACTGTTGGATCAAATACAAGTCGATTTTCAATTTAGCAGTCAAATTTTATACTTTTTAATTTTTAATATATTTTTGTAATTTTTACTTCAATTCTCACATCTAAATACTATTAATTTCTTAGCCTTTTTAATTATCTTTTCTCGAGGATTGAAAATCAAATTCTCTTTTTGTGATGAAAATAGGTGATCCTTTTTTTAATAATTGAGTTGAAAACTTATAAGTATTATTGAATTTTATAAATAGGTGTTTTGACTATTTAAGAGTTATGTAATTATATTGATATTAGTTTGAAATATAATTTACAAATATATAATTAATTAATCTATATATAAATTATATTAAAATAATATTTAAAATAATATTAATATCAAAATATTTTATTCCAAGACATTAACTGAAACGATTACCAAAATCATGATGTTCAAAACTTTGATTCCAACGTCACAAGACGATTGACAAAGCGGAAATATGATTCCCCTTCACGAAGTCAATAAATAATAGGGACGAAGAGTTAGTTGAAATATATATATATATATATATATAATATAATATAATATGAATATAACACATCGATCCTCTCATCCAACAGTGGCCAGGCTTTTTGAAATCTCGACAGGTCAGCACGAAATATTACACTCTCGTCGAAAGGTGGAGAAAGAAGTTTCTGAGATGCACACTGACATGCTTTAATTTTGAAATTTCAAACAATGGCCACGCAAATTAAGGAGTGGAGGCTCGGCTGGGTGCAACACGAGGGGGCTTCTCTTTTTTAATTTTGAAATTTCAAGTGTACGTTAGCTATGTTAAAAGGTAGAAAAAATAAAAAAAGAAAATTAAAGCCATGTGAACTGGGATTAATGTAGAAGGGACGTTGTTGTTTATGGGTAAAGGCCTCATTATTCTATGCATGGAAAACATTATTTCTTCCGTTAGTTTCTTTCCCGATTTCATCCTGTTTTCTCTTTTTTTTTTTCAATTTTTTTTACATGATTTTTAAATAAGTATTTTTAAATAATTTTGTAATTTTTTTATATTTTTAAAAAATATTTTAAAATGTTAAAAAAATCATATAAAAATATATATTTTTTTACATGATTTAAAATATTTTTTAAAAATATGAAAAAATTACAACATTATTTAAAAATATTTATTTAAAAATTATGTAAAAAAAACTGAAAAAATCAAAAATCAAAAAAACAAAACGAAATAAAATCAAAAAGGAAATTTACGAGATAAGTAGCACCTCCCTTCTATACATATACGTACAGCTAGCCTTATTCGTTGCAATCCTATTAATGACGTTGGTGAATTATTTACTATGATCATTACTCGATCGTTGTAATTTGGTAGGCTGGTAGCTAGCCCTCCTGCCAACCAAGCATATACATGCAATCATGATCAAACCTTTTACATTAATCTAGGATTCTAGCTATGAATCCCAGGATCTCACCATAAAGATTTGAAAATAAAACTCCCAATATAGCCAATTTACTAGATCAAACTCTTCTGCGTGTAAAGAAGCAGTAGTACTAATTATAGAATGGTAAATCAGGTGCAAAGAACGTGTGAATAAGACATTTAAGCAACTAATTTAAAATACTATAAAAAAAAAATAGGTATATACATAACCAATTAATTGCAATCAAAAGATTATTTATAATAAAAATAATCATTTAACAATAAAAATAATTATTTTAATTATAATTAATTGATTATATATATATGTTTTTTTTTTTTAGTGATCAAAGATGTAATATTGTTGCTCGAGGTTATATGGAAGAGTAGGTTGGGAGATTAGAAATGCATGCTAGCTAGCTTGAAAACTTTGTCTGATCTCCTTTTTATTACGACAAAGACGCTCATAGTTTCCTTATGATAGATTGCAGCTTCTGGCAGCACTCAAAAAGTGATGAATTAATATTGAAGCATATATATATATATAATATATATTATTTTATGTTTATTTAAAGGCAGATACAATTAAAGGCAGATACAATATAATATCTTCGGCCGGCTAAGCTTGATAAAAATGAGCTAGATTGATGGAAAGTACAATTATCGATCCCGAATTACAGTACGAGTGAGAGATGCAGTGTCTATTTCCTGATTTGCGATATTTCCGTATTGTAATTTTCGTTTGTTGCTTCATGACATGATATTTCATGTTGTCAACTCTTGGGATTGTCATTTTTATGCATGGGGCATTTGGCATGCATGAGTGGTCCCGCTTTCTCTGTCCGTAGCGAGTGTCACATCCGCATAAAGAGAGTGGTGAAGGTCCGTGGGTCCCGACCATAAAATCAGTGTTAGTACTACGTACTGTTACAACATAGCTAGAATTTGTACGTTCACCTGTCGTCAAGTTCTTGGAGATCTAGAGTTCATGATTTTTCACCTGCCGGCCGGTCCAATATGCATGCAGTGATCACAAATTAATTTTACAAACTTGCATGGCCAGGTTTGGATGCAAGCATCCTCAAGAACTTCGGATGCTTTTCGTATGGTTGTAGATACTATGCTCTCAAACACTTTCAAAGTATTTCAAATACACAAAATTTATACATTTCTCACTTTTTTTCTTATTTGAAATAAAAAGAATTTCAAACACACAAAATTCATATATTTCTTATTTCAAATAATAGAAAATTTATTCATCCCCTTACTATTCACACAACCTCCACACACCACACATTATTTTATTTTATTTTTAATTAAATATTTAATATATAAATAATGAATAAAAAAATTAATTTAATTTAAAAAGAACAAATTAAAAAAATATATTTAAAAAATTAAAAAAATTAAAGAAAAAATGAAAAATGATGGTGTGTAGAGGTTGGGAAGTTGTGTAGAAGTGCTCCAAATAATATTTTGTTATTATTTTTTTTCCTGCTACAGATGATCTTCAACCCTGTGCCGATGATCCCAAGATTTGATCCACCATTGGCCACTTTTAAACCACTACAAGAAAAATATCCTATTGCAGCACTTTTTAGTTTGCTACAATAGAAATTAACACTAAAAGGTGACAATAACGGCAATGCATCCAGCCCCGACCTAATGCATATTGAAAATTACACCATTTTTAGTTTCCATAATTGTTGCGGCAATATTCTATACTATAACAGCGAAATTTTCATCGTTAAATCAATCTTTTTCCAATGCCTTATTTCCATCATATTGAAAAGTTGTAAAGGTGATTTTTCCCTGTACCGTAATAGAGTTTAGTCACTTTACCCCCCAACCCCCGATACTTCTCACCCAAATCCCTAATCTCTCTCTCTCTCACACTCGATCTCGGTCTCAAATCTCACTCTCACAGACTACTGCCTTCCCACGCCATCGCCACCTCTCCTAGCTAGCAAGTGAGTGTGTCTCTCTCTCACTCTCTCCGTTGGTCTCTAGTTACCTCTCTCTATGCGTCTCTCTCTAGTGAAAACTTAAAATATTTTTTATATGAATTTAAAATAAACCTGGGATAGTTTCATTTGTCTGTACAAGTAAAGGTAAAGATTACTTTACTACAACTGATACTTCTATATGTTATGTTTAATTATCTATGTTTATATTTGCAGGTAGATAATAAAGTAGCAGATCTTGACTTTGTTGGGGTACCTATTTTTCTGATTTCTTTATGTTTTTAGGTAACGCATAGCATTTTTTATTTTAAGTTCATTTTGTTTCTTATGTATGGACAGTTTTCATCTAACACTTTTATACAAATAGTATATGTGCATATGTATGCTTGTTGATGTATGTTATATCATCTTGAGTATCGTTATATAGGTTGCTTGCTCAATAGAATATCTAACAAACCCATCCCCTACTTTTATGCATGATGTCAAATTAGTTGGAGTTATTTGTAGAATTGTTATTTTGCTTTAGATATTCTTACCTTAATGGGAAGTGATACCACTGTGGAAGTTTGTGTTGCCTGAAGTTATGACACTTGCACATTGAGATAGTGATATGGCCAGAATGAATTTAGCTGATATGGTAACTAGTTAGGATACAAACTTATTGGCAGTTTGTTTAAAATATACTAACTTCAGCTAACTATAAACTGTGAGGGTTTTGATTGGGCTGCACATGAATATTAACGGTCCCCCTATTAAGTTATTACTACATGACTAGCTATTTAAGAAATATTAAGTAGTAATATTATGGAAGTTTCTGTTGCATGGAAGACACATTATACTTGGTAATATTACGTGTCTCATAGTAGTTATCACTCAATGTTTATGTTTTAGGAGCTAGATTGTCGTTGCATGATGCTTATTCTCTTAATCTTTACAAGTGCAACTGATCTGGGTGGTCACAATAGAAGATTTATCGTGATCAACTTGAATGTTGTAATTGATGTATTGTTCTATATTTTGCTTCTGACTTAGATTGAACCTGGGTTCATTTTTAATTTTCTTTTTGTTCTTTTTTTCTTACTGAATTTTCTCATGCAATTTAATTGTCATTTTATTGGATGCAATTTAAAATTTAATCATTTTAATTTGATTGGGCTGACTTAGTTATTGTACACTACATGATGAACATATAGCAGGATTTAAGAAGCAAAGAAACTTATTAAGCCAGCTGCAGGTAATTGACAAAGTAGATCCAGTTGAATTCAATCACTTGGAGCTTTAAAACTAGGTAATGATTTTATGACAGCTACATGTAATGATTTTTATGGGAATCAAGTAGATTTTTATATCACAACACTTAAAGATGTTGAGAGAGTAATTATAATTAAGGCTTTTAAGTGTTCGCTTGCATAATTTGTTATAGCACAACACTTGAAGCCCATATTGAGCATGAAAAAGTAGGGCATATTAACATATAATGAAAAATGAGATATTTGTTGAGTTTTAGTTGCATATTTTAGAATAATGATCAGCTTATTATAATATATTTCCACAAAATATTAGTGAAATTGGTTCACTAGTATTTTTTTTTTTTTTTTGTAAAAGATTATTTGTGGCGAGTTAAACTCGCCGCAACTAATCTTTCCCTTCATAAATTCGTTTAATAGCGGTAGCTATTTGTAATGCTTTAAGTTTTTTTTGGCAAATTACACTCGTCCCAAAAGTTTTATCCTATTGGTAATAACCAGGGTTTAGACGTTATTTGTGTGAGATCTCGGATTACGTGTATTTTTATATATTATTTTATTTTTGTTGTTGATTATTTTAATTTATTTTAATAATATTATCGGTTGTGTTTTATTTGTTTAAAATAATTGTTTGAGCTATTAATTAGTTAATATTATTTTTACGTTGTTTTCCTTATTAATTTTAATGTGAGGTAATTATTTTAATGATTAAAATTTAATTTTCTTTATTTTATTATGTAAGTTTATTTGATGTGTTTTCGTTATATTAATTATCGTTTTATAATTAAATTGCGTTTGGGTTTAATTTATTTTATTGCTGGGTTTTAAATATTTTATTTTATTGATATTGATTTGTAACTTTTCAGTTGGTTTTTATTTAATTTATTGTACTCATTTTCTAGTAGAATTTCATTTCTTTTTCCCTTGCTCATTTCTTTTTCTTTTTCTTCTTTTCTTTCTTTTTCTTTCTGTTCTTTCCTTTTCTTCCTATACATCCCCCTAGACCCGTGTAAGCCCCTCCATGTTTCTCTCCAGCCCGTTTCTCCCATCACCACCCAGCGCTGCCATCGGTCACTCTCCGGCGACACCGCCCAGCCCACAACCTTCCCCACACGCCGGCAAGTCCAGTGGTACAGAATGTGTCATCTCCGGCCACCCCACTGCCCCTCCACGGCCACAAACCCGAAATGGATATTTTGGCTTCTCTTGTATTTTTCGGCCACCACCGACCACCCATGACACCGACGACCTACCAATAACCTCCTCTCACTCCGGCGAGTATAAATCACCGCCTAAAACCACCCAGTTCCGCCACTTGCTCCTCCACCCGAAATGGGTCCTTAAATGAGTTGTTCTTCGCTGCGCCGCCGTCCGGCCACCGTAGGCCTCATCACCGCCACCAAAACACTTCCCTACTTAGCCGACCATCCCCCTAGATCAATTTTCCTATACACGGCCCCACCTTCTCTGTACAACCCCAAATCTGAAAATGGGTTTCCATCCATTTTGAGCCCAATCCGTCACCTTCCGGTGGGTGCACAACCACACCATCACCTTCATGAGACTCCCCACCCTTCATTGAGTATTTTCCTAAATTTTGGTGTCAAACCGAGCACTCTAGCCCAACGTATAAAGTGACCGCTACGAGCGCTGTGGACTGGCACTTGCTCAAGGATCCATGTTTTTACCTGCTGTAAGTATTTTCCAAATAAACTTTAAGATTTAAATATATTTTTGCATCGACAAATATTGTATTTGTTTGACGTTGGAATTTATTAGTTGATGTTGAAATTTATTAATTGTTGGTTATTTTGTGTGTTGTGGTTTACATTATGTAATTACACGCTTGATCATGTGTATATTTGATATTTAGATTTTAATATGAGATGTGGTTATTGGGTTTATGGATTTTAATGATTTTTGACTAAGTCATAACGGGGACGGCGAGTCATAACGCCCGTTATGATCAGTGGGTGTGAATGACATAACGGGGATGGCAATACGTAACGCCCATTATGGTCATTGTGTGTGTATTTCATATCGGGGACGACAATACGTAATACCCGCTATGAAATGAGTGTGCATGAGTCATAATGGGGACTACGATACGTAACGCCCATTATGATTGGTGTTGTGTGTATGTCATATTGGGGACGGCGATACGTAACGTTCAATATGATTAATGTGTAGATGTCATAATAGAAACGGCGATACGTAACGCCCATGATGATTAGTATGTATGTAATATCGGGGACGGGGATACGTAACGCTCGTATGACTGGTATGAATATGGGGGTAAGCAAGGATGGTGGTAGAGTCCCGCTTGTGATACCCGTCTATTGTGTTAATTGGTTTTACGTGGACCATTTTCTGAAAAAATTGTTGTGGTTTTAATGGATTTTCAGATATTTTTTTCTGGGAAATTATGGATTTTTTATTGAAATTTATCTTGAGCTAAAATGAGATTTTGGCGTGTATTTATTTTATTTATTTTAAAGAAGATGATTTTGAATTTCATGCATATGGTATTGTGTTCATGCGTTTTGTTATTGCATGAATATATTTCATATCTTGTGGTTTGTTTGGGTTGTACTTACCTGCGATACCATTTTTGGCGACATAGATTTTGGATGTAGAGATCGAAAAAGTTGAGCCTAAGCAGACAACTCCACTGTTAAAATAATTATGTTATAATTTATTATCTTGGAAAATGTTCTCTTTTGATATAAGTATTTTATGTTTTGATTTTCAGATGACTGTATTAAATTTTCTGCTGGAGAATTTATATTAAATTGGTTTGTAAAATATTTCTAAAAAATTCTGATACTTAGATATTGCCTTTAATTATCTGCTGTTTTTATTTATGCACGTCACGTGTTCACACACTTAGCACTTGACGTTGGGGGTGCGTGACCCGTGTTGTCAGCATCCCGACACCTCGATTCTCGTATTTATTTTAAAGAAAATTTGGGAGTGTCACAATTTCTGACGAATATATTGCCTTTTTGTGGAGGCATAAATTTATTGCAAAATGACTTTAAGAGCGACGTTCTCTACTTTCACTCGTTAAAGAATATTAGCATGTGGACAGTAGCGTTGTTTGAGCGGCGCTTGGAAAAACGACAAGAAAAACATTAGCGACGTTTTTACCCACTTTTAGTGACAAAAAAAATGCTGCTAAATGTGGTTTTTCTTGTAGTGAACACACCGTTGGCATCACTAGCATCATCTCGCGCCGGTGAACCACTCCAGACGATTCCACCACTGGAAAATCTGCCGTCATCTCTCACGTGTGACTCCAATGTTGAAAATGGGTTTCGGAGTTTATGAGTTTCGTTTGACCCACCGTCGGCCACCACTGGTGACACCGCCCCTCCACTGGAATCCACTCACGCCGGCGACTAATCCCCTAAAATCTCAGCTCCAGAAAGGCCGTCATGGTTTCTCACGCGCACCTGCAAGCGTTCGACGTTTATAGGTTTCGGCGTTTGCAGTTTCAAACTTTTTTTTTTAATTTCTTTCGAATAAAATATTAATACTTTAAAATATCATCCATTAATAGGACCCACAATTTTTACAATATCATCTATTTTAAAATACTCTCAAAATATTTCACACATTCAAACAACTTAAAACACTCTTAGTGGGACCAATAAAATTTTTTCACTCTTTACTCAAACTATTCATAAGTATTCTTAAAGTTTTCCAAAATTTTTTGACATTTAAACGTTTCATAGTGTCAATCAAGAACAATGATATGCAGGTTGTTCCTAATTGCTTGCTTACGGCAGCCAGCATCAACCAATTCCAATCAATTATATATAAGGTGACGCTGGGGGTCGGTCGGACAGACCCGTAGGCTTTACCGCCCATACCACTAGAACCGGACTCATTTCGGATTTAAGGCTGCGTGGGGCACACTGGAGGTCGCCAGGAGTCGCCGTGACATGGGTGAGGTCGCGGGTCCCGATGGTATAAGCGGTGATGCCCATGGTGACCGGTGGCAGCTCCGTATGGGCTGAGACCAAATGCCTCCTTGCCTATTACGTAAAATAATCTTCATTTTATTTTTTTATTGTATTTTCTTCATTTTATTTTTTTATTATATTTTTTATTGTGTTTTCTAAATTTTATTTTTTTTAGATTTTTTATTGTATTTTTTAGAATTTTTTATTATATTTTTATTGTATTTTTAATAAGATTATTTTTAATAGATCCCCAGGTTTTCTCCTACATATAAGTACAGCATCCTCTCGTAAGTGTCTAAGACTGCTGCACATGGTTTAAGTAACTTTGTCATATGCTCATGTGACTAAAACTGGCATCGTTCGCTGCATATATAAAGGGTACAATTAATTAGTTCAACTTTATTGGTAAATGAAAACAGATTGCTACGTCAGTGTGTCTTTGTATTTAAGTGAGAGACAAAGATCAGTTGAAGCCAGGAGTGACAAAAAGATAAATATTGGTCCAAGGATAACATATTAAAAGAAAGAAAAAAAGACAGCTTCTGGACTCTCTTCATGATCATGACCGGAACAGGTTGTCTCAATTAAGTGAATTAATTGAGAATCAGATGTGCTCAATTAATTGTTACTTTTTAATTCTGCAGCAACAATGTGTGTCTAATGCCACGTTGGACTATTGTGTAAACTGAAGTAGTGGGTGTATCAATGGATTAAATTGAGGTCTAGCCAATGGGTTTGTCAAAATTTTATAATCTGTGCAATTTACATAGCATGGGTATTAGCTAATAGCAATATCAATGGCAAAAGAACCTATGATTGATTGAATCGGACAATAGAAATTTTTGCTAAGAATCGCATGATGGTGTCAAAGTCTGAATGTTGTGCTGTTGGATGTTTAGAAGATTAAGATTATGTTCTCGCAATGGGAACTATTGCAAGAGAAATTTGGCATCGTGTTTCCTTGCTACTTGGTATGCCTTTTGATCCACTAAAGTCTTGGAAATGAAAACTAGAATTATGGTTTAGAAGAGCTAACTTTTCTTCTCAAGTTTGTTAGCTACTTGGATTGGTTCCTGTGGTTTTCACATGGCCCCTTTGAATGTGGCGATGTAATGCCCATATGGAGGGTAAAGTTTGTTTCATGGATTTGCTTTGGTTATCGATTGAAGCAGCCATTTCGTGGGTGGGACTTTGACTGAGGGCTGGTAAAAAGTGGAAATCTGGTGATGAGTTGATATTGCAAGCTCTTTCTATTCCTCTAAAACCTTTGAAAAGGAAAAAAAGTTTGTCTTGTAAATTGGCAAAAACCAGCTCTAGGATGGATCAAACTAAATGTTGTTGATAGTTGCCTAGGCAATCTAGGGCCTATGGGGGTTGGTGGGGTTATCTGAGTTGATCAAGGGAGACTCCAATTGGCATTTGCAAAATATTTAGGCCAAGGTGCTAATAATGCCGTTAAATTTTAGCCCCTATTATGGTTTGAAGCATTGTAGAAATTCGGGTTTCAGTAATGTGGAGGTTGAAATGGATTCTCGCTTAATTGTCAATTGATTTGAAGAAGGAAGGTGTGGTATATGGTATTTAGAATGTTATTGGAAGGAAATTATTGAGATTCTTTCCGGCATGCAAGTTAGATTTAAACATATTTATCGTGAATGTAATTCCAGTACTAACTATCTTGCAAGACTGGCTTCAAGTGTATGCTACAGATTGATCGATTGGGTTTTCCTGCCTTACGTTGCTAGTTTTTGATTTATGGTTGATATCGGATACTTTTTAGTTTTTTGTGATAGATTGCGGTTTAGATTTGGCTGGTTTGGTTGTTTTGCAAATTTGTTTGGTTCTTTATGGATTATATATGTTTTATTTTAGTTTGAATAATGTTGGACTTGTTTCGGGTTTATAGTAATTAAGTTTTTTGGACACTTGGGCTTGGGTAGGCATGTTTATCCGGGTTCCAAGTTTGGAAATTCAGATTTTGAATTCGAAATTTTCTTAAAATTCTTAAGTGAAAATGTTAAAATTATTGAAAAATATATTAAAAAAATTCAAAACCGAGTCGAGCAAAACCCAACCCTGATGAACAGACCTAGGTTTAGAGTTTTTTTTCTTTTTCTTATTCTTAGAGCACTTCCAATGGAGTAGCTAAAATTTTTCTTTAAAATTGTACTTTTTGCACAACTTTCTAAAAAATTATGTCATATTTGATCAAAAATTATTAAAAGAATTGTTGAAAAATGTCAAAAAGTATACTTATTTTTAAAAGTAAATAGTAAAATTAAATTTTTCTTCAAATGTTGGAAAGTTGTGCAAAAAGTATAATTTTTAAAAAAAAAATTAGCTACTCCATTGAGAGTACTCTTATAATGTAACCCCCAAGTGTATAATTTGTTTCTACAGTAATCATCTACCAAAAGTGATGTTTTATTAATAAAATTGGAGTAGAGACTACTGTTAGACATGTGGTCTTGACTCTTCTTAAAAAAAAAATGTTTGTTGTAATCCATATTATTTACATGTTTATCCTAATAGTTCTTGTATAGAAGTAATGTAATGACTTAAAACTAAGTTGGAGGAACATCTAAGTTTATATTTAAAATGTTAATGTTACACTTTAGTCTTACTAAAATCAATATAAGCATTAATAATTCCGCCCTTCCAAGTAGTTTGTTAATTTAAGTCTCACACTTTTTGTTAGAGATTAGCCTTATACAATTTGCAACAACTTAGGGAAACTTTAAATCATGTATCTAGGGTTATACACGAGAAGAACTCATTCTTATAATTAGATTCCTTGTAGTTATACTTATCATCAATTGTAAGAACTCAATATTATAAGTAATATGAGGTCTCATTCATACTACCATGATCATATAATTGATTTCGGATATCATAGAAAAGCTCTTAATTAATTCTAATTTGTTGCATTTTCTTCTGTTGATACTTATAAATTTCTTCCTAGATTGTTGGATTATGGGTGGACAAAAGCCTTTAATTTTATTAAAAAATGAGAAATCATTTTTGCAATCCTAAGTGGGGGACTCCATTGATAAATGAGGGTAAAAAAGAAAAAAAAAATCTTTAAAAAAGAATATTATTGTAAATTCAATTTAATTTTTTTACAATAGGCTTGTATTGCAATCTCCATTTGAGAATTGTATATAGCATTGCTCTTAAAAAATGTACCCTAAACTCATCTCATTTCATTATCAAGATTTTTTTGAAATTTGAAAATATACTAAAATTTTAAATTTCAAAATAAATATAATATTAAAAATGTATATTATAACAATATTTTATTCAACTCTCATTTCATCTCATCTCAACTCAACTCACTATCCAAACCTTCCCGATACCATGTACTATAAATATTGTATTTTACTTGATGTGATTCTTTTATAGTTTACTCTCTTACATGGTTACCAACCATACCAAAATTCAAGAGCAAACAAATTACCAAAATTCAAGGGCAGATTTGTTTGCCCTTAAATTTTGGTATGGTCGGTGTATTGCCAATATTTATTGAATTTAATTAATAATATTATAAAAAAAATATAAATTAACGTGAAAATGATGTTTAATTGAATTTGAAAACAATAATTGACATCTTGAAAACTTCAAATATTTTTTAGAGATTCTGATTTTAAGATGCAATATTAACCTACCAAAAAAGGCAGACATGGCTCTTAGTTTTGGTTAAGACAAGGCAGCCTGAGCAAGGCCATGGGCTTGGTTTAAACAGTTGACTAGCGAAAAGGGTATAAGGCCAATCGTCAAAATTGGCCTGTAATTAATATAAGTTGTTGGGTTTTGATGTAAAGCCTTTTCGATCTACTCTCGCACATGCCCTGTCACAAGGCACACGCTCAATTGCTCGTGATAGAATGTCTCCAATCATTCTATCAGAAAAACTCTTATATTTTGATACATAAAGATACAACAGTGATGTAGAAGACAGAGAGACATGCAACATCAACTAATAAGTACAGTCTTAACTCTTTTTTATATCTAAGTGAGGTTCAGAATAATAAAATAAAATGAAATAAATGTTAAATGTACTTAAAAAAAAAATTTACAAAAAACATATTTCTCTTCTAACTCTTAAGTTATTGATATATTGAAAACTTTAAAATTTGAATTTCAAAATAAAACTAATCAAATGAGTGTTGTAAGTAAAAGTGTTAATAAAATTTTAAGGGTATATAACACTATTCCAACAAGAATATGTGCTTTGATGATACATCAAACTCGCAAATAGCATAATTTTCAACACATAACTCATTCTATTCATTAATAATTATTAAATAGCTTTTGGACTCCTAATAAGAGTAGAAAATATTCATTCACTAATGGGAGAAGTTTTAGACCTTATTTGGATTTAGAATTGGGATGAGATAAGTTTTAAAATTTGAATAAAATATTATTATTATTATTTTAAAATTTTAAAAAATTGAATTAAGATTTTAAAAATTATATTAAAAATTTTAAAAAATATAATAATAAATTTTAAAAAATAAGTTGATACTTCCGAATCCAAACGTTGCCACAGCAATTTTCAAAACAATCTTCATACAATATGGGATCAGAAACCTTGAATCAAATCATACAGTTGGAAGGTTTTGAAAAATGACAACTTGTGCCCTGGATGGATGATTGGAGCATGCCCTTCTTTAAGGGAAAAGTGGAAATCATTAGAAAAGCTGATGGGATATAAAACAACATAATTTACAGAAAAAGGAATATATGCTTTACAATAGGAAACGCAATCAAACTAACATAGCGAACAAAAACTTAACCTAGAGCTCGATCCATATTTAGAACACTGCCCCCAAAGATATGCAAGAAATTAGTTGCCGAGGCAAAAAAAACCAGTTCCTCCATTCGTTCAAAAAGAACCGATTTTTCAGATCAAGAAAACAAGGAGATAAATAGGAAAATCAAAGCGCAGGGCAGCTTGGTTTGTTGAGAGGGGTCTTGCACCTTTCGAATTCGGAAAGCAATGCGGGATCCCTCAACCCAACAAGGAATTGGGCTAACCCCAGAAGAAATATAGCCGCCTGATAAACACTCGTAGCGCTGATGATCTCCGCAAGAACGCTTCTCCTTAGCCTGTTCGCGTCCAAGAATAAGCTCACCATCTCCTCCATCTCCGCCGCCACTGCCTCACCAATCAGTACTGTTCTCGCCGTCTCCTTTTTCCCTTGACACGAGACCCAATCCTCCACCATCCGTTCTACGAATCCCGAATGCGCTTTCCTCAGCCGGTTCACCAGTGCCGGCACCATCAGCCTCAGTCCGCATTCTACCTGATCGATCCGGGTCATCAAGACTTTACTCGGGGCCCTCCATGCCATCGCAATTTCCCACGGTTTATCAAAGAACTCGCAGTTCTCTCCACCCAAGTTGATCAAAACATCGTTTTTGTCATCAATATATTTATCGGTGTCATTAATGAAGGAGCGGACGAGGTTAGTGAAGAGGTAGGGATGGAAGTCGCCGAGCCAGAGGAAAGGCTTCTCGAGGGAATTGCGCCAGTCGGGGAAGAGGAGCTGAGAAACATCGTGGGAGGAGGCGAGATCGAGGGCGTGGTAATAGGATTGAAAGTGGTGGTGGAGCATCTCGACGTGGGTGGAGAGAAGGGTGGGGGAAGGATCGGAGATAGAGGAGCGGAGGAGGGGTAGGAGAGTGTTCTTGAGGATGTTGAACCAGTCGGAGTAGTAGTCCTTGAAGGGGCGGGAGCTTTTCTTGCGGGTGAAAAGGCCCTTCAACATCTTGGACTGGATATCCAGAAAGAAAGAGAGAAAAATGAGAGATCTTTGGTGGGTGGGTGTTTGCTTGTTAATTTCGTTCTTCTTTGGGCGAGAAGAGTGGAAGGAGGAGGAAAGGTTTTGGAGGCAAGGTTTAAAGGGGGGTGGAAGACTGACGGTTGTGGGGCCTGACAAGCTCCTCCAGTGAGGAATTGCAAAGTCAAACAGATATGTACTTTGCATTAAAATAAACGAGAGTTTCTATCTTAAAAATTCAAAAGATAAAGAGATTTTTTTTTTTTTTTTTAAGCAAGCTTGTAGATATAAATAAAGGCAGTTACAAAGATTAAGGAGGGTCTTTGCTGCTATCTATTTAAAAGATACAATCAAGAATACTAGATAAAGGTTTGCTACTAAACTTAAAGTTCGTAGCGATCCATTGCGTAACTGAATGTGCAAGTCAATCATGAGATCGATCTATTTTGTTGTAACTCCATCTTGAATTGTTGTGTAGCTGGGTTGCAATATCTACTACTAAAGACGATATTTGCAGACTTCATCATTTCCATTTATAGAAAAGATTATCAAAACGAAGTCACCTTCTAGCATTATATCTTTGCAATTTTGATGTATCACCAAGTTAATTGCCAATTTTATAGTCATAGCTTCTGCAATGACTGGAATTGTTGTATGTGCCTTTTTCGTCATTATGAGCAAGATCTCCCCTTTTGGATTTTTACATACTGCAAAGACGGTTGAGAATGTATTTCTGATTGCAGAATCAAAAGTTATGTTGATGGAACCATTAGGAGGTGGTTGCCAAGCCTTTTCAATTTTGTATGGATTGTTTTCTTGCCATGCCATCAGATTTTCTTGGTAGGAGAAGTTCAGTTGCTTAGAGGCTACGATGGGGGAAAGAGTAGTGTTTTTATGAACTCGGTTGTTTCTAAGCCTCCAAATAAAGTCTAAAATGAGTGTGGCAAAAATTTGGAAGTGATGATCCTCATCATCACGGAGACCCAATTTCTATTTTGGGCTAAGGATAAAGAGAAGCCAATCACTCATATTTGAAATAGGCAAGGAGGAAAGGTAAAGAGGCCATTTGCTTTGACTCCAAAGAATTCTTGTAAAAGGACACTTTTAAAGTCATCCCAATCAACTCTTCTACCTCACACTCCCCCACCCTTTTGGTTTCGAATCTAAGAAACACTGCAAATGACTTTTGGGATGTTCCAAAGCTGCAATCACTCTTCCACCTAGATAGTGTCATAGAAATTCAAAAACTTATTGTGCCTTTTACCTTAAATAGGCCAGATCGTCTTATTTGGACAAAATCTCAAAGTGGAAAGTTTACAGTAAAGTCGACTCATCACCTAGCCACAGACATAGATAATGCAAACCAATCTGACTCATCGCCTTTGCCATGGGAGAAAACTTGGAAACTCAAAATTCATGGTAGACATAAATTACTCCTTTGGAAAATTCTTAGGAATATTCTACCTACAAAGGATTGGTTAAAACAGTTCATAACAACTATTGATTCGCTCCTCTACCCCCTTTGTAAAGAGAAAGATGAATCTTTAGTTCACAAATAGGGATCAAGCCATACTCAAATTCATTGACCATTGAGTACTTGGAAGCACATACCTTTTTGTAGCAGTGTTCGGATCTTCAGGATGCCTTTCCAAAAAGGCGAGTCTGTTTTTGTTTTCCTTACATCCATCATAGAGTTGGTTTTCAGATATCTTTGAATGATAAGTTTGTGCCAGATTCCATCATTTGTTTGGCTTAGTTCCCATCCTATCTTCGCCATTATTGCTTCATTCATATTTTCCATCTTGCGCAGCCCCAGTCATCCTTCTTGTTTTGATTTTCAGATGGATTTCCATGATTTCAGGCATAACTTGTGCTTTGGGTCTCTCACATACCCAAATCAACTTGTAAGTCCCAAAAATGATGAGGTCATCTGCAAAGAGAATATGAGATATGGTGGGACACAGAGCGGGCAAGTAATCTTGAGAGAACTTTGGTGCACAATATAAAAAGGAAAGGTGAGATTGGATCTCCTTGACGCAGTCTTCTTTGGGCTTTAAAAAAACCCCGGGGGGAACCATTGATTAAAACTTAGAACACTTTTAGCAATTATTTCTCCCTTTCAAACAGCTTTTGTGTCGAGGCAAAACATAAATGAAAACTCTATCATTGCACACAAATTATTTCACCATTTGAAGTGCCACAAAGGGAGACAGAGTCAGATAACTCTCAAACTGGATATGAAAAAAACTTTTGACATTATATAATGAGATTTCCTATTTGCTGTCATGGGAAAATTAGGGTATAGTCTGGGGATACTGGATTAGCAATTTTTGGGATAAGAGCAATATGAGTGTGATTTGATTGTTTTAGGAGTTTACCACTTCTAAGAAAATTTTGGATAGCCGCAATCACATCTAGTCTAATAATATGCCAATGCTTATAAGTCATACCATCTAGTCCTGGAGCTTTGTAGTTTGGAATTTGTTCAAAGCTTCGTAGATTTCATCTTCCAATGGCAGAGAGATGAGTGAGTCAATTACTTATCCTAAGATTTGATTTGCAAAGATATTCTCCAAGTTGGCTGGAAACGTTGGTGTTGATGAAGAGTATAGAGACTTGAAATGATCAACAAAAATTGTTTCAATGGTGTCTTGGTCCGACGTCCATATTTTCGATCTTCTGAAGTTATATTTGCAATTGCTTGAGTCTTTTCTTGAAGCCCGTGGGCTTGTGAGGTAGCATCTTTAAAGGGTGTGTTACATCAAGTTCCACTTTGATACAGATGAATTTTTTGTTTGCTAACCCGAACTGAGGATCCACATATACTCCAAGGAAAGTTTCGAGCGCTTTCCCAATCCTTGTTGCTATTTTGATTGTCACGTTGTTTCTGGTTAGACCATGTTCTAGTTGGCCATGTCTTGAGAATAAGCAAATGGCCTTTGAAGCTCCAGGGGGCTTGATTGAGGATCCTTTGTTTGTCACATTCTGATTGGAATATGAAAAGAAACTTGTTTGTTTATAGGTCTTCTGTTTTGAATTTTTTTATGAAACTCTAAGCTGCTATGAAGGAAGCGTGCATAGAGAGTCTGTTGAGTGGCTTTGTGGCTACTATTCTTCCTATGAGAGACATATATTTAGAAAGGTGGAATAAGGGAAAGTGATGTCAGTGATCGAAGTCAGGGGGTGACTTAGACGGTTGCAGTTTGAGCTTTTCTAGAAAGCAGGATAAGCTCATCGTTTCGGGGAGAAGAGAGCCGGAGGCAGTTCCGAGATACAAACAAATTAAGACTAAAGCCTTTTAGATAAAGAGATATATGAATGGAGGTTATGCTTTCAAGTAGACATTTTGAAATTACCTTTTGCACTATATTATAAGCACATTTCTTCCATACTCGCCCCATTTGGATAACAAATTATTCTTAACTTATCTCAACTCATGTCCATTTCATCATTACACTTTTTTAATTTTTCATACAAAACACAAATCTCTATACACATTTTCAAATCTTAATTCAACTTTTTTAAATTCTAAAATAATTATAATATTAAAAAAAAAAGCATCTCAACTCATTTCATCTTCGAATCCAAACAAGACTTCAATGTGACAATATTAAATTTGTAAGAAAAAAAGTATTAATTCAGTCAATTGATTTTTTAAGTGCAATACCAAGTAGTAAGATCCATTTCATTCCATCTTATTTCATTATTATAATTTTTTAAAATTTTTTTATATAAAATATAATAAACAAATCAATTTTTCAATTCTAAACTAATAATTATATTAAAAAATATTTTAATAATATTTTATTTAATTTTAAAATTTTATTCAAAACCATATCATCTCACTATTTAAATGAAACTTATATATGTGAATTTGGATAGTGAAAGAAAATAGAGGAGTGTTATGGAGCCCGTTGGGGTGTCCTGTTATTTTGCCCCTTTAATGAATATTTTTTCTTTTATTTTTTATATCATTTTTTAAATATTCTTAAATATTTTTAAAAAATAAAAATAAATTACAATATAATTAAACAATATTTTCCTAATCATTAAGTTAAAAAAAAAAATTGGGAGCGGGCACTAAAATAGGACTTCTCCAATGGGCTATTTAATATTTCTTAATACTCTATTACTATTTATTATTTTATTATTTGTCACTATTATTTAATATTATATAATTATCTTTATTATTTTTTCATTACTATTTATAGAATATTTAAAATTAAATCACTACTCGTACAACATAAGTCTGCTAGATCATTCAAAAAAAAAACATAAGTGATAAGTCTGCTGGAAATTTTTTGATACGAAGAAAAAGAAGAGAGGTCATGTAAGTGATAGTTCTAGGGCCCAAGCAAAACAAAGACCCAATTCTGATCCACAAAATGGTCTGTAGCCCAATACTGTTCATTTTAGTGTGGATTAACAGAGTAATATTACGCTCTAATATACTATATCGAATTATATTATTTATAAATATATTTTTATATAATTATTTTATAACTAATATATCTCTAGAAAAAAAAAATGTCTTACATGCCAAAATTGAAAATGGTAAAAAACATAACTCATTTGAGTTTTTAGCCCCTTATAATTTTAAAAGAAATATTAAATCCACAAATTGGGATTCTTGACTGGAATCTTGATTGTGATTTTTGATTTTTGAATTTTTTTTACTTTAAAGACTGAAGATGTTTTTAGAATAATATTGTAATAATTTTAATTTTTTTTAAAAATTTAAAAGTGTTAAAAAAATAAATGAAAATAAAAGGCCTAGAAAAAAAATTAACACATGCGAGATTTCAGTCGGGAATCTTGATCTATGTGAGTGTAGAATTAGAACTGCCCTAATTTCAATCCGGTAGGGTAGGTTCCACGTGTGAGATTTCAGTCGGGAATCTTGATCTGTGTGAGTGTAGAGAACTAGAATTGCCCTAATTTTTTTCGGTAGGGTAGGTTCCATCTCAATCCATCCCCCGTGTTGACATGGTGGTGGGATCTGGAGGTAACGTAGTTAAACTTAGGCCGTCCATACCACTATAAAAAAAACATTGATTAAGTTAGAAGTTTTACACAATGAACATATGACACCATTAGAAACATATATAAAGTTGCTTTGCCCATATTTATATGATGGACATTTCGTTCTAACATGCCCTTCTTGTTTACAAATGCTGTATCGACGCTTATTTGTTGACACATTTTCCTTCGATTTTTTTGTCACAATGTTTTGGGCCTTCCTTTGCTAACATTGATTGGGGGATCTTGCAATGCAAAATTTGTGGGTAGTTGGCTCTGAACCACATCTCCTGTCATGTTACCACCTTCATCATCACTACTCATCAAGAGAAGCTCTTGATGCAAAGTCTCTACTCCACGTGAGACATGCTCATATTTTTTTGTTGATAGAGATCCCATCTCAGCATACATATAAAATTGTCTCATCAAACGATGTTTTTTATCAAATGCAGTTGGGATTATCTCGAAAGGCCCTTCATCAACACCTATCCCAGGCACCATGCGAGTTTTTGCATTGATCATCCATCTTTTCAGCACATATGATTGTAGAAAAAGTTCCAAATAATTTTTTTTTGTCAACACTTGTAGGATGTGCCGGCATACAAAGCCTAAAAACTCAAATTTAAGGCATGTGCAAGACACAGTTGTTTTATCCATGGAAAGTGTTACCTCATATGCCAGTGTTGGTATCTCAGGAATGGCAACCAAATAAATTTTCCCTTCATCCCCTTCGCGTATTTTGTGTGCCTTCAACTTTTGGCTTTCGATTAACTCTTTTTGAAATATAGAAAATGACTTCAAAGTGTAAAGTTTGGCCACTTCTGCTTCAATACGGTAAGAAGATTTCAAAATTGGCTTCGATATTTTTGTCCTCACGTCTTCCTTTTTCTCACTTAGATAACGGGCATTCAAGGCACTGCCATATTGATGGACGAAGTCACTTATCATAGTACATGATCAAACATAGTCTTTACAAAACTTGTTCATATTCTCACTTCGCTGCATTGTGGACATTCCAGCACGAAATGTTGATCTCAAGTAAGCAGGCACCCACTTTTCTCGCTTTGCATAAAGAGTTTGCAACCAATTATTTTCTTCTAACTTATATTGTCTCAAGATTTTAATCCACTCAAACTCAAACTTCTCAATAGTTAGTATGTCATGAATACAACGACTAAAATCAAATTTAAATTGTGGATATCTACTGTAAACCTGAGCTAAATGTTTATGAACTTTTTGTAGGATATGCCATAAGCACAATTTGTGAGTTGTATTGGGCAATACCGTTTGGATGGCCTTAGCCATTGCCTTTTCATCATTAGTTAGTATTGTACAGGGAGCACGACTAAGAATCGCATCTAGCCAAGTTTTCAATAACCATGTGTAAGACTCGGCTGTCTCATTTATCAATAAAGCGCATCCAAACATTACAGATTGATGATAATGACTAACTTCGGTGAATGGGACAAAGGGCATTATGTACCGATTTGTTAGGTACGTAACGTCGAATGTAACAACGTCACCAAAAAATTGATATGCAGCTCGTGATCTTCCATCTGCCCAAAAGCAATTTCCCATTGACCCATCAGCATCAACTTGGATCAAGTATACAAATCCTGTATTATTACGTTCACTTTCCAAAAAATTGTCATATAACCTCTATGCGTCCCCCTCTTTAAGGACTTGTTTCTTTTGATTGCCCAAATAATTTTGGATATCCTTAGGAATGCAACCAATATTATAATCACCACTATGTTCCTTACTCAACACAGACATTATTTTTCATGTTGGTATTCTCGAATCATTTAGTGTGTCTATTAAAATTTTTTTAAACTGATGTCACACGTCTATTCCCACGAAGCAAAGTTGTACTCCGAGGTGTCAGCATGATAGCAGCTCATGATTATGTTGTAATACAAATTTTGACACAACCCACTTGCCTCCATTCTTCTTTATTGTCATCGTGGCCTTACACCTACATTTTGTTTTCGGAGCCTCAGGTCTTACTCTCTCTTTTCCTTTTAGATTATACCGACGCTACCCTTCTCTCGCACACACATAATTGACACCAATTAATAATTTGTCTATACCTAATAACCGAGTATGATTTCTTCGAACGCTAAAACCAGTTCGTCTTGCGAATGCTTTATAGCATCTAAGTGCATCATCTACCTCATCAAACTCTAACCTCACATATGGCTCCACATATGATGATGACATTCTATGGCCTTCCTTTGGCATGTTCATCTCGGGTTCAACTTCACCATCATCTTCCATTATCTTTCATTGGTGCTAGAATTAGAGCTGTCCAAAATCTCAACATGATCTCGTGATGTACTTATGATTCACACAACCTGGTATCATTTACATGGCAATATTAGCTCAATAGACAATCATTTAACTAAGATTCGTATATAGAATTAAGGATAAAATGGCATGCATATAGTCATTAATTTCATGTTTGACTACAGTAGCAAACTGCAAGCTAGAAATTAAGGATAAAATATATAAAAAAAAATACAGAGTTTATAATTTTTTATGCCATTTTTTTTCATTAATTTCAAGAAGTAGAAATTAATTAAGACTCTAATCGTGTGTGTGTGTGTGGGGTCAACCGAAAGCAATAAAGACATGCATGTAAATGGGTATACAGTAAGTAACAAGTACATGTAAATGTAAAGACACGTGATAAACAGATTTGAGTGTTTTTTTCAGTAGAAAACTCTTGTTTTTTTCATGCGATTCCACTCGTAAACAAGAGTAAAAAAAAAAACATATATCCCAAATTTTCTTTTGTTTTTTTCTCAAGTCAAATCACATATTCTAATTTTTCCTTTACTTTTTTTCAAGTGGAATCGTGTATCTAAGTGTTTCTCTCATTTTTTTTCTCAAGTGGAATCGAAACCTTGTATTGAGAAGAGAAAAATAGTTTTTTTTTCCTCTTGTACTTTTGGAAAGATGGACATTCCAGATTGGGTTTAAAAAATGATTTTTGCACTACCAAAATAAGAAGTGGGTTTACCTTGACGAGGAGTGCGGTCATCGGAGATATTTTGTTCGACGTCGGAAATGATTTGTGTGCAGCGGTGTGAAAGGGGTGCTTAAAATCGCGTCTAATGTTAAATAGCAGGATAGGGTCTTGAATATGGGTATTGGGTTCGATAACTAAATGCTATTGGGATGTATGTCATTCGGGTTCCAGTGGGTGGAATTATTTTGAGCTGACTCTGGATGTAATGTGAGGGAGTTGTTAAAACTGATGTGTCCATTTATAAGTGATTGTCTGTAAATTCTAATTTTAGAGATGTCCGATTTATAGCTTGTCTCTTATATGGGCACGGGGTTCCACCAAGCCTCTCACGGTCTCACCAACAAAGGCGCGTTAAATCCACCATTCCGCCACTTGTCTACAATCACACTTGGTTACAACTTACACTACTTTCCTCTCCCATCACATCACCATTTTTTTTTTTTTTTTTTGGTTATCCAACATCATATATCCGAATAGAATTTATCATCGTATTAACATTACGTAGATACAAATTTAAATCATTTATTCCAAAATTTAAAAAAAAAAAAAAATGAAAACAATCATGGCAGAGTGAAAAATGTGATTCCCAAAAAGAAAATACAAACACAGAAAAAGGAAGAAAGAAATGAAAAGAAAAGGAGACGTCAATGGTTCCATCGCAAAAGCCTCCGATCTCTGCTAATCCCTGTCCGCCCGTTCCATGGCCTCTTCCATGCCCACAATTCTCAGCACCACCACCATCTTCATCTTCCTCTTACTCCTCCAATCTGCCGTTTCCAAGCAACATTTTCTCTCAGACCCAGACCCAGATCCCACCAATACCATGACTGACTGCACCAACCGTTGGATCCACATCAGACGCCTCCCCTCCCAATTCAACCTCGATCTCTTATCCAACTGCTCTCAGTACCCTCTTTTTTTCGACTTCTGCCCCTACCTTCCCAACCATGGACTCGGTCTAAAGACCCATTCCCGTTCCCATAGCTGGTTCCGCACCGACACTTATATGCTCGAGCTCATCTTCCACCGTCGTATGCTCGAGTACCCTTGTCTCACTCCTGATCCCCACCTCGCCAACGCCGTTTACCTCCCTTACTATGCCGGCATCGACGCCCTCCGTTACCTCTACGGCCCCGACGTCAATGCTAGCGCGGAACACGGCCTCGAGTTGTTCCGTTTCCTTCAGGATGATAACCCCCACATATGGGCTCGCCACGAGGGTCATGACCATTTCTTAGTCATGGCTCGGTCTGCTTGGGATTTCTCGCAATCTCTGGACAACGATCCTCCCACGTGGGGCACTTCGTTTCTCCAACGCCCTGAGTTTTACAACGTGACGGCTTTGACGTTGGACGCCAGTGCTTGGCCATGGCAGGAGCAATCGATTCCGTACACGACGTCTTTTCACCCGCCGAGCCTCGCTTTCTTGGAGTCCTGGATACGCCGCGCGAGGCGGTCTAGAAGGTCAACACTAATGCTCTTCGCCGGAGGCGGAGGGGTCTCGGCAACGCCCAATATCCATCGGAGCATCAGGAACGAGTGTGAGAATGATAACTCGACTCAAAGTCTTGGCGGGTACGAGAAAATGTGCGAGGTCGTGGATTGCTCTAATGGGGCGTGTGAGCACGACCCAATAAGGTACATGAGGCCGATGTTGGAAGCGACCTTTTGTTTGCAGCCACCGGGAGATACACCGACGCGAAGATCCACTTTTGATAGCATTCTTGCTGGATGCATTCCGGTTTTCTTCGAAGACCCGTCGGCGAAGTTGCAGTATAAGTGGCACTTGCCGGAGGAGGAGTACGGGGAGTTCTCGGTGTACATACCAAAAGAGGAGGTGGTGTTTAAGGGACTGATGATTTTGGACGTGTTATTAGGTATACCTAGAACTAGAGTTAAGAGTATGAGAGAGAAGGTGTTGGAGTTAATGCCGAGAGTTGTGTACAGAAGACATGAGAGTTCGTTGGGTTTAAGAACAAAGAAGGATGCGTTTGATATTGCAGTTGAAGGTACTCTGCAGAGGATCAAGTCTAGGCTTAAAGAAGTGGCCGTTGAGTGAATTCCTTGGATTCTGTTTTTATTTTTATTTTTTATTTCCTGTCTTCGTGATTATTGTTTATTATTGATGAGTTTCCTTATTTTATTTATTGACTTTCTATTACACAGATTGTTCATCGCATAAGTGCAGAAAATTAGATTATTTGTATCTCAATTTGGTAATGAATCTCTTTCCTAATTTTTGGTAACTTGAGCCTCGTGGTGTCTTTTTTTTTTTGGCGGCGGGGGGTGGGGGGGGGGGGGGGGAGTTGTCGGTTGGGAGAGATCTCATTCAAGATTACAAGACAAGATGTATTCTTGATTCATTTAAGAGAGGACCGTAGCAATGCTGATACTGGGGAGGCAGAAGAACAATGGTAACTAGAACATTATTTGACAGAGAAAAAGAATTGAAATTCATCAGGGGGAGATGTGCCAAAGCTTAAATTGTAATAAAAGCAAACAACAAAAAAGGACTGAAGGAGAAATTGCCCCTTTTTCATCTACTTTTTCTCTTCCTTTTCTTGATCTGCATGCTCCTCGAACGTCTGCACTACTGATATGGAACTGAAAGAACTGCATTTATCTCAAAATCTCCTCTCTCGGCTGTAAACGATGGTTGGCTGGATAGGCGAGACTTTATCCCCATCTGACAATAGCAGAACCCCATGTAAGACCTGCTCCAAAGCCTGCAGTTGCTATGGTTTGGCCAGCCTTCACCTGCCCACTTCGAACAGCTTCGTCCAATGCTAATGGAATGGAAGCAGCACTTGTGTTACCATAATTTGCCAGATTCGATATCACCCGTTCTGGTGGGAGTTCTAGACGTGTAGCGACTGCATCTATGATCCTTTGGTTTGCCTGCGTTTTCAAACTCTGTCATTACTTCATCTCCATTAATACAGGTACAAGGTCTGGGCGCTTAGGTATGAAAAACCTTCGAAATGTTTCATAGTCCTATAAATAATTACCTTTTCAGGTGAACTTAAAAACATTTGAAATGAAATGTGAGAAGTTGGGTGTTTTTTTATCACTCTGTTTTCAAGTTTAGACCTCCTTGTTAATAGGATTTCATAAGCAATTCGAGAAGATGCAACTATGATTGCCTTGTATTGAGTCTTGTGAAATCAAGAAAGATTTTGATTCAAGTTGCCAGACTTGGATTTCTATACTGCCAGCAAGAAGCCTAGTAGTTATTCATCCTCGAAAGTGACTTCCAACAGGAGCATATCAAAGCACAAGTTCAGGCGTACTTTTTGGTTGTCCCAGCAAGGGAACAACATTATGCGCAAAAACCTTGAACAACAATGATTTCGACCTACAAATTTAATATTTTCCCTGGACTATAATCAAATTCTTTTTGAGACTAAAAATAATGGAACAATTATCACATGTCATAGTAGAACAACATCAAAAGCAGATAGAAGATATTGCTTAATGAGCTAAGCTCTTCATAGATTAGGTAGACCGAGTGAGATGGCGTACCATAGATTTTAAGCATCATATTACTTATGTTTAATTTGTAGTTAATATATAGCATACCTGATGAAGGAGTAACCAATCAATGCTCGATCTGGGGAGACCAGCCTTTTCAAGGGCAGACTCAATTGACTGTGGCACACATCGTACGGCAAAGCGAAAGACCTCTTTGCCATTCATTTGAATACAGGAATATGAAGATTTCCTTGGAGGGAAGCCTAACGCTGAACCATTAGATCCCACCACATCATCCATTTCATTCTGTTTGACGGTGGCATTCAGATGTCTGCATAAAGGGAGGTAAGTGCTCAGTCACATCCCTAATAGAAGAGGTGTAAAGTTTATTTAGGCACGAGTAGAAAGCACATGCCTTTGGCCATCACCATCACTATGCAGGTCAAAACTAAATAAACCATCTTCTTCACTGTCGCAGGCCTGCAGAATAGTTTTTATATCAAATAAATGCCAATATGTGTTTCCAATAGGTACGAACTGTTATAAAAGTAGGTGTGATGTCATTATAATCCTTAAGCAACAATTGAATTTGCATTCCCACAAGAAGTATGAGGGAGATCGAATGTAGTTTCATACATTCGATACAGGGGCTCAGAGCTGAAAAACAATTGTCTAAACAGTCAGAATTCACAATAGTAACTTTTCAACCACTTGGCTTCTAAGAGTGTAAACTCATGTTACAAATAATATAAGCTACAAGTACGCCATGTATTGTTTTTTTGGTGGGGGGGAGGTACCTAGATGTTTGATCCCTTTGATTTCCCAATTTTAGAATATGGAGACACGATCTCCTCATACAAGTGTCATGCAGATCATAGCCTTCACAATCGGAATAGATGACAAGAAACAATAGTTCAGATATTGGGTCCTAAACTAGAAACAAGTCTATAAAACAAGGGTTAGGAGTTTAACGAAATAAATATGATGCTTATTGGCCAAACCATTCTCTTGTGGACAGACAAACTCAATGTCATAGTATTGCCAACTAAAATATTGCATAGTTCTCTATTCAACTCCTCTTAATGAAGCCAACTCCTAAAGGTTGTCAGTTGAAGGGACATATTCAAAAGATAGGATAAGTCTTTTTCTACGGCAGATTTACAAAAATTCAAGTGTTCACAAAACCATTAAAAGTCAAAACACCAAAAATAACTACCTGCACTAATACAGCACCAGCAGCATCTCCAAAGAGAATACAGGTACCTCTATCCGTCCAATCAACATATCGAGAAAGGGAATCAGCTCCAATCACCAGAACGTTTTGAAATCCACCTCCTGTAATTTACAGAGGTAGAGGTTAGATATATTATCAACAAAAGTAACTGAGGCCCCCTTAACAGAAAAGTAGACAAATCCTTTACCCCTAATGTGACATGCAGCTGATACTAGACCCAACACAAATCCGCTACATGCAGCTGTAATATCATAAGCCAAAGGATTTCTTTTGCAGCCAAGTGCTTTTTGGATCTGAAAATTGCACCACCACCACCAAAAGGAGGAGCATGGAAGAGTCTTTAGAGTGCTTATAATACCAGCTAAATAAGAAGCAGTTAAAGGACAGTAGACTCATGACTAGAATTAAATTCAAATAAAAATGGTTTGAAGCGAGGCTTGACAAAAGAAGTTTGGGAAAATATTTGAGCTTAAGTTAAGCCCAAAATCTGAGGCCAACCAAACCAGCCGTGCAGGGTTTATTATTCAGCAAATAGGAAAATACATGTTCTGTCAAATACATATCAAACATCGACACCCAATATATTGTCCTAATACATTTTTTGAAGTTTGAAACATAGTGGCACGATGAATGAGCCAATTACAATTTATTGGGGGGTAATAGATGGTGATATCAAATTTCAATAAGAAACTGTATGTTATCTGGCACAATTCAAGAAATGGAAATGCAGCTTGAATAACCTTTTCTTTTTGTATCACTGACCTCGTAATTCTGATAGTTCAACCCTTTTTGAAGCAAGAATATACACAAAATCATAGGATAAAAGATATTCTTTGGAACAAATAAATGCTTGCGTGTGGCAAATATATTTGAAAATGGAAATTACAATTTTAAGAAAGAACCTTCTATACTTCAAAATTTAGAGAAGTGCTATAGCCACAAAGAGATCCGTAAATTCACAAACTAACATGGCTTCATATAATATATATTAGATCTAATGTACAATAAAAGTAGTTTTACAATCTAATGCATCACATCATACCACGTTAGTTTGTAAATTTACTTTTGTGAGCTCTTTGTGGCTAAAACATTTCTCCAAAATTTATGCACCCAATCAAGCAAGAAATAAACAAGTAAAGTTCATGATTGATCAAAGTCCCTTAACAAACATACACAGCACAAAAACATTTTCCAGCTAGCCATGTCCAGGCAACTTTTCTTAGGATGACAACCAAGCACCCAATGTCAATTCAATACAAGTCATTCATTTTTTTTATTTGATTTTGATTATAGTAATTCAATAAAATTTTGAATTTAATAAGAAAATATTGTTGAATTAAATAGAAAAGATCACCTAAAATATACATGCTGCTGAACCTTAACTAAGAAAACTAGCATCATCACTATTTCTACTTAGTCCAATTTTTGGAATATATCATCTCATATCCCCATACCTGAGGAGCACTTCCAAAAAGATCTTCTGGGGTAGATGTGCACATCAAGACTAGGTCCACATCATCAGGCTCAACCTGTGCCATCTCAAGAGCTTTCCTTGCGGCCTCTATCGCTAAAGTTGTCAAGCTATCGTTGCCTGTAAGAGAAACAGTGAAAAAAGTAATTCGCAGTTTTCATAATGAAGGCCATTGTGTATGCACATTAGGGGCTTGTTTTGCAGTGAAAGATTCTTGAGATTATTGTAATCATTGAGAACTTTTTTGAGATGTTTTTACTGGTGTTTGTGAAATTTTTTGGGCCTGTAGAAAGCATTGAAAACGTAGAATCTTTTAGATGTGATTTTATTGTTGGATTTGAGAGTGATGGTATCCACTGAAAGTATGTTTGGGAAGATTTTTGTGAGTTGTCTTTTTTGAGATTTTTTTTTTTCACAGAAACAGGGCTAAAAACAACAGAGAAAATTTAGAGATGATTTTCTTTTTAGTAAATTATGCTTGGATGAAAAATGAAAATTTTTACAGAGAAATGAGAATGTTTAAGTAGCCAAACATGTCCTAAGATTTCCATTTCATAAGAATGGTCCATAGATTTAAAAAAGGTGCAGACACTAAGTTATCAAGCACGAGCATTCAAAAACCCTTCAAAATTCAACCAGGTTAAATCTACCATAAGCTTGAACTCTCAGATATAAGTTGGCAAAGCCTGAATGGTCTTCTTGGATAGGAAAAACAAGAAGAAATTGGCAACACTAAATCAAGCGAGAGAGTCATTAAGCTGAACAGCCTTCCTCCCCAGGCTCAAGAGTTTGAGCATCTTAATCAAGAGGCTGTGGTACAAACAAGAAAAGCAACCTCTGTTTTATTTTATATTTGGGCTAGCAAAAGTAAAGTAACCACAGATGCTTCACAAGTATCCAATATATGGCATCATCATGTATTGCAACTAAGAATTGACCTGAAAGAACCCGGCGGTTACGAATCCCAGTTCGAACAGATATCCATTCATCAGAAGTATCAACTACTTTTGCAAGATCATCATTTGAAACCTTCAAGGTGGGTACCGCTGAACCACAACCAACTAATTTGCAGCCTTTACTGACCAACCTGTTAATATTCATTTCCAAAGTATGGGATCAGGATAACAACTAGAATAACTGAGATTTCCATTTCTAATTCAAAATTCTCTTTCCATTGAACCATTCACATATCAAACTGAGGATGACTCTAACTTGGCAGGACTTTTTTTAATATTGTGGAACCTCATCGAGGCAGAGCCTTCAAATTCATCCCTAAAGACTAAAGTAAACCCCAGATGCACAACCCCACCCATCAAAACCGTGTATCAGTTAATTTAGAAATTCTTATCGTGGAATCAGACCCAGGATGTCTGAGCTTGCAGCTCATCCTAAATCCACCATTTAGCCACTACACTGCACCTTAATGGATAACTTCATTGGACTTATAAAGCAAAGTATAATAAAACCATCTATAGCAGTCAAGGACAGGCACTCGTGAACCTCTAATCCCACATAAAACAAGACACAGGATACAGGAAAGAAGGAGGAGTTAATGATATTAAAAATCTTCACGGCATTCAAAGCTAACAGCACAAGACTCTTTGCCACAAAGAGAGAGTTCCATTCAAAAGATAAGGCCTTTCCGGTTTTCACCTAACCAATACCATTTCTGGAAGATGTATATGGTTCATTGAACAAGCCAAATAGCAATAGCTATGAAGTCTACCTCCTTTATGTTAAGTAAGCAACATCTTCACTTCTCTATGACTCTCATTTTATCTTGGTACTCCTCCATCGCCTTCATAAAGACTGTTCCAATGCCTCCCACTTTTAGCAGAAAGCATATACTAGCCTGGAAGCTTATACCCATAAATCTCAACTACAATTTAGAAAAGCTTTTACTCCCATGAAAGTCCCAGCAAGTAATTTATAACAACCATGTCAGTTCTCCTCAAAATAAAAGTCCCTGTAAATGAAAGGAACGAACTTAACACTTTAAACACCACCCTATATATATCTCAAATAAAAAAGTTAATAAAGCTATATTCCTTTTAGATAGGTTATATCATGTCATTTCTCTCTTCCATGAATCTATCCATTTGAGTGCTCATGCAAGAGCAAATCATCCATAAGCTCTACTACAGTAATCACAGACAAAGTTAAAAAAAGGGAAAAATAGCAAAACCCATAAGACAATAAAAATCACGAATCCAATACCTTGCAGAAAGATATGATATATAATAACCAAGAATACATCTTCAAATATTTTTTTGAGAAACTAGCTAGTATTTTCTAACCCAATTACATTCAAGACCAATTTCATTAAAAACTGAAAAAAAAAAAACGATCGTGACCAAAATACAAAAGAAATCAGAAGTCAAAGTCACCTGGGCACACGAGATTCAGATGGGGAAGCGCCGGAAGAAACCTTCTCTGGGCCTTGAATGGTGCTGGAGCAGAATACCCTGCTGGAGAATCCATCAGGGGACAGAAGCCCAGATCGGTGAATCCCTATCCGAGGTTGAATCCTCCTTTTCCAGCTGGAAACCGAGGGAGTAAGGAACCCAGATGCATTGGCCATTTACACCCACCACCCAGAACCCAACAAACAAAATATAGATATATACAGTGGAAGATAAAGAAGTGATGGTCTTTTAGCGTAGTTTATATGGGAGAGAGGAATAAGAACGTGACAGACAGAACTTTATACAGCCCATTAGAGAAAAGAAAGATCAATATGTGTGGAACAGACACAGAAAACAGTGTTTATTCCAAGGCTAGTCTTTTTTTTCTTAATCTTCGGAGGGTCCGAAGCAGATATAGCTAAATGGGCGATTTTGCCAAACCCAACCATCAACTCGGGAAACTCCTATGCTGCTAGCTGTGTTATTTAAATGTTCTTGTAGAGACAGCTATCCAGTGCTTTGCCATTCCAAATATTTAGGTTTTGTTTCCATAATCCGAGTTGGGAAAAATGTAGAGGAAATTTGCCAACTAATAAGAGGGCTACTGTGATAAAAATACATAAATAAATAAGAGAGCTACTAACTGAAATTACTCTCATACCCTTGTTTGATTCTTTTCTGGATGCTCATTGGTCTGTTCTTTCAATCCTCATCTTGAAGTTGCACTCAAGTAAGGATTAAAGGTTTTTTTTTTTTTTTCCCAAGTCGTTGATTAAGAATTTTCCACCGACGTTTACAAATGGGTTTTCTCGTAGACCTTTCTCCTCTTTATCAGCATTAGATTTTTCTTGTTGATATGATAAGCTATTAAAACTTTGGTGAACTTTGATATAAACAAAGTCTTTCTTTCGCAGATAATAAATGTATGTGCTTGGTTGTAACAGAAATGTACAATGTGGTTGGCTAAGTAGGTTGCTGGTAGGAGAAAATGACATCTTCCCCCTCCCCCTCCCCCTCAAAAAAGAAAAAAAAGAAAAAAAGAAAATACCAATTCCCAAGCAATTGAGCAAAGTTGGGTTTGGTCATGATGAGGAGCCTACTAGGGTTGCCAATGTTTAAAATAGCTTAATTAAATATACAACTGCTAATTTAATTAGTCACAGAAAGTGAATGTGAGAATGTAGTAGGAGCCGGAAGTGATGAAAGGTTGGAATCAAAATCAAGAGGGGTAAAGTTTACACCCATCAAGAAATTAGGCGATTAATGTTTCATAAAGAAGACAACAATTATGTTGATGTTTTTTTTGACAGATAAGGTTTAAGGTCAAATACAACCCATATTGAGAATAAGTACTGAGAGTGGATTTCGATTAAGAGAGATGTTAAAGAATCTAATAGAGAGTCTAATGTTTGTGTCAATTTAGTGTTTTTTTTTTTTTTGTGTGTGTGTTTTTTTTTACATCATTTCTTAAACACTCTTAAACATTTTTTAAAAAAAGAAGAAAATTCACAATATTATTAAATAAATTTTCTTAATCATTAAATAAATAAATATAGTGAGCAGACCCAAAACGGGACCCCCAATGAGTCCTTTATCATTTCCCTTTCGATTAAGTTATTTATTATTTAATGATTAAATAAATATACTAATAATTTTAATTTTTTATTTTTAAAAATTTATGAATAACAAAAAAACAAATTGCATTTCGGGAGGATTCCTCGATCCTTAGTGAGTGTATAATCCATAGCTCTTGTTTGGATTCGAACCTATTTGATCTCATCTTATTTTACCTCAATTTTATTATTATAATTTTTTAAATTTTCACGTAAAATATAATAAACAATATAATTTCTTCAATTATCAAAATAATAATAATATTAAAAAATAATATCTTATTCAATTTTTTATCTTTTATCTAAAAAAAAATATACATAAGCCTATACACCACAAATCATATATTTTTTTAATTTTATTTCTTTTATAAAATATATAGTATATAAATAATAAGTAGAAAATTCAATTAGTTTAAAAAATAAATAAATTCAGAAAAAATTTACAAAAAAAAAAAAAAACTATTTAATTTATGATGTACAGGCTTATTATATATAGCAAAGCTGTTATCTATATCGTCTCATTTCAAAATACAAACGAAATCATAAAATTTTGATCCAACTTGGTTAAGAAGCCCACACACTCCATAATCTATAGGGCATAGACCATTGCCCTCCCCCAAAGTATGCCCACCTTCGGGCCGCCCTGAATTTTGAGCTACTCTGGCCATCTAACGTCATCTAAAAATTTTCAAATCCTTTAAAGATATCGACCAACTTATGATATTTTTACAATGCACCGTTTAAATCATTATTTTAAAAGTTCATGTATTTGTTGTTATTTTGCTTTACTTTAAATTGGTCACTTATCTTATACTATAAGAATCAGATACTCGTATCACATGACTTCATATGATTTAATTTAGAAGAAAAATAATTTTATAACTTATCGTACCACATCAAATTAATCCCTTCATGACTAAAACATTTATTAAGAGTGGCCTTTTTGGGAGCAAGTCAACACTAATATATAAATAAGAGAAAATATTGAGTGAAGCTAATACTCATCACACTCACATATGAACAGTACAATATGTACTGTTCAATGTACTGTTCATGTATGTGAGAGTAATGAGTGTTGTCTTCACTCTAATATTACTCTATAAATAAAAGGAACATTACAACATTTATTAAGAGTGACCTAACCCACATAAAAGAATATTGTGTTCGTCTAATTGGCCGTCAAAACACATTGTCATCGCCATCGTTGGAAGCCTGTTTTCACTATTTTCTTCCCATTTCTTATCACGTTCACCACAATGACCATCATTATTGCCATCGGTTTACCTCATTCTCATCAAACCGTAAAATTGAATGAAAAGTAAATAATATTATGTTATCTCTAATAAAATAAATAATATGGTGTTCTTTGAAGGGGTAATAAGATGTCATCTTTCACTTATGTCGAAGGAAGGTTAAAGGATAGAAGATTAACTTGCTGAACCAAAATTCTAAAATTCAAAAGGTTAACACTGATACTTGTTAAAGGGTTCATTTATTATATAAGATTTCAAGGAATACTAACTTATGTACACAATGTTGTTCACTTGATACATTCAGTTATTCCTACGTATTGCCCAAGTTTGCAACTAGCATGTAGAACATCCAATCTTATATATTCATTATATTTACAATTATAGAATTTGATTAGTTCGAATCTTATACTAATAGAATAGTCATGTTACATTATTATATCTTAAGCATAAAGCTTGAAGGGTTCTCGAGCTTTACTCAAACTCGAGCAATTAAACATGTTAATCGAGCCAAGGTTGAACATTCACTACTTGACTCAACCTAACTCAATTACATCCCTACAAATATAAATTCCGTTCCTAGCATTGACTTGTATTGTAGACCCTGGTCGACCCACATAAGGAACAAAGACAGGGTTTTACAGTAATTGAAAGGGAGAACTCTCACATATCTGATTTATTCAAGTGTTATTCTAAGAAACAGAAGAAAGCGCCATTCAGTGTATACCTGAGCACAGTCACTCTCATTATTCTTAATTTGTATTTTATCATTCAGAAGAATGAAAAAAAAAAAAATAAGAGTACAAGAGAATAGCAGACGGGTGGTGGTTCCAGCAAGTAATAAGAGTGGAGTCTTGAAACTTGATTATTCCGAGACGCCCCTGTTAAGGACTCCATTGGAGGTGTACTTGATGAAGTCTTCATGAGCTTGCAAAACCAAGTGATGATCTTCCCACTCATCGCGGAAAGACTTAGGTCGAGCAAGCACGCTCTTAATCATGGTATAATACATTTGAATTCTCCATTCTTCATTTCCAGCAGTACATGCGCAACGAGCCACGAGCCAGTTGTTGTATTCCGGCTGCAAAATGACATGCCAAGGAAAGAAAAAATAACTGCAAAATGACCTCCAAACGATTTGTTTAAAAAAATTATCGGAACTCTTATATACTTTCATTGTAACAGTTTGGGATCATTTAACAACACTCATACTGGAAATGGGTCATCAGCCGACATACTTCAAGTAAACCAAAAGAATAAGTAAATAAAATCAAATAGATGATGCTGTAGGCTGCTAGTAATGACTAGGCCAAATATACCAGAGTGCTAGGACCCATACGATGAGTGTATCGCTTAGGTGTGCCAGAAGCTTCGAGTGATGCGTAGAAAGCTTCAACATCTTCCATCATCTCCTCTTGTGATGGAAGCGTGAATCGATTTGACAAAGCACCAGCTATCCACTTGCTTTGCAATTCAAACATGGGGAAAGGAAAAACCTGGCACCAACCACATGAAAAAGAATTACTTCCACCAATAACTAAAGATAAATTAAAGATCCAACAAAAAACAAGGGCATAATTCGACAAGTATCGATGAACCATATGTGGTAACCCAACAAAGGAAAGCCATGGGGCCAAAACTGGTGGAAAAACGTGCTTGTACAGTGGCCCGACGCGGTTGTCATCCACAGTCACAATGCCATCGATTTCAAGAAAAGGAAAATGATACTTGTACCTTAGAAAAGACAAAAATGTTTTATATATCAGTCACTGTTGCATTTCCGGTTCTAGCACTAAATTTGGGTAAAGAGGAATTTCGAACTAAAGTAAGCTAAGGCCGAGTTGATGTGGTATGCAGCACACCCTGTGCAATGTAGAATAACATTGGCAAGGACAGAGTAGCCATCTTGGAAGCATACAGTACCATCTTTACAAGTACTCTCTACCTGCGTGAATTTAACTAAGATTAGCACTTTAGAATAATCCTTTTTCCAGAAACACAACAATGGTTTATGATTGATTTCCCATAATGGCCAAAAATAATCTCATGGATAAGCATGTTTACCATAGGATGAAGCCACATATTATCGTAGGCCCTGTTGCTTTCCAAAAATGTTCTATCCCCAACTGTTCTAGATGCAATGTGAACTTCTTTGGCAACACCAGCTATGTCCCGTGAAATATCAATGGCACTTGCTGAGCTCCCTATCAAAACTACAACCTGTCAAAGCAGGAAATGGATAAAATAAACCAATCACTTTTGGAAGGGATGAATACCAACCGAAACAACATTATGAGCAGTACTCTGTTCTTCCTAATTAACTTTTGTAAAGTCAAACACAAACCAAGACCCATACATATGGCCATCACAGAAATGGGTGCAAAATACGGATATCATGAATATGATGAGAGAATTTCAGTATGTGTCTTTTGCGCGCGCGCAAAAGATACAAGTAGATTGGAATCTGGCACATACTTGATCTCGAAAAGGCTCAGGAACACGATAATTGTGACTATGCATTTGCTTCCCCGGCCATTCATTTATGCCTGAAAATCGAACAAATATCAGCAACGACCCTTACTATACCGATTTGGTAATTTAGATTCACCTTTGTATACAAAACATTACCGGGGATTTCAGCGATCCGAGGCTCAGTATAGTGCCCGTTACATACAACGACAGCGTCAAAAAATTCCTCTAGAGCGACTTCATCCTTGCCTCTCTTTTTCCATTTTACTTCCCATTTGGATTTGAAGTCCTCAACTAATCTCACGCACACCACCTCCGTCTCGAACCGCACCATTTCACTGACCCCAAATTCGACCGCAAAGTCGTTGAGGTACATGAGGACCTCTCGGTGACCCGGAAACCGTCTCGGGTCTAGATTCGGATCGTCTTTTGAGACGAACGGGTAGTCAACGTAGCCCATGGATTCGCGGGGGAGGTTGGTGCGGAGGGAGTCGTATAGGCTGCTGTGGACAGTCTTCCGGGTCGGATCGAGTCCTAGCGGGTCGGACTCTACATTCGGGGTGTACACCCAGGTGCCGCCGACTTGGTCACCGCGCTCGAAGACCACAACAGTGTGGCCCTCGCGCCTGAGCTCTCGGGCCGCCACGAGCCCGGAGGCTCCTGCACCGATTACGGCCACGTGGCGGGATGTGATGGGATCGGCTGCGGGTGGCATGGACAGGTTTTGGATTGTCGTTGTTCCTGAGATTACCATTATGGTGCGTATGGAAGAGGGTGACCTGTACGAGAAGACGGAAACAAAACTCGAACACACAGAACTAACAAGGGCCGATGTTGACGTACAGAATTAGATATAAGAATAAATTTCAGTGAAATAATTTATTAAAAAAAATAGAATGATTTGACTTAAGATATTTTTTTAAAAGTAAATTTACAAATTATTTTAAATAATAAATTATAATTTCCAAGAGTCTGGCCCAATGAGACCCAAAGAAAAAAAAATAAAGAATGGAAGAACAGGAACTATATTAAGGGAGATGTTTGAGAGCCTAATTGGAATGTTAATTTTTTGTGTTCATTTGATGTATTATTTTTCTTGTGTTTTTTATTTTTTTATTTTTTTATTTTTTAAACACTCCTAATTATTTAAAAAAAAAAAAATTTACAATATTTTTAAATTATATTATCTTAATCATTAAATAAATAATTTTAAAAAAAAATGTTGAACAGCCTCAAAACATGACTCTCCAATGGAGCAAGTATCATTTCCCCTATATTAAAAGATTCATTGTTAATGGTTACTGTCCAATCAGAAAGAGGTCAATGACTGAAGACAGCCTGTTGGGCAGTCCTTCCAAAGGGGAAGATCAACCCCTCATCCCCCATTATTATTTATTCTGCAATATCCCAACCATCTGAATCATGCTGTAGGATTTTGTACATTTTATGTACATTGCCCACGCTCCCATCCCATTCATTTTAAATATTCCGTCTCTAATCTTAACATCTGAGATGATGAGATATTTTGGTAGACAGAAAGTCTCTTAATCTATAATGTTAAAAAATAAACAAGAAAAGAATATTCTTTTTCTGTTTATAAGACCAAAAAATAGGTAAAAAAAAAAAACAATGACACTCGATAATTGGGTTAATAGGAATGAACCCAATTACTTTACAGGAAAAAGGGAGACAAATAGTTGAGGTACAGGAATGTCAATGAGGCAAGGGGAAAATAAAATCAATAGGCATTAGGCAACATCGGATACACAGTTGGGTTCTGTCATGTCTCTCAGCATATTTCACTTACGAGTAATGCTAGAAATCATCTAATATTCATAGCACATTCAAATAAACAGTATTTATAATAGCACATTCATATAAACAGTATTTATAAGACTATTTTATGAGTGTGTACTGTTAGATGCTCCCAATATTTTCTCTCGACTATCTGAGTGCCGAGTGGTCCCCCTTTACTCCAGAATTGAGAAATCTAAAGTGCTAAAAGGAAAGAAAGGGAAGAGTAAAGCAGCAGAGAGAGTTTTGCATATAACTGCCACGTCTGTTTTTAGCTATTCCACAGAGAGAGAGAGAGAGAGAGAAGGGGGGGGGGGGGGGGGCCGAGGGGTGGAGATTGGAGAAGGGAAGATAGTCTTTTTCTTTCCCTTCTGTCATCTGTCCCCAGCGATCTGATTCCACTTCTCTCTCTCTCATTTTTCTTTGCTTCTTTGGGTCTATTCACTGATATTTTTGTGAAATGAGAATCTTTTTGACAAAGAAGAAGCAAAAACAGACATTCTAATGGCGGAATGCTCCTATCTCAGTTTCCCTGCCTCACGGTACTATTATCTCTCTCTTTCTCTGTTTTTTATTGAGTAGTTCCGTATAAAGTTTTGGTTTTTTTTTTTTTTTTTTTTGCTGGGTTATAATACGAGAAGTGTGCAAGGTAAAATGTATAGTTGCTCATTACAGGTTAGTGGATTTGTTTGATATATTTATATATTTTTCCAGTTGTTATCAGGTGCAAAAGCAAAATAATTACTTGGATTCTGAATAACTAAATGAACAATGGCGTTTCGTTGACTTTGCTAGTAATCTACTACCAAACCCTGGTGAAGATTTCCCATACGGTACATGAAAATGAATAAAGGAAGCATCAATTTAGATGAGAACGATCTAGTGGGGGATTCAGTTAGGACAGTTGGGGGTCGGGGCGAAGGAAGGTTAGATCGTAATTTAGAGTTAGAGTGAGAGAAAATGCATTAGTCTGAGAAAAAAAATTAAGTTTTCTTCCACACACATACAGTATTACTGTTACATTTATGACGCATGTGTGGAACTGTATGACCTGTAAACAGCATTACCCACTTGTGTGCTTATGTTTTTTTTTTTTTTTCAATGCGGATTAGCCTTCTGGAACTGTTCATTTTTCACATTGATTTAATAATGTATCAAGTGGTGGGAACTGGAACTGCAATGGTGCATTCTTAATTAATGCTTTACTAATTATTTTTTTGATCGGTAAAATAATGGTGTACTAAATATTACAGCACCTTTATTTATGTAAAACATTTTGTTTTCAAGGAAAGACCGTTACCTTTTTTTATATTGGGTGGTTTAACAAGCATTTCTTCTTGAGAGCTTTTCAGGGATGGGGCAGTGTAAACCTAGGAAGTTGCTATTCTTACGATCATATTTGATGTGATCATCTTCCGATTTTGTCAAGGACATCATGCGGATGCAAGGAGATTTTGATCTGAATTCAGTCCAGATATATCCCGAGTCACTCAGAGAAGCTCTGAAGAAGACTATGCTCAGCCAGGAGGTTATATTTCGAAAGCAGGTTTGCAGACATGATCACTGTACTGGTTAATTTATGTGTTGACTTGAGTTAGCATCACGTGTCCTTATTTGATATAGTTATGCCCCCTTTGTTTGATACCATGTAATGAGTTAGAATTTGTTTTGGAGTCAAACCCTTCATTAGTTTAAGATTACAACTTCTTCAATAGCTACTTAAATTAACTGGACTTAGTGGTATTTGGGACTCTCTTTTTTGAAATACAGCGATGGACCATGCATGTAGTTAAAATTATAGACAGAAAAAGCCACGAGTTTTCCTTTAATATTTACTCACTTCATCCCTAGAAATATAGGATTTTGCAAATGCACACATTTTAATAGAAGAAAATAACATTCGATTCTTCAAAATGCCCTTTAGTGGTTCAAAGAAACTTGGATTTAAATTTGAAAGGTGGTTCAAATCTAAGATATATGATATATGAGAAGTTAATGAATAAATGCTTTCATTTATAGGAATCCAATCCGTTTTAGGACATCTAAAATAAAACACCTCCCATCTATTTTGAGACAGAGGAAGTACTTAATGTAATTTTCTTGCTATTGATTTATCTCCAGGTTGAGGAACTCCATCGATTATATACGACACAGAAGACACTGATGGACAATATTGCCTGGATAGAGTTTGATAGATACAATTCAAGGAAAGCAAGCACCCAATCAAGTCTGTTATGTTCAAATTTGGCAAGATATGAAGCACACATGAAAGAAACAACAATTTCCTCAATTCCCATGGTAAATGGAAAGCTCCAACTTTCAGGATCTTATGAAGAAGGATATTATAGTAATGAGGCAAAGGCTTTGTTTTTCCTTTTCTCAAGTAGTTTCTGCACGCATTAAACTCCATGTTTATTGGGACTTACCTTTTGAATGCATATTAGGTGGCTGTGAATGTATATATCCATCCCCTTTTAATAACTGAGCTAGTTTTGTTTCAATGATCTGGAATATTTTACTGATAACGTGGTGAGCTTGTCCTTCAGGCGGACCCGAAACAATCTACAACCCACATGTCATTAGAAGGGCACCAGGGTGTCTACCATAATCTTTGGCAGGGGCCTCAAGATCTTCAACTTCCTTCTGATCAGCACTTTAGCAATGTTGGTAAGGATCTATTGAAGAAGAGGAATATTTTCAATCACTTAAAAGAAGTATTGCTTTTGAAGAACATTCTTGTGCATGTTTTTTCCCTGTTGTGGTAATGTTTCAGATCCAGAGTTGAAGCTCTCCCTGAGCTGTGCCGAGGGAAATTGGAGAAAGAGGAGTGCTAAGAAAAATTGGTTTGATAAAAAAGTTTCACCCTGCCCCCACAACATTATTGACTTAGAAGAGTCAGTTGAGAGGGTATCGAATGAGGGTGAACAGCATGCACCTTCTTTCAGTTATGCTGCTCTGACAACTCATTCGGGAAGTGAGCATGAGACAGGAATTTCTATACTTTCTGATCCATTCATCTCACGTTCTGTGAGGGAAGATTTACCAGACAAGATTGCACACATTTTCCCTCTTCTAGATGACCACAATTGCTGTCAAGAGAAAAACTATATAAAGAAAGGTACTTTTGATCTATCTGCTGGCATAAAATCATATTATGAACATGTAGTGTGCAATTAAGCTAAGTTTAATCATTTGGATTCAACCTCTCCAATTTGTCCATATTTTACCCTTCTCCAGAACTTAAAGACTTCCATTTTGGTACCCCAAGTAACAATCTTTCCACCAAGACGCGACAGCCCAGTTTATTTAAAGCAGCACATTTGGACCTTAACAAAGTTCAACTTGATGACTCATCTTGTTGCTCAAATGATCTTTTGGTGGCCCATCCTTCTACAGCCAATTCAACACATGTTTTCATTGAGCTATTTGGCGGGGTTCAGGAGGACAATTGTGCATCCATGACTTGGATAAAAGAAAACGAAAACTGCTCAAATGAAGCTTCTGACATACTTCACCAAGATGATGCAGCGAATTCTTTGATAGATTCCAACAGCAAAAGCAAGATAACAGAAATATGGGCAAGTAATTCCAAGTTTAACGGATTGTGTGGAAGTAAAGTTGGCCATTGTGAAGACCTTGGCAGACACCGTAGTGAGCCCAATAATGGCAATGTTGGGTTTCTACTGGACCCTTCAGAAAATATTTTCCATGATCCAAATGATAATTGTATAGCTAGTAGACAGATGATCTTTGAGAAGAGCGAAGAAGATATTATTATACTTGCAAGTTCTTCTCAAAGTCAAAGTACAGTCCAAGGTGGACGTGGCAATGTATCTCCTGCTTCATGCAAGTCCAAGAGCAATGTTGATAATGATTCCTGCAGTGTGAAGACAATGCAATCTGGCATTGAAATAGGTAGTTCAAATCTCTCTCCTTCTGATCAGTTTTCTGGAGACCATGTAGGTTGTCAAGTTGCAGAAACCTTGTCGGGCAATCAGGACCAAAGATCTTTCGACAGTAGCGAATCAAAACATGAATGCCTTGATAACAAAGAAGAATCATCTGAAGCAGATGCATCGATCCATTGGGCTGCTGAATCACTTGTCCAGTTCTCCTTGGAGATAGCATCTGGTAATCAAGATTGTTCTGCCAAAGCAGAACTAGCCGAGAAGAAAAATGAGGGGAGGGATCAGCCCCAGTGTTCTTCTGATTCTTTTGAGTTAATTGCTCTAAATCTAAAAGAATGCCATGTAGATGAGTATTCTGTATCATCAAAGCCATTTGAAGTAAATGACAAGGAGACACAAGATTTTTCTTCCAAGTTAAGAAGGGGTAGGAGATTGAAAGATTTTCAGAAGGACATACTTCCAGGTCTTGCATCTCTTTCCAGACAGGAAATTCGGGAGGATATAAACATTCTGGAGGGAGTTCTAAGATCTAGAGAGTACCGGAAGATGAGAGCAAGGATGGCTGATGGACAGAGCTGGTGTGCACCCGTGAGAAGTAGACGGTCAAGACTCAATTATGTTCGAAGGAAAAAATTTTAGCAATATGTTTTTCTATGTTGAGAGTGCGATTATATCAAATTTCTTTTTGAATTAGGAGTGGCATTATTTTTCAACATAGATTTATTGTGGCCCTTAGTGAAAAAAAAGAAAAGATAAGTGCCTTCAGTGCTACTTGCTTCGAATCCTTTACCTCTGAAGAAAATGAGGCTATTTTTAGTACACTGGTACAAGTTTTATCAAGGTACTGGCGATTTATTCATCAGAAAGCAGTCTTGTGCCAATATCTTCACGGACGAAACGATATCCTATTTTCACATTCATATCAAAGTCAAATAGAGTTGGTGTATCTAACTATTTTAAAACCGATTTGGACGGTATCTCTTCAATTAGGATTGGGAGAAGTCACATTTGTGGCACCAAAACTGTTTTTTATTTTTGGTGTCTCTGGGATATTTGTTGTATTGAGATAATTGTTGGAAACTTCCCTCTCATTCAATCTTGTATCTTTATATCTGCTTAGTTTTATATATGTTATGTTTGCTTGCCTTAAAAAAAAAAAATATATATATATATATATATATATATATATATGAGCAATGTTACATACGGTCTAAAAAGTTGGACTCCTTTGCAGTCCAAGCAATAAACAAATAAAAAAAATCTCTATTTTAAAATAAAATTGATTAAAACAATCTTATTTACAAATAAGAAACTTTAAAATTTTGAAAAATTCATTTAATTTAGTTATAAAAATGGAGCGTTTCTATGTGGACTGCAATACAGTCCATCAAATATGGACTGCAAAAAGAATTATCCTATATATATATAGAGTTGGTGTATGATGGCTTTACCCTGAAAGTATATAAACAAAACATTTTCCCAAGTCCGAATTTCTGCCGCTATTTCATCATCACAATAATGCAGAAATGTCCAAGTTAACTGCAGAACTTTTATGATCAGTCCAGACTGATTAATACATGATAATAGGCTATTATTAATAGCTCCAATCTAAACACATAATAATAGCCTTCTGGACCTCTGGTAATTATAAGGACAGGGCGTTTATTCCTCAAGTAGAATGAAAAGTAAGCCTTCTGGACCTCTGGATAAAAGTGTCTTCTTTTATTAAGAGATAAAGGTGTCTTCTTCCATACTTAAACATGCCCTACAACTCATATTATTAAGAGAAGAGAAAGGTGAGGGACTCTATTATTTGCTCCTTTTTTTCCTTTAATTGTTAATAGCAATATTGTTTCTCTCTCTTCTTTTTATTTTTATGTATTGTCTAAAATAAAGTTGCCAATTTTTACTCATTGAGGATTATCCCAATAAACAATTTTGCTGATAAGCCATGTAACTTAACCTACCCTTGACTCTCTGGACAGCAAGCTAAGATTTAGTTGTGTAAACAAAAAACTACGTAACATGATGGGCTTTGAATACTTTGCCCACTGAACCACTGGAACATTTTTTCTCTGATTCACTGGCGGTTTTCTCGTACATGGTTTCATCAGAAGACATAGTTTCAAGTACTCCAAAAACCCGTACTTCATCAGATCAAGCAGTCCCAGTGGCAAAACAACGACCATTCATGCAGACTGTTAATTTGGTTCTTTCTCATGATGCTTCTGCCTTCCTTGAAGCTTCATCAGGTTGTTTCATGTAGTAAATAATTACCATCTTTCTGAGTAATCAATATATATTGCTGTGCCTGTCTAATCATTGAAACATGGAGAAAAACTTCCGGTGTTTGTGTTTCAGAGACCCCAAGATCGGATTATCGGATTTCAAACTTCATGAGGTTGCTCAGAATAGCTTCAGACATGCCTATAGCTATCAACTTTTGAATTGTATTTCTGGTCAGAAACTCAAGAAGAGAAGCATTATTGAGGAAATGAGCCTGATTGCTGAAACTGCAGAGAAAATGAGTTCAGAAAACTCCTTACACTCCTAGAAGGATCAATATCTATTAGAGTTAAATAAATTTAAACTTCATTACTTCTCTCCTTTTTCTGTAAGCTATTTAAAGGGGCACTTATGTAATGTTTAATACTCTGAATATTATTCAATTCAATTGTTCTGTTCTACTCTTTACATGGTATCAGAAGTTCTCTTTTCGCAACCCTAAGAACGTGAGCAACTCCTCTTCTTTGTCTAATCCTCCTCATGAGGATCCTTCTAATCCTTACTACCTTCATCACGGTGACAGTCCCGGCTCCTTATTGGTTACGCATGTTCTCGATGGTGAGAATTACCATACCTGGAATCGATCTATGTTTTTGGCCTTAACTGCGAAGAATAAGATTGGATTTGTCGATAGAACTATCTGGAAGCTTGCTAGTTCCTCTCCTTTGCATTCCTCCTAGATCAGATGCAATAATATGGTTTTGTCTTGGCTTTTGAATTCTTTGTCTAAGGAAATTGTTGTTAGTGTGATCTATGAGGATTCTGCGAAGGCAATGTGGTCTGATCTCAAAGATCGATTCTCTCACCAACAATCTTCGAATTTATTAGTTACAAAAAACTATCGCCTCTCTTACACAAGATCAACTCACAGTTAATGCTTATTTTACAAAAATGAAAGGCCTCTAGGATGAATTAGTCAATTACAGGCCATCGCCGTCCTAATCTTGTGGTGCATGACGCTCTCTATGTGATCTGCAACAACAAGATTATGTACTGTGTTTTATGATGGGATTGAATGATAGGTATTCTCATATTCGAGGTCAAATATTGCTTATTGATCCCCTTCCACATATTAACAAAGTTTTCTCCCTTATTTATCAAGAGGAAAGACAACGTGAGATTGGAACTGTTTTAATTCCTTTGATTCTATCTGCCGCTTTGACTAGCTCCTCTAGAAAATTTCTTTCTAGAAACAAGAATTCAACTCAAAGAGACAGACCTCTTTGCTCTCATTGTGGCTTGCAAGGCCATACTGTTGAAAAATGTTTCAAGTTTCATGGATATCTACCAGGATATAGGTCTAAAACTCGACCTTCGCCTCCATCAGCTCATCAAGTTATGTCTACTGATGCTGCTCTATCATTGCCTTTTACTCATTCACAATGCCAACAGCTGCTTGCTCTTCTTAATTCAGAGTCTTCTACTCACAATCCACAAGCAACTAATGTAATCTCTTATAATCCTTTTGATCATCTCTCAGGTAAATTTCCTAGTCATTCTATATTTTCCACTTCCAATACAAATTCTGTCAATGTTTCTGTGAGTGATTGAATAATCGATACTGGAGCAACTGATCACATGGTTCACTCCATATCATTATTTAATTCCTCTCAATACCGACCTGTGTCTAGTACTTTTGTTAAACTACCTAATGGCTCTTCTGCTCCAGTCAGTCACATAGGTTCTATATCTCTTTCACCATCTCTTATCTTACATGGAATTCTATGTGTGCCTTCTTTTACCTACAATCTTTTATCTATTAGCAAGTTGACTAATTCATCTTGTTGTCTTGTTTTCCTTCATGACTCTTACTTTATTCAGGACCTCATCCAGTGGAGGACGATTGGGAGGGGACAAGTTAGAGAAGGGCTATACATGCTGCAATTACAACCAGTTTATGGTTTTAATGCTCAAGTTGTATCTTTTGTTTCTTTTGCCACTTCTAATAATGTTTCTGTTGACATTTGGCATCAAAGGTTGGGACATCCCTCCTTTTCTCACATGAAGCTTTTACCTATGTTTTCTTTAATTGTTTCAAACAATAATTTCAAGCATTGTTGTGTTTGTCCTCTTGCCAAGCACAAGAGATTGTCTTTTCCTGACAGTGAGTATAATACTTCTCATTCTTTTGAATTGACTCATGTTGATATTTGGGGACCTTTTTCTGTCCCTTCCACAGAAAGTTTTAGATACTTTTTAACCATAGTAGATGATTACTCTCGTAGAATTTGGATTTTTTTATTAAAATCAAAATCTGATGCTAGAACTCATTTACAATATTTCATTGCTATGGTTGAGAATTAGTTTGCATCTAAAATCAAAATCATTCAGTCTGACCATGGAAATGAATTTGCTATGCCTCAATTCTTCTCTAGCAAAGGCATTATCCATCAACTATCATGTGTAGCTACACCTCAACAAAATTCAATGATTGAAAGGAAGCATCAACACATTTTAAATGTGGCTCATGCTCTATAATTTCAATCAAACATTCCATTGATTTTCTAGTTTGACTGCATACTTATAGTTGTGTATCTTATCAACAAAACTCCCTCTCCTTTACTCTCTAATAAGACTCCTTATGATTTACTTCTCAATAAATCACCATCTTACAAGCCCTTAAAAATTATATGATTTTTGGTTCCCTCTGTTATGCATCCACCTTAGCCCATAACAGATCCAAATTTGCCCCTAGAGCACATCGTTGCATATTTTTTGATTATCCTCTTGCATCTAAAGGTTACAAATTATATAACATTGATACTCATACCACATTTGTTTCTCGTGATGTCATATTCCATAAGCACATTTTTCCTTTTAAGTCCATGACCAATAATCTTCAAACTATGTTTGTCCTTCCTCCTTTATCCTTTATGGTTCTTCCTGTTTCTATTCCTGATCAGATTAATATTGATCAGTTTGCCACTGCTTCTACTTCCAGTACACCTATTCAAACTCCACCTATTTCATCTCGTTCACTTCCAATATGTCGAAGATCAACTAGAACACACAAACCACCTGGTTATCTGCAAGACTATCATTGTCACTTAGCCTCTACTCCTACTTGCTCTCTTCCATCTACTTCTGTTAGAGGTTCTGAATCAAGTAAGCAGTATTCTATTTCATCCTTTCTTTCATATTCCAAATTATCTTCATCTCACTGAGCTTATGCTTTAGCTTTATCTTCTGTTTTGAACCACAATACTACCACCAAGCTGTAAAATTTCCACACTGGAGGATTGCTATGGTATATGAGGTTTCTGCTTTATAAAAAAACAACACTTGGACTTTAATTGTGACGCCCCCAAATTCTCCTTAAAATAAACACGGGAATTGAGGCGTCGGGATGTTGACAACACGGTCACATATCCTAACGATAAATGTCAAACGTGTGTGCACATGTGACATACATAAATAAAAGCAGCGGATATATATTAGATCAATAACTAAGTACCATAATTTTAAAAATATTCTACAAACCAGTTTAATATAAATTCTCCAACAAGAGATTTAATACAGTCATCCGAGATACAATTAAATAAATATATAAAAATACACATTTATAAAAAGGGAAAAATCATTTCCCAAGATAATAATTTATAATAATAATACATCAACGGCAGAGCCGTCTCCTCAGGTTCAGGCTCTTCAAAATCTGCATCCAAAAACTATGACGCCAAAAATAGCATCGCAGGTAAGTACAACCCAACCAAACCAAAAAATAGAAATATACTCATGCAATAACGACAACATCACTCATGAACACGACACCAAATGCATTAATTTCAAAAGAACATCTTTCTCAAAATAAATAAGATAAACACACGCCAAAATCTCATTTTGGTCCACGATAAAATTCCAGTGAAAATCATTCATCCTTTCCCAGAAAGTAATATCCGCAAATCCAATCATACCGGGCGTTACGTATCGCCGTCCCCGATATGATATACACACATCACCAATCATAATAGGGACGGCGATACGTAACACCCATTATGATTGGTGATATGTGTATATCATATTGGGGACGGCGATACGTAACGCCAGTTATGATTGAATATGCGGATATTACTTTCTGGGAAAGGATGAATGATTTTCACTGGAATTTTATCATGGACCAAAATGGAATTTTGGCGTGTGTTTATCTTATTTATTTTGAGCAAGATGTTCTTTTGAGATTCATGCATTTGGTGTCGTGTTTATGAGTGATGTTGTCGTTATTGCATGAGTATATTTCTATCTTTTGGTTTGGTTGGGTTGTACTTATCTGCGATACCATTTTTGGCATCGTAGTTTTTGGATGTAGATTTTGAAGAGGCTGAACCTGAGGAGACGGCTCCGTCGTTGATGTATTGTTATTATAAATTATTATCTTGGGAAATGATTTTTCCCTTTTTATAAATGTGTATTTTTATATATTTATTTAATTGTATCTCAGATGACTGTATTAAATCTCCTGTTGGAGAATTTATATAAAACTGGTTTGTAGAATATTTCTAAAATTCTGGTACTTAGTTATTGACCTAATATATATCCGCTACTTTTATTTATGTATGTCACGTGTGCACACACGTTTGACACTTGTCGTTGGGATGTGTGACCATGTTGTCAGCATCCCGACGCCTTGATTCCCATGTTTATTTTAAGGAGAATTTGGGGGCGTCACATTAACCACTCTTCCACCTAACAAGCACTTAGTTGGATGCAAGTGGGTCTATAAAGTCAAGCACAAATCTAATGGGACTATTGAGAGATATAAAGCTCGATTAGTAGCTAAGGATTTTACCTAACAAGAGGGAATTGACTTCTTTGATACTTTTTCACTGGTTGCAAAAATGGTTACGGTTAAATATTTACTAGCCATTACTATAACTAAAGGCTGGCATCTAATTCAATTAGATGTCAACAATGCCTTTTTGCATAGTGAACTCAAAGAGAGAGTCTATATGTTATTACCTCCTGGTTTTGGTGAAAAATGAGATACTCGAGTATGCAAACTTAACAAATCTTTATATGGATTAAAAAAGGCATCCTGACAGTGGTTTGCAAAATTTTCTTCCACTCTTCTTGAATATGGCTTCACTTAGTCAAGGGCAGATTATTCTTTTTTTACTAGGACTCAAGGTTCATCTTTCATAGTCTTACTAGTCTATGTAGATGACATCCTAATAGCAAGTAATAACATTGCAGCAATTAACAATTTTAAAGTGTTCCTTGATCAGCAGTTCAAATTAAAAGATCTTGGATCTTTAAAGTTTTTTCTGGGACTTGAGGTTGCTCGAAGCTCCAAAGGAATTTCCCTTTCTCAAAGGAAATATACTTTGAAAATTTTCTCTGATTCTGGTTATTTGGGGTGTAAACCAGTCAAGACTCCTATGGAACAAAATATTAAATTGTCTCGGGATGATGGTGTTCTACTTGATGATGCAACAGTCTATCGAAGATTAGTAGGAAGATTGTTATATCTCACTATAACAAGGCTCGATATTACCTTTGTTGTCCACATTCTTAGTCAGTACATGGATTCACCTCGGCAACCTCACCTCCATGTTGCCTATCAAGTTTTACAATATCTAAAATCAGCTCCAGGCAAAGGCCTCTTCTTTTCTACTAATTCATCTCTCACTCTAAGTGCCTTCACAGACTCTGATTGGGCAGGTTGTCAAGATACTTGCAGATCCCTTACTGGTTTTTGTATTTTTCTTGGCACTTCTCTTGTCTCTTGGAAGTCCAAAAAGCAAGCCATTGCTTTAAGGTCATCTACCGAGGCAGAGTACCATGCCATGGCCACCACAGTTTGCGAATTGACATGGTTATCTTCATTGTTATCTGATATTCATGTTCCTTCAGCAGCTGCTTCATTGTACTGTGATAGTAAATCTGTTTTACATATTGCCTCTAACCCGGTCTTTCACGAGCAGACTAAACATATCGAAATCGATTGTCATTTTGTTAAAGACAAGATTCAAGAAGGTTCTATACGTACATTTCATGTTTCCTCAAAGAACCAGCTTTCTAATTGCTTCACAAAAGCTTTAGGCTCGCCTCTGCTTTGTGAAATGATGTCCAAGCTAAGCCTCATAGACATTCATGCTCCAGCTTGAGGAGGGTGTATTAGAATTAAATAAATTAAACTTTATTACTTCCCGCCTTTTTCTGTAAGCTATATAAAGGGGCACTTATTTAATGTTTAATACTCTGAATATTATTCAATTCAATTGCTCTGTTCTACTCTTTACAATATCATCACATTTTAGAAGCATCAGGAAGGTTTTCTTTTGCCGAATTACCCTGTTGAGCTGCTGGATAGTCCAAAATCTATGCCCAATTTTTCATGCAATTCAACTCCAGTACCCTGCATGGTCATAGAGTTATTTCCCCTTCATACTGATAAATCAGTTTCTGCTTTGATTCAGAGCGACAATATCAAACTGTATAGGAAGGGATAAACAGAATAAGGCCCTCCAAACATCATATCCCTTCTTTGATCAGTGTGTGGATATTGGAAGCATCAATAAGCATCAATAAGCATCAATGCTAACATTTTCCTGCTAAATGGAACTGCTTTATTTTTGCATCTCTAAGGTTCCTCTGTACTTTTCCATGGAATTGAAAACGCCTGCTGTGTCAAAACTTATACATGGTGTTTGTTTTCCCAATCTAGTGCTTCCATAGACATTAAATTGTGTTTATGAAATTTTGAGCTTTGTGAAAATGGTGATCTTCTGTCTCCTTGTGGATGAGACGAAATGATTTTATCCACCATACTAAATTTTCCTTAGCTTGACGGTTTAAGATTATCACCAACTTATAAATTAACATTAAAATATTCTACACATGATGAGCTAGTCATGATTGTCGCAGCGTCTTTAAGGCGAGTTTTGACCGTTCACGACCTCTTTATGTTACAACTAGATTTAGCATTAGCAACGTCGATCGATGAATAATTTTTAAGACGAAATAGCCGTTGTAGAGGCAAAAATAGGAGAATTCGATACGTTTTCATACGATGATGTTTCGTTTTCAGAAGTCATTTCTTTTCTGAGTTTTAAGTTTTCTAGCCAGCTCTCAGTTGCAAATCAAGTCAAAGTAAGAAAACAACAGCGACAAACTTCTCTCACATTTCAACTAACTAGCTGTACAAAAATAAATTTTATAGGACAATTATAATATTAGAAATAAATAAAAAAAATATCCACTTTTCAAACAACGTACTCTTCAATGATTATAACCTAACACTAATATTCTACAAGCAAAACCAATAAAAAAAAAAACCTGCAATTATGGATAATTAGCTTGAAAATAGCAGCAGTACACTTGGGTATTTTTCTTTTAAATTAGTACACTTGGGCTTTTAAATACTGGCTGAGATCGCGGATTGGAAAAAGGGCCTTTGTTGTTCTAACTTTATTTTATGCTACACCGCATACACATCAACCAATTTTCATGTGTTCTTACTTTCAAGTTAAAAATTCCCTACGTTTGTCCAAAATATGATCCAAGAAGAAAATAGTACTACTGCATGATCACGCTTAATATAAAAGATCGAGAATTAATATTTACAGTCAAAGAATGTGCAAATACCATACAATCATTTTGAAAAAAGTGAATATATACGGATCACATATGAAAAAAGAAACCAACTTTTTAATAGTGCATCTCACTCTTTTTTAAAACGATTGTGTGACGTAATCAAATTTTCGAAAAGTCTTTTTTTGATAATTGAATGCCATTATAGGTGCATTTAATATGGATCTTTTTAGTCCAATCCTTTAAATCTGATCGAGTAGCAGAACTCTAAAGAAAAGTAATTATTGATGGTCCAAGACCATACATATTAATAAATGTAATTGTTATTTATTTGCTAAATAGACGAATAATTGGCTGAAAAAATCATAACTATACTTAACAATAAAATACTAGGAAAAGCTCAAGATTTTTTGTTGCTTTTGGAAAAAAGAGAAGGCCCACACCTATTAACATAAGAATTATAACTAGAATGAAAGGTATGATCTATTAATATTGGTATGTTTATGCACTCCACAATTATACCTAGCATTGTTATAAAAGACCTAGATGACCCAAGTGGGCTCTCAAATTTAAGAGCTCAAAATGATTTCATCTTCGGTTTTCCATCTTGCACCAATACATGATTCAGTTAACTATGTGCCAGGTATAGCTTGGGCCCCATTTGAAAAGCCCAAATCTTTGTTAATCTTTAAATTAATTGGATCCTTAATAAGCCAATCAATCAATAATTGGGACTTATTAATTTCCACCTGATTAAGGAAAGTACATATATATAACATATATATATCCTTTTCTTAATTGCGAGATTTCTCACTGCTACAAGTGAGTATTTGACTACAATATCCAGACCTTGGATACTCAACAATTTGTTGAAAGTAATTCCTGGAATGAATTATTGAGGATTCTCTTATCATTATGATTTATTTCCTAAAATTGAATGATCTGTTGTGGTCCTTTAAAGATTTAAGCGATATGATTTGATATATAGATATATATATATATATATAGGGAATGAACAGATGCAGTACAACTTATATAGTCGAAGGCGTGTTATGTAAAGTTTGGCACCCACCAGATATCATATCATGTATTTGTTCTCAACCACTAGTGATGCTTAAATTGTATGTTTGGTGGTAGGTCCAGTATATATGATAGCCTATGATATATTTTTTTCCCCCTCATAAGCAGGCAATCATGGCATTTTGGGGCGCATCGAACTCCATCAATCATGGTAGATAAAGAAATTTTACGTGGTTGAAAAATGCCTTGGGATCCATATTGTATATATATTAAGATTATGATCATGATTATTCTTTGAAAGAAGCTAGCTTTTTTTCTTATCGATTATCATCACACAGACATTGTTCGTCACAAATTAGAGGCAGATCAAGATGATTAAGTCCGGGTTTAATTATAGTCGTGGTAGAAATTAAACAAGGTGGTCATGAGGTGGATCATGCAATGCAATTAAGATTAATCTATCGAGCATTAACACTATAGAGGCATTCCAATTCGAAAAATAATACTCTTATAGTAACTGCTCGGTGTTTGTACTGCTGAAAGTTTTATTGTTTTACTTAGTGATTTAGGAAGTATTTTCTGATAATATTGTAGGTTTTTTTATTATAAAAAATATTTAAAAGTGTTAAAATTACATGTAAGAACAAAAAATACAATTACAACTAAAGGTACTTCCAACGGGAGTTAAGAGTTGTGGGTGTAGAAGCAATTTTATAATTTATAATAGAATAATGATAGTCTTACGACTACCCTTCTACAATGTCCCTTTTATTACTCTTTTTTTTTTAAATATTATTAAATGGTTAGAGAAGTGGCAATTAGTGAAATTATATATTTAAAAAAAAGTAATGATTAAAAATGTTAAGAAAATATTTAAAATAAAATAATAAAAAAATAAAAATTTCAAATATACTAAGAGTTAATAAACAAATTTATATAATCAGTAAGGATATATATTATTATCCTTTATAATATATATATATATATATATTATATATAGGATCTATAGCTTATGAATTAGAGGCACAAATCAAAGTTAGTAAGTATCTAATAGCAAGTCAAAGCAATATTTATTACTTTGGTGATGCCCGGTCGCTACATTTGCATGAATAAATGCCGACGCGTCTCGTAAGATTTAATTTAATAGTAAAATTTATAGTGCCTTTAGTGTTTATTATATCGATCGATCGGTAGCATTTTATCAAATATATAGACATATATATGACACTTATTTTATAATAAGCTATCATACATATTAAATATTAAGTGGCCGATCATATTTCAAAATAAATTACTATATGGATATATTAATATATATACGTACTGATCATCTTTCACGATGATCATCAGATGGTGAAAACCATGCAATGCATGCATGCAGCCTGTGGGTCAACGTATTTTTCTCTACATTAAAAGCATGATCAAATAATTTAGATAACCAAGATTAATAAGTACTCTCTTCATTAATTTGTACGTACTAATTTAGGGAATTATGCCTTTTCATGATCACGTTATTTATATTAACGCGGTCATCATCGTCATGTACTACATAATCTAGCTAGGGATGTTATAATTAAATGATTGGTTTGCAGGGTACTATATTTCAAGGCGGTGATCAATGCAAAAGATCCTTAATAATTACTTGTTACTGCTGCATATTTTAATATTTATAGAGAATAAGGGTAAAATATTGTAGTTTTCACTTTTAAGCTAGTACAAGCTATATAATTATATATATATATATATATATATGTTATATCTTATTGCGCGCCTTGTACCGAAAATTATTCAAAGAATAAATATTTATACCCCTCTGATTTATAAATTAGATAAATAATAGTCGGTGGTAATCTTGGTACGGATTTAAAAAAAAAAAAAAAAAGTGGCGTGGCATAACTTTTTGACCTTAGATTTTATAAGATAATGCGCGCAAATTAATGCAATTATTAGTATTTTGAATATTCTCATACTTAAAGAAAATATTGGACCATGTCAGCATGTGAAATTTTACAATACAAATCTCAGATTATCATAGCTAGCTAGGAATTATAATGTCGATCTATAAGCAAGGCTGAAGCTAGCTAAGCGTATCAGTTTCAATAATGTGTTAATAAATCCCTTCATGAAGCCATTCATGAACGGTCAGTCTCAGCCATAGAAGCGTATGACCAGCTAGTAGTACACAAGAAAAACGAGTTTATATAATTAATTAATTATAATTAAATAAATTATTTATAATTAAAATAGATTATTTGTAATAAAAATAATAATTTTAATTATAATTAATTAATTATAATTACCTATTTTTCTTATAATGAGTGTACAAATAAGATATAATTTTATGAGGTTTTCTTTTCCTATATATGTAAGAGTAATCATTTCTCCGTGGACATGAAAAGAGCACTTTTTGACTATCATCTGCTGTATAGTTCAATCTACCTGCATCATTCTAATACAGAATTTTCAACTTCTACATTATAATTATAAGAAAAATAGACTTTTATGATTAATTAATTATGATTATCGAAAAATTATTTATAATTAATTTTAGTTATAAATCAATAGCCATTTCCATAGAATTAAGTAACTGTAAAGCTAAAGCTATAAAGCAATTCTTTTATAATGCTAAAGCTAGAACATGATCAGCATGTTCACCGGCGAACTCTTTTTGTACAATAAATAAAGCACACGGCGGCCTGCTGTAGTGGACCTTATATTATATTTTCCTGCTTGTGTCCCGGCCATCCGCGTTGTTTTCTCTTCCATCATATTATTCGTGGGAGGAATAATCTTAGGTATGTTTTCCCACTGGGTCCACGCTCATAATTTAACCGATCGAACAAAGGAAAGGGATTAATTTGAGGCATTAATTCTTATTATATATGTGTGTATATATATATATATTCTTGCGCGCTGTCACTAGCTAGTACGCGGGAAGGTAACCTTTATACATTGTCAACTTTCATGATTACGGTTGGCAATGGAATTTCTTAATTAAGGTAACGTACAAAGAAAAATGAATTAATATGTGTTTTGGACGTACCAAGTAGTAGAATTTCATGATCATATACTATATATATATATATATATATATATTTACATAGCTCTTTTTTCGATCGATCGCATGCAGTGGTAGTACGTATATTTCCAATTAAAATGCATGCACACGCAATCTCTCTGTATATATAGGGAGGAGAGGCAAAATAATGATCATAAGACAGATCGGAGAGAAAACAGTAGAAAAAGAAGGGATCGAGGAAATTTCCTGGTGGTAAGGAAAAGCTACCAAAAATATTAATATCAATTTTTTATAGCCAGCTTAATATTCCCTTAGCTATATATATATATATATATATATATATATATGTATGTTGTCCATTTACGTACATGACTCATGTATAATATAATGTTTGCTACGTACAAAGTTCGCGCCAGTAGTAATGCTGAGGAAGCTTCTGTTCATTATATAATTAGTTTTTATATAAGCAGGAAGCTTCTCTTATTGGGTACGTACATCCATCAGTATTACAAATCATTTCGCCAGATCTTTCTCTACCTAATTCTAATCATGTCTAGTTATAACTAATTACTCATAGGCCAGATTCAAGAGACAGAAGGAATAGACAGATCGTTATAAGCAATAACCTTCATATATATATATATATATATATATATATATATATATATATATATTGTCATATTTTTTTTAAAAGAGGGACGTTAACCCCGGCCCCAATTTCATTAATAACCATTTCTTATTAGTCTTCAGCAATGAAATTCTCAAGAAGTTTAAAATGGAAAAGAGATCACTCAATCTTATTATTCTTTCTGAGGACTCTAACGTACGTACCCATTTCCAATCCCATTGCTTTGTATGATCTTCGTCCTCTAAACGGCGCCGTTAATTATTTCCAAAGGACACCCCAATAAATCTTCGCAAATTAAGATCCTTAATTTGACTCTGCAGAATCTCACTTTTTTTTTTTTTTATAAAGCCTCTGTAATTCAACCCATCATACCCAAAAGTATATTAATATTAGATAAATGATCCATACAATAAATTTCGAAACATTTTATGTTGTAAAATAAAGATATTTTTATAAAGTACTGAAATTAATTTTATAAGACAGTTTATAAATAAATAAATAAATGTAAATATTGTTGTATAAAGTATTATGAAAATAATAAATACACATCCTATTTTATAACATTTCACACAATAATATTTTAAAAAAGAGAGATATTTTTAATAAACTACATATATAAAAAAATTATTTATACACAACATTTTTTACATTAAATTTCACAACAATATATATGTTAAAGAATGAGTAATTTTATAAAACACTTATAATTAAATTAATATTATTTTATAAAAATACCCTCATTACATATATATATATATATATATATATATTAGATGTTTGTCAGCCCATTGGATACCGACTGTCAAATTCATTCGATCTAGTCATTTTTTTTTACAAGATACGTACGTACCACTCGTTTGCTACCATGCACGACAGCATCGCCCAGTGCATGCCATAAACATGGAGTATTCAGAACTGCAACACTTAATTGGGTGCATGGTTCTGGTGGGTTTTGATCTGCATGCGCATGGATTCCATTGAAGGATGTGTCGGGAGAAAAGGAGAGAGAGACAGTGGGGACAGCAAGATCTCTGGGTTGTCTTCTAAGAAGATATCCCTATTTATGTTACCACCAAACACATCCGACTTTGTACCCGTTTTCATGCTTAGGGTACCCTACCCCAACACCCTCTCCTACAGTACTATTACTTCTACTGTTCTACTACCCTAGCACACTGTCTCTCCCTCCTTATGATTAATGAAAATATTAAAATAAAATATTTTTCATATATTATTTTAAAATAATTTTTATATAAATAAATTATATATAATTATATTTCAAAATAATATTCAATATATATGTAATAGGTCTAATCTAAATTAAGATAAAATAATAGCAAAAAATGGAAAAAAAAAATAAAAGACTAAAAGCTGGTATGGTCCAAACACAAGTCGTTATTTCAGTCGACATGGCTAAAATATTGGCGGTACTAAACAAAGTACAAATTATTTATTTGTTACAACTGATACAGTAGGAAATTTAAAACAAAATACTTAAAATAAATGCCAATAAATTCAAAACAAAATGATTGGATGGAGTACTCCACCTACCCTTATGGTAATAACTCAGTTAATACAAACGGGTATTTAATGGTAGGTCAGAAGTTCCAGTTAAACGTAAATCAAAATCACTTATAAGATTAATGCCTAGCCAAGAATTAATTGGATGGATTTTAGATCCGTTAACAACTCGGTAATTATGTGATGACGAGTTCGTCTATTAGACAATAGCTATGACTCAAATCGGCTATTAGACAATAATTATGACTCAAATCGGATATTTTACATCGGGAAAGAGTTCTTATAATCATGCCCAAGAAAAAAGGTTGTTTTATACAACCTCTTTAACCTCTACACACTATCACTTTTTTATTTTTTATTTTTTTATTTTTTTATTTTTAATTTGTTTTTTTAAAATAGTTTTATTTTTTTATTTATTATTCATATATTAAATATTTAATAAAAAAAATAAATAAAAATCTAATGTATAGAAATTGTGTAAATAGTAAAAAGTTATATAAAAATTTTCCCAGAAAAATAATTTTGTTGGTCATCTCACCTCTCCTTTTTTATATATAAAAAATTAAAAAAAAACTAATAAAAATGTCTTTTAAACTCTAGCTATTTTTTTTCCAATACAGACTCTACGGCCGCACCCTTTATTTCTTTCTTATTTCTTTATATATTATTTTTCATTCTTTTTCATTCTTTCTTTATATATTATTTTTCATTAGTTCTTGTTTTCAAGTACTATTATATATTCCCAGCGATTTTTGCCTTAACAAACAGTTCTCAAAATTTCCTATTCAATCCTCTCTCGTTCGACGCTCTCTCCCTCTCAGCTTGGAAACCCTAGGGTTTCTTTAACTCTGGGTGTCGCTGGGGGTGGGGGCGTGAGCCGCGCTCCTCCCCTCCTCCCCCACCCCCTCCCTTTTAGTTCCTACTTCCCCCTCATTTCCTCCCCCTGCTTCGCCTCTTCCCTTTCCACCTTGGTTTTCCAGTTTTTCGTCTTGTGTCTTCCACTGTGCCTTCCTCCCCGTCTCTCCTCTTCTCGTAGCTGTTTCTTCCCCTCCCCCTTCTCTTTCTTGTGGCTTTTGTGGTGTTTGTGGTTTTTGCAGGTTTGGGTCTCGGATGGAGATGCACTCTAGAGTCGCGTCACCCTTCGGTGGTCTTTGACTAGCACGCGCGCCACCAGGGGACTTGCCAGCCTCCGATGTTCAGAACTGTCGATGGCCTTGTCGAGATAGCGGCGCGTTAGATACACGCGCGAGTTTAAGTTGGAGCGGTGCTTCCACGCGCCTCCAACTCCAGAGGCCCACCGCCCTCACGCGCGGTGGCCCTGGACCCAGAGCCATCGGAAGCTTCTAGATTGCCGGTTCTGCACTCTCCCAGGGTGGCGCGTGCATCTCACGCGCCACCTCTGCCGTTGGCCCTGCCTTTGTTCCGAACCAGTTTTTGTTGTTTTAGTTTCGTTTGGTTTCTTTAGTATTTTGGTTGTTGTAGTTGTTTATGTATTGTTGGTGTTTTGTTATAATAAATAGGAATAGGCTTATTCCTTGTTTGGCTCCCACTCTTCTTTTGGAAGATGCGGTTGACTTTCCTCATTCTCTTCTGGAGAATGGAGGTTGGTGATCTCCTTCTCCTCCTTTGGAGAAGGGAGGTAGTAATCTCCTCCCCCTGCTTATGCAGTGAGAGTTTGGCTACCCGAACTTCTCTCAGACAAACCACTTTTATGTGGCCTGATCGTCTGAGAGACTAGAAGTTAAGACAAAGTCCACCACTATGTGTGCGGGGATGCTACAGATCCTCCTGTTTAATTAGGCTTGTAATACGAATCTTTCCGGACTTATTAGTCTCAGTTGTAAACTTTATTTATGAAATGAATTGTGGTCTTTCCTTCAAAAAAAAAAATTCCCAGCATCCATCTTTTTCTATTGCCATGTTTTTTAAAGAGATATATCATAGAATGACAATGTTTCTTTAACCTTTTTTTATTTATTAATGCAGTATTTCTCAAGAATCATTGTTTTTTTTTTTTTCCTCTTCCTTCTAACGCATGCATATATTTATAGAGTTCAAGCATGCATGTTTTTCAATAACCATGTTGTTTCAAATTATTTTTATAAGATAAATCAACTATAAATTTAAAAATAATGGAATAAAAACTTCACGAAGCCTAATTTAATTTTTTGGCTAAAAGATTTCTGTTTTTTTTCCCCTGTATCTATTGTATCACCTCTGCATCGCCGGCCATTAATTGAGTTGGAATTAATGGTTTTCTGTCGTTCAGTACTGGAAGATGAGACAGTATATACGTACTCTCCAGTCAAGCACAGTGGTGCATGGTAGTCACAAGTTAAAAGGAGCAAGCATTTAGGATTCGAGCCAGTCAACTGGTCGATTTAGGTCTCATTTGAATTTAGAAATTTAGAGAACAGTCGAGCTCAATTTAATTTTTTTTTAAATTTATTATTATATTTTTTAAAAATTTTATATATGATATAAATTTCAATATAATTTTTTTAAATCTTAATATATTTTTTTAAATCTCAATTTAACTTTTTTAAATTCTAAAATAATAATAATATTTAACTTAATTTTTAAAACTCATATCAACTCTAAATCGAAACCGATCTAGTAGAACATGTAAACAAATTCTTGGAAATAAAAAAAAAAAACAAATATTAATAGTACGTTATACGTAGCAGCTGCAAATTATGCTGATCAGATAAGCAAATCAAATTTATACAAATTCAAGAATTGGAGAGACTCGCTTAACTTTATTTCACTCTGTTAAATTCTCAAAGTAGCGCTAAATAATTGGTTGGACAGGTACATAGTGATAAATGATCAAAGGAATTTCAGCGCATCAAGTGATATATCAATCTGATGTTTATTTGAGTTACTAGGGAGATTTTTTTTTTTTTTTTTTTTTGAATTTCGCTTGAGTTATACATTGTAAAAAATAATTTGACTGAACTTTTTGCTTTATCATTTTTCCAACTATATAATTTTTCTAACTGCAAATAATATAAAAAAATGGTTCAAGCTTTTTTAAAAATCTCCCCAAAAATCATAACACATTTTTGTTGAATCGGATATCACACCAATAAAAGTTTACAAACCCAACAAATACCACTAGTGGGAGTAATCTTGTAAGTAGAGCCTTCTTGAATCCTTATAACAATCTACCAAATATGGGAAATATTTTACTCGACAAGCTGACATGGGATACAGATAAATCATCATCCCAAAATCTCCTTGGCACAACTACTTAATTAATGCTTAAGATCATATTGCACGTTGATGATGTTGAGATTTATTGAGTTGGCAAATCAGTACAAATATGATAAGTGATCATGATTTTTTCTTAATTATGATGATTTTTGTGTGCATTTCATTATTTTGACCATAATTTTAACTATGAGTATCAGAATCGCATATAAGATATCAATTTAAAAAATTCTTTGTGGTGCACACATCGTGGCCACCCAATTATATTTAATTTTGACATATTGAAGTTTTGTTAATTTTGATAAAATTTTGATGTATATGATTTTAGTTATATAGTCTAGCTTATGAATTAATTTTTAAATATTATTTGATTTAAAAAATTTTTAATTGAATATTAAAAATATTTTCTCTATATTTTTTAAGATCTTTTTATATTTTTCTTTATGAATGATTTGTTTGATTTAACTTACAAAATAATCGTTATTTTATCCGATTAGTAATTACCCTCTCAAATTTCGCGTAGGCATGCAAAGTACGTAGTGGAAATGAATGATAAAGGAATAATTTGAGCGTAGAGGTCTAGGCCGGGCCCTTTTATCCACAAAATCTTTGTTTTTAGCCAGATTCATTTGCATGATCTTTTCTTGACTTCTACCTAATGGCATGCCAGTTATCAAAAGGAGGTCTTTTTCCCTAGATTAGCTCACTCTCACAGAAAAGCCTGCCTAATCAGAAAAGAGGAAAATAAAAAAGTTTAAAATATTTCCAATATATAATTAATGTATAATAAAATTCCATATATAACGATGCAGAGAATCCACAAGCGATTCGACTAATTATGGTCCAAAAATCTACTTCTTTAATTTGTTGCAAACCCACAACAAGATCTTGTCTGAAAAGTACTGCACGCATGTTATATATGCTGGTCAGGGGAAGTTTTGGCGCACGTACGCTCCCTTAGATATAATACTTGTTGGTAAAAAAATAATTTATAATTATACCATATTTTATAACTATTCATCAATTTTTTCTAATAATATATATTCCTTAATTACTTTTTTTTTTTAAATATTTTTTTTTAAATTTTTTATTCATATTCCAATCATTTTATCTATGCATGATAAAGTTGTCTGTATTATAAAAAAATTATTTATTTATTGCTAATTATTTTTTGTTAAATTGATTATTTTTTGTTAAAATAAATATATTTTTATCGTAAATAATCATTGTCATCACAAATAATTTGTCACAAATTCTCGTTCTTCTTGTATTGTTGTCCCATAAGGATAAAAAATATGGTAAAAGGATGGAAGACAATTATGGGTTGGTATTGATCAGGTTGGAGGAGCTATATATATAGAATATGTTAACGAACTGATATTAATTCATCATCTACCATTTCATAAACGCATATAAGGACTAACGAAGTGGTATTAATTCATCATCTACCATTTCATAAATGCATATAAGGACTTCAGAATCGTGCAATATTGAAGATTCATTCACATGATCATTAATTACAAATATAAATTCTGAAAATGAAAACTCAAATTACCAAAAGAGATTTTCTGCATTAACTGGAGGGACAACTACAACTCGTTGGGAGTAAGAAACAAAAAAAAAAAAGAAAACAACAAATTAAATTACGTCGACGGGGATCACAGACATGAGACATATCACGATCCTCTCGTTAAAACCGCGGTGCCCCAATAATAAACATGATAGCCAACAAAAAGGAGTGCTCCAAACCGCTTTAGTCGCTGTCCAATTTAAGGTACATATAAAGTTTCAAGATCTTGTGCAGATGGGGAGCTGGATCCTGTGTTGTTATAATTTAGAATAAATTTGGATAGCAGTCTATTGTTTATAAAGGTCGCAACAGTTCTCTTACAGGAACTGTTCGATCTGTTTGATCAGCATCTAAATTTAAAAAAAAAAAAACTCATTTACGAACTGTTCGATCTGCATCTAACATCGTCCTTTTAAAAAAAAAAATAATATATACACAACACAATTATAAAATATTCTCTCATTCCTTTTAAGAATGCTAGCTAGCTGCAAGCAACGAAAAAGGGATATTTGGGTTAATGTGAAAGGAATGAGAGTTGGCCACAGAATATTAGAATGCAGATTTGAAAGCAACCCTTGATACACAAAGATAGAGATGGGCATGAGATCATTGTCAGAGAGCTGTAATGTTATAATTTGGATGATTTCTCAATTGTCAGTCTCTGGCCAACTGCTTTGGATGCATGCCAGCTTCACTAGGGCATCCATGCATGCATTTATGCATTGGGATAATTAATTAATGCATCTCCTTATAATTTTAAATTACATGAACAAAAACTATAGATAATTTTCGCATTTAATATTTGGTACAAATAATTAAAACAGCATGAATATGATCATGACTTTCTTCTTTTCTTCAACCATTTTAATCCCCTAGCAAATAAATAGTGAAAAAATTAAGAAAATTCTGATCACGAGTAGTAAATTGAATGATGATCTTAGTTTTGAAAAAAAAATATATTACCTAGCTATATATGGTACTGATACGTACCTAAATAATTAATAATATTATATGTCTAGTCTAATCATTAAGTACCCTAGCCTGTTGATTAAATTAATTAGAGAAAATCTTTGGAACGAAATCCTCCTATAAAATGAAGTTATTGGAGGTCAATCACCGAATGCCACGTCACATTAATGAAGGAGATCATCGACCATACAATATGCATTTTTCGCACGGGATGAATTCTGAATCCTACCTCCCCCCGCATCCACCGAAACTATTTCTTTCCTCTCATTCAAATCCTAACATCTCTCAGGTTTATCTCCCTCTCATGATCTCAGCTCCTAAATTTTTAATGAATTTGCTTAAAAATCCCATTGTTACGAATTTTTCATTTGCTAAGAATTTACTAAAAAATTGTATAAAAAAATAAAGAAGTTCCATTGCTTCGAATTCACTCTTGATTTCGAGAGAGGTGGAGAGTCCGGTTGATTTTTTTTTTTTTTTCCCGATTCGGCTTCCAGCCATATATTCTGGGTCCTGTTTTTTGTTTTCGTTTTGTTAGTTTTCTGATTCTTGTGCGATTTTGTTTTGTTAGTTTTGTGATTCTATATCCAATAGTTAATCCCAGATGTGCTTCTTTTTCATTTAGTTTTGTTAATGCTCACATGGGCATGTTTTTCTCTCTTTATTTTCTGTTCTTGATTTTTTTTTTTTACAAAATCGCATATTTATATAAAACTAATTCTTCTTATATTTCCTGTAGGTTTTTTATTTTCCACTCTTTGCACACCAATTGCAAGGGAATTTTCCACGTCTATTTTTTCATTTCACCTACGTATCATCTTATTAATGGCCTTCGATAACTAAAGATATAGGAGGGCTCCGATGAAAAGCGCCTCCCTTAAATTAATGAGCGTGAAGAAGTGGGTTAGAGGGAATACGATCTGAGCTCGCGAGAAGCATTAATTGAAGGATAACGTGCAATTCTGCGTGTACTTGGCTGCCCTAATGACCAGTACTCCTCACATGCAGCTTGTACCATGCAAGATTGGGTGTACGTCCACGGCATGAACTCGATAATTAATGACATGCATAATCATGCATTAAATTAGACACTCGATCATGACAATTTCTTTTTTCTTTTAGCAAGATAGTAGCTGATCATATTAATTAAAACAGAAATTATACAAAGCATTTATGTGGAATAATTATAAATTACAAGCTGCTCCCCAGTGGATTTTTTCCACAATACAAGAAATATATATATATATAACTAATTAACTATAATCAAAAAAATTATTTATAACGAAAATTGATTATTTGCAATGAAAACAATTTTTTCAGTTACAATTAATTGGTTATATTAATATATACAGTGATGGAGCCAAAGATTTATTTTAGGGGGCCAATTAAAGTTAAAATAAAAATATATAAAATACTTTTTATTTTATTTTTATTTAATTTTTTATGTGATATAGAACAATCTTATAGTAAGATCTATAATAAAAATAAAATATATTTAATATAACCTATGTATTAAAAAAGTATATAATATGTTAAAAACATGTCATCATAATAAAATTATATTAAAAACAAGTTAGAAATCATTTGACTTCTTTTTTGTTTTTATTTTTATCTATAATAAAAATTTGTCATCACGTTATTATATCATTTTATTTTATATAAAATGTATTTTATCTTTAAATTAGATTAAGTTTTGTGGAGGGAGCTAAGATAATTTTTAGAGAGGAGGCCAACACAAGATTAAATTAATATTATTTTACTAAATTACAACAAATAACATATTTTTGTTTTTTTTTCTTTAAAAAAACAACATATATTTTTTTTTTTTTAGGAAATGGGTGAGGCCAAAGAAGAGGGGGTGATTCCCCTACGCCAATGTGGCTCCACCACTATATATATACATGTTTTTTCTTGTAGTGTCACTAGTATGGAATTAAAAAAAGACAATGAGAGATTTGAATAAGTGGGATGTTATCAATGACTTGAGTTTCCTATTATGCTAAATTGTGCGCGCATCAATTTGAGAATTGATGGACTTTCTTCACTCTCCAAGCCTTGAAAGTTGTTAGGATATGCTTGATGTCTTCGATGATAGAATTGATGATCCAATATTCTTGGTTTTGTGAGGATTTGTTGATTGCTTAAATAACTATGTTGGAGTCTCATTCCAGAATGATATTCTCTAATCCCCTATAATTTGCCTCTTGTAAAGCCATCAGTACTGATGAAGCTTTTCTTGTGTTTGATTGAGTACTTAGATAATCTATTTTTGTGAAAGTTTTTTTTTATTTTTTTTTATTTTGTGTGGAGAATTTGGTCAACTATCATTCAACCAGCAATATGAAGTTTACAATGTGATCGATAAAAAATGAAAAAATTCAGTTTACAAGTCAACTAACATGATTTGATCTCACAAATTTCTAATTCTCTCGGATTTTATTCGAGAGACCAATCACTGCTTCCATAGAAAGTATTTACTAAGATTTTTTTCTCAAAAAGAAGAGAAAACTATAACTCCACAAACTAAAAATTCGAGAGACTATTTATCAAATATAAACTTTTCTCTATACAATTAATATATACAAAACTAGCTAAACAGCTAAGTTATAGAACACAAAAACAACCCAAAAGCAATCCGGCGGTGTCGGCGTGTGAACTACACTCACCACGCTAGGAGTGAAAAATCGTAGGCCTTACAAGTTAGGAGGTGTTAGATCCATGCAACACCGCACACAGTGAAAGAGATCTCACTAGAAAGCGAGGCGTGTCCTATAGCCTCCCCACACATTCGAAGTACGCGTCACTCCATTAATCAAAATTTTCGGTCGACTTCAAGATTGGCGCTCGGTGAGAACGGAGTTGGAGCACGTGGTAGCCTTAGACTGTAAGATTTACCTCCACCTACAACATGCCAATTCAAAACTGCAATCTTCTAAACCACCTACAAAATGAATAAAAACATGGTGGGCGGAAAACTAAAACGATAAAAAAAGAAGAAAAGAAAAAAAAAGAATGGAAAAGAGGATGGAGTCGTAGCTCTGTCCTCCTCTCGGAGCAAACGACGTCGAGGGTTTCTTTTTACAAAAGTTGTTACACCCTTATTGTTCATGCTGATCGAGGTAATAATGCCTTCTTGATCTCGAACAGATTAGACATCGTATGATAGAACTGAGACATGAAATGATAGAATATGTGCACGATTTGGTACTAGCTAGATAGAAATTTATTTGAGCTTTTTCAGTTTATCCGTTGGTGTCACAGCGAAAGGACAATGCGCAAATCATAGACAAGCAAGGAATCCACCAACTTATATATATTAATCACCGCATGATCATGTCCTTTTCGCTACATGATATTGTTCTTTCAATTCATTATGGTGAGAAGAGATAACAACTAGAAGATAGATTAGCTTTATTTATCTGGATTTAGAGTTGTGCTAGAGATCAACCACACTCAGCACACTCTATCTCACATGTTACTGTTCATATGAGATAGAGTGTGCTGAGTGTAGTTGATCTAAATCATTTTACCTGGATTTATTTGCATTTAGTTAACTAATTATTAGTATATTGCAGGCTAATTATTAAGACCCGATTCAAGCTCAAAAAACAAAAGTGAATTGGACCACGTACGGACGAATGAACCACCCAAGCTGCAATAATATTAATTTATGTTCATCCTGCATAGATAAGATTTTATAAAAATAAATTAAGAAATTAACGTAATTTGATATAGTACATTAAATTATAAAATTATTCTATTATAAAATAAATAAAAATAAGTATCGTTTAAAATTAAATTATGTACATCAGTTTGTAAATTTTATTTTATAGAATCTGTTTTTGCTTTTAGTATGTAATATATATATATATATATATATATATATATGAGTTACAAGAACTACTAAAAAAAAAAAAAGTTACAACGACAGATCAAAGTTGCGCTAGCTAGCTTGCTTTGATGTTTGAGAATAATTTAGTATATTGGCCTGACATTGAAATAAGATCTTTCCTATGCCCCCACCACCTTTTTTTAAACCCTTTACTTGCTTCTTGTGTACATCAGTACAAGGTGAATCATTGAGGCTGTGAATTCGGATAATTGTGTTACCTTTATTATATAAAATTATAATTAGTTATATTTGCATTATTTTTCTGAAATTAATCATTACTACCCGAGTGTGACATTAAGATAATATACCAAGTCGAAAGAAGGTGGGGGCATGCAACCAAAGTCTCACGAAAAACAGACAAAAAAATCAGAGTATTACAAAGTTGGCTGCAAATGGCTGTTGCCTCAGAGACATTATTCATTAATATTATTATCATTATTATTAGTCACGTACACACAGTAAACAACAGTTATATATAGCCTTCTACAGCGACATGCAATATCCTCTTATTATTATTATTATTTATTTATTTTGAAATCTACGGTGTTTATTATTATTTATTTATTTTGAAATCTACGGTAAACACAATATGAATATTCCACATTTCGAAGAAAATGTTTGTTTAATTTACAGCAAACCAGCTTGTTACCTTAAATTCCAACGTTCCAATGTTTGACAGCATTAATAAATTGAAGTTTCTCATTTTTCAATTTAAGCAATCAACTTAATTTTATATTAATTCATTTTTATTGTATTTAAATTTACACTTTTTTTTTCTTTATATAATGTCATCATATAATCACACGCAAATAATTTATATAGAAACCAAATCTAAACTTACTGATAACATATAAATAATAATTAAAACAGTAATTCAAAATTAAAACTTCTATCATAAAAGTACAAAATCTAAAAATCTCATCCATAAATGTGAAGATAACTCTCATAAAACAATAATCCATCATTTTAGGTCGGGTTTGAACACAAGAAGTATTCCATATCATTTCGTCTTATTTTATTATTATAAAATTTTAAATTCTTATATATAATATAATAAATAATTTAATTTTTTAAAATTAAAATAATAATTAAATATTACACAAAATTAATAGGTCACTATTTCATAAGGAGAAATAATTTGTATAATTCACAAATAGATAAATTATATAAAATTTAACTATTTAAATCTTGTAACAGGCATTCCTCTTTCACAAAAAAAAAAAAGAAAAAAAGAAGAAGGTATTGTCGGAGGAAAACTTTGGTGAGAAAGAGGGTTTGCGTTATAAAGACAGTGAGGCACCTCGTGATACCTCTTTTTGTATTTCATTACAACCTTTTACGATCTCGCTCTTTCTTTACTTCTCGAAAAGATTTCCTCTCTCTCTCATATATTCTTGTGCAGAGAGCCCCTCTCACCAGAACACTTTATCTATCTATAAATACCTTCTTTTATCTTTCTCTTTCTTCCATTGCTTTCATTCTGCTAGTGTTTACTCCCTGCCTGGTTCGACTGCGGGAGAGGAAAGAAAGCGAAAAAGAGGGGAGCTTTTTTGAGTGTTGTGTTCTTCTTCTTCTTTTTTTTGTAGTCTCAGTTCGGTCTGTGACATAGATACGATAATGTCGGCTTTCAGAGACGAAGACCCTCGTATCCATGGCATCAAAACTAAGATTCGGGTCGTCCCCAATTTCCCCAAACCAGGTTCGGCTTGTCATCTCCTCTCTTTTCTCTGTTTGGTTGCTGAGAAAATGTAGGACATTAAAGTAGGGGTTGGAGTTTTTTTTTAGAGTGATCTTTGAACGCTACTAAGCGCCCTTGCTAATAGTAGTGTTGTACGGTGGGTTTTTCACGTCTCTTCTTTTTCATGTTTTACAACATCATAAGAGAAATTCAACTAAGAAACACCTTGTAAAGCTATTTAGCTCGATTGAAGTGGGTTTCCATTTTCCTTTTGAAGAAGTAATGGTCCATGAGACAGCCAATTCAAAATTTCTCTATCCCAAAACAAATTGTTCAAACGTTTATATTTCTTTCAATTTCGTTTCTGTTTCCTCGAATTTCCTGGTTACCGCCTGATATCAGGTTTGCTTTTAATTCTTCTTCTGCTTCATTTTTTGGGTTATTTGGTTTCGCATTTCTGTTTTAAATGGAATAAATGAAGCTGATAAAAAAATGGCCAAAATCGCAGGTATTATGTTTCAAGACATCACTACTCTATTACTAGATCCGAAAGCCTTCAAGGACACAATCGATTTGTTCGTAGAGCGATACAAAGGCAAAAACATTTCTGTCGTTGCAGGTAATAAAAAACAAAAAAAAATCCTCCTTTCTTTGAAGTTATTCACAAAAAAAGACCATCCTTTTTAGTGGAAGCGTTTTGATTTTCGTGGGTGAGGATTTTGTTTGGGGGAGATCTTCTTACATTACTGTCATAAACTTGAAGGTGGTGGGGGTCTATTGCTTACGTCAAAGTAGGCCTTGATGATGCCGAAAGTGCTTTCTCTATCCCTCTCTTTTTCCATTACATAAGTTTCTGGTTGTCTTTTTGAATGCTATCAAGGGACATTATGGAATGCAAGTGACTGGGTTTTTTGGGGAGTGATTTTTTGTTTGACTATGAGCTTTGGTAGTGGGGTGCGCCATTGATTGCTGTCATTCTTGAGCGGCTCACATTTACGCTCTATCCCTCTCTCTGAACATGTGCTCTGATTCAATTTGCATGCACGGTGGTTGGTGATGGATGTCCACCTTGTTAAAATGTGGACCCGCCTCATGCAAGTTTCAATTGGGCTAGTCTTTTGGCTCCATCCTAGTTTGGGTTTTACATTTCACGGTCAATTGACTTGATTCTTTGCCTGATTTGTTTCTAAAGAACATTATTAGTGTTCTTACGGTATGATGACTTGGTATTCCCGTGCTATCATAAAATGCATTTTGCCATTAAAATTAATGCATATAAAATTCTTGCATATGCATTAATTTTAAGAACAAGACATCATGTGATAGGTTGAGAGTAATAGATATCTAAACTTTGAGGCTACCTAATAATTAGTTCTATTTTTAAGGGCCTTCTTTTCCTTTCCATTTTTTTATGGTTTTCATATTTTATTTTTTCAGTTTCAGCCTATTGAGATTAACCCAAACTTAATAATTAATTCATCAAATTACAATAATTTAATATTTTAGTCCTTGGTATTTAATATCCCTTTGTGTAACAACCTAATTTGATTAGTAGATATTTTGTTCTTAAAATTTGATAAATACTGATGAAGATTATAATCTAATGGCAACAAAGTGTCGCAATCCTGGTTGCAGTTGAAATGAATACATGCCATGTGCTGCGTTGCACTTGTTGTACTCTGCGGAAAAATCTGTATATACTAACATTACAATATATAAATTATAACTAACATTATAAACTATCATTCAATAATTGATATATCTCTGCTGAAAAATCGCACATGAATAAGATCATCTGTATAGTATCTCATTATTGATAGGGTCTTTGGCCTCTGTGTGTCTGTTTTCTCTTGGTCTCTCATTTTTCTTATCCCATTCCGAAATGATATAGTTCACATAAATTATGTGTTTGGTGCTCATGTGTTTATGAATCTGTTTCTTAGCTTTGTGAACTGTGTTCTTATCTAGAATTTAAAGGAAAATCTATTGAATATTCTCTTTCAAAATTCAGCCTAACATGAATAAGATGCAGTTCCCTTCCCCCTAACGTGAAAAATACTAGGAACTTCTTGTCTCTTTGTGGTTGTGGTTGATATTGTTTTGTTGATTTGTGTTAGTCATTACAAGATCTGATCTGTTGAGTGCATCACAAGCGTATGTTGCACTCAACTACCATCAAAGTCCAAAATTATGGCCCTTTAGCTTGGAATTTTAACCTTTGAGATGATGTGGTGAGATTATGTTCAACAACTGCCAAGATGTCTCAATTTCAATATATTTTTCCAGTGCAGTTGTTCATAATTGTTCACTCTTGAGAGTCGGTGTCACTATCACTTTTCCATTTTATGACTATTAATCTTTTGTATTAAGAAATTTTTCAATAATTGGTATTTCCAAGCCAACTGTGTGATTGGACATTAGATTTTTGTTCGGAGAATAAATTCTTTTCAAGAAAAAAAAAAGGATGCCTCAAGGAAATTTAGGACCAAAGCACAACAACTAGTCTAGGCTCACACCCTTCTGACATATAATTTTGATATACCAGTGCCGCTACCACCTATAGCAATATTGTTTCCCATTGGACTTTGTAGTTTGTATGGTCATAAAAGTAAAGTTATTACCAAAACTTCTCTCATTTTCTGTTGTCAATTTTTGACAAGGTTCTCGGTGGTGCAGCACTAGCACATGAAGGATTTCTGTCCTTGCATTTCAGCGTACAGCTTTTCATTTCAATTTTTCTGCTGTGGCTTCCAGTTTTACATAATTCATTGAATTTCCCTCTGCAAAATTGATGTTACGTGGACAGGCTTTCTCTAGTTGACAGCTGGACTGAATAATTTCTAATTGGTCAAATATGTCAGTTCATAAGATATGTGAGATCATGGTGATTCGCATTCCTATTTGATAGCTAGGACAGACAAAAATCTTAGCCCACTTTGTCCAAATCAACATTTTATTGTCATCTTCTACAATTTGTAGTTGGGTGGTACGTTTTGAATTATTTATGGCCCTGGAGTTTTCCGTTGTCAACTGATGGAGCAATAATTTGACTAGAACAGAATGTGAAAATAATTTCTAAAGGGAAAGGGGTTGTTTATAAGTTATTTCTGTTTAAAATCATGGGGAAAGAATATCTAATTATTCTCTAGGGTTTGAGGTACTTGGCGACAGTTGAATATTTATTTGCTATGATTGTCGTTCTTGGTATGAAATTTAAGTTATGAATCCAATATATGGATTTCCTTGGATATGGGTTTCAAGTCATGGCCATTGACTTCTGTTTTTCCTAGATAGGTGGATCTTTTTTTTTTTCTTTCTTTTGCTGTGTCCTTGTGTATCACCTTTTTTTCAGTTGGGAGTGCTCCTGAATCCCTGATTCTTCAATAGATTATTTCTGATTTTTTAGTGTCCTTAGGTATTATTCATGCATACGCCGAGTACGTATGCTTGTGTACTTGGCTATGCCTATTATTATAAATAAACCTTCCGATTACCTATCGAAAAAGAGTTTCTGGTTTTTGAGTTAATATTCTTTCACTCATTGCTGATGAAATCATGAAAAGGTTTGGGAGATTGAGTTGTGTATAATAAATGCCATAGTTCTGTGTAAACTTTATATAGATATAGATATATTTTGAAAATGTGTTCATTGGGCTATACAATGCACTACTCATCTTTCTTGGTGCCAAGTAAAGAGTCAATGTCTTCTAAATGTTATTATTAATACTGGTACTTTACTGTTTCATTCTTTTACCTACAAAAAAGTGAAAAGGTTTTTGTTTCTAAATTGTCCCTTCACCAATGGATTTTTATGCAATTTTTGGATCAATTAGGGAGAAGATACTTAATATTAATTGTCTATATTTTGATATCTTTTATTTTTTTTCTTTTGTTTTGTTGTTGTTTTTTTTTTTCTTTTGTGGATTTTGAATATAAGTATATTCCTGTTTTGTATTGTATGCTAATTTTGATATCCAAAATTTTACAGGTGTAAATAACTGATCTCTTGCATTGTGTTCTGAAATTTGAGTGCCCTGTCATTTTGTTTTGCTTTCTCCAGGAGTAGAAGCTCGTGGATTTATATTTGGTCCTCCCATTGCTTTGGCTATTGGGGCAAAGTTTGTTCCTTTAAGAAAACCAAGGAAGCTGCCTGGTACTTTTAATCTTGCTACATTAATTTTCTGTGTCTCTATATGATTGTGTATTATCATCCATTTCAATACTGCCCAAAACTATTTCCACTTTTATTTGTGTTTAATGCCAGTCTTTTCTTTTAATAGTTTGTTGGTTCGTGTCAAAGCTATTTGATTCAAATTCATGGCCTTTTTAAGGAACGGATATCTGCTTTTTGTGGTAATTCTGGAACGTGTAATTTGGACTCATTTCACTTGGTCAATATTTTCACCGATTTTGAACTCACAAGACTCAAACGTTTTTTATTTATTTATTTTTTGGATACCTAGCAGAGATTACTGTAACTCCATGATCATAGGAATTTTCCATAATAATGAGCATATGTGGTCCCAGTCCTTACAAATTCCATTGCATGTGAAGTTGTAATCTATTTTCTCGAACTGATTATTTTTAAATTACCATTTTAGGGAATATCTTGGATATGTACTATTCAGATACTGTAAATTCTCCAACTGTAAGCTGACATGATGTGTGTCGGTTGTGTTAACATGATCTTCTGGTGTCCTAGAATCATGGTGTCTCTCTGGATTTTGAACACTTAGACATTTAGAACATTAGTGTGTTCACATTGTTCTAATATACTCTTTACCTCAACCGCAGGTCAGGTAATTTCTGAAGAGTATATTTTGGAATATGGAAGGGACTGTCTTGAGATGCATGTTGGAGCGGTGGAACCTGGAGAACGTGCTTTGGTGGTTGATGATTTAATTGCCACTGGTGGCACACTCTGTGCAGCTATGAACTTACTAGGTAATTGCATTATAAATTCTTATTGCCATCGTTTGTGGTTTTTTTCAATACTTAAACATGCATATAGATATTTTGCATCCTCAGTCAGGATAAATGTATGGAAATTGATTCATATCTATCAGCCTGTGATAATACTTCTTTCCTTTGCCTTTCTGCTCTGGAGAGCCATTATCTAGTGTGACTTGGATAACTTTTGTTTAGGAGAAGAGGGCAACTAGACTTGTTACTTTCATGGTTAAGAATACCAAAAAGGAAAGTGCTTGGTGCACAGTTTCATCTTCAAAGTCAATTGAGCAACGTTACTTATTAACCCCCCCTTTTTTTTTATAAGTAAAAATATTATATATATCAATAGAATAGAAGAAGTAACCAAGTACACTAGATGTATACAAAAAAACACCTATCCCATACTGGAGAACTCTTAATGACTCCAAAAAGCCCATAAAAAAAACTAGTCAAAATACATCAAGCCCGAGTAACAGTACTCATCATTCTAATTCTCATCATTGTCTTATCATCCCATTATATGGCATTAGATTATTGGAAACTATTTATTATTATATTTCACTTGTGAACTTATCATCTAATGCCACGTAATGATGTGATGAAAAAATAGATGATGAATAGATTTTCAAGTCAATAACCAATTGTATGTGTGCTTTTTCCCATGTGGCTTGTTCTTGTGGGGGCTCACTTTCAGAAAAATTTCAGAAAATTGTTGATGTGGTTGTGTTGCTTTCACAGAATGCGTTGGAGCGGAAGTAGTTGAATGTGCATGCCTGATTGAGTTACCTGAGTTAAAGGTGTGCATATTATTATTATACCTAGTTGCTTTCTCTGAATTTTTATATAACAGAGAGATGTGCATGGATATAATTGAAATTTGGTGAACGGTGCAGGGCCGTGGGCGCTTGAAGGGGAAGCCATTATATGTACTAGTGGAGTATCAATGATAGTGGAAGAACGATATACAATTTGGCTGCAGTTGTTCACCATAGGGATATATTATTGGGTATATCCAATCTGGAATCTGGTTTTCATCTTCTCCCTTCCTTCCCCCACCCTTTTTATCCTTTTTCTTCTTCTATTTACCCCTTTCTTCCTTCTTCCATTCCAATTTTAATGGATTTTGATGTTCCTCCTGGATTATATTTGATAAGTAGCATAGAACATTTGAAATATGGAAAGGGGTTTGATTTGAGAAATGCTTGCAAGTAGAGTCACATATTTTCCTTTTGTGAAATGAATTCATATATATATATATACCTCTCTCAAAGGGTCTCTTATGGGCTTTGGATATAATAAAGCTTTCATGCCATGAGACTGTTGTTCGACCTTTTGACTTTGACTGGCTTCGAGCAATGGACGTCTCTTGAAACATTTGCAACCTCATTATACTTTATGCTCGTTCTCGTAGTTGATAATTTCTCTCAAGCTTTTGTTATAATTTGAGGCCTAGCCTGGTTTTGTTTTACAAATCTTTCTTTCTATGTATTCCATCTCATCTCAATTTTCAAATGACATTAAAATATAATATTGATTACTTTTAATTTTTCGATTTTTTCCTCTTATTTATTACAATTTTTCTAAACTTTTAAATAAAAATAATATATAATTCAACATTTTTCATTATAAAATAAATATTAAAAATAAAAATATGCCGTGTATATTTATCTTAATAAATAGATGTAGAAATAAACTTCAATCTATTTTTACTACTTTGAGTTAACTGATTTGAGTTGTGAAATAAAATAAGGTTGAACATTCATACTGAAGTTTCATGATCATCTGATGGCGTAACTTGCGCCGTGCTTTCCCAATTAACAACAGGTTCCGTCCTAATTCAGAAAACAAAACAAAAAACAAAAAAACAACAGGTTCCATCCAGCAGTTACAGCATGGGGACCCCCTTGCTCTTAACGGTCTCCTCTTGTGTGTGTTCAGGTTTTGTTTGGATTTTGAATTGGATAAATTGAGATAGTTTTGAAAGTTCAAGAAAATATTATTATAATATTATTTTCTAATATTATTATTATTTTAGAATTTGAAATTTTTTTAATTAATATTTAAAAATATTGAATTATTTATTATTTTTATGTAAAAATTTAAAAAATTTATAATTATAAGATTGAAATAAGTTAAGATAAGTTGATCAGCTTATCTTCCAAGGAAATAAAAAGTTAAATATGATAAATTACATATTATTGATACGTGGTGTAAGAGATGATTAGTTTTTTTTTTCTTTTTTTAATTTTTATTATTGTTTCTTATTAGATAGAAAAAAAAAATCTATATATAAGTCTATATTCCACACATATATGTTTTTTTGATTTATTTATTTTTTTATAAAATATTTAATATATCAATAAGGAGTAGAAAATTCAATAGTTTAAAAAGAATAAATCCATAAAAAAGTTGTAAAATAAAAAATAAATAAATAAATTATATGATGTGTGGTGTATGAGTTTACGTGTAGGAAAGCTCTTTCTTTGTTGATCTGGACTTATGTTGGTTAAATGCAAAATATGTAACGCGACATGATATGTAACGTCTAGAACCTGCTTAAAGGAAAAGCTTAGATATGGCAGGCTTAAATAACGCGACATAATAGTAATAGATTAAATATGGCAGGCTTGAACATTTTGTGTATCTAATGTTGGAAATGTTTTTAAGAAGGAAAGAGAATTCAAAGATTTATCAAGACTTTGAGGCGTATGAAAATACTGTCTTTAAGACGATATTTGCCCCCACTCACAAAGAGTTTGCTAATAGGTTTCTAGCAAATCGTCTCCAGGATACAACAAAGTCTTGAATTCTACAAATAGCAATTTTGTAGAATTCCTAGAATTACTATTGAAAATGATGGATACAGAGGGGATTTTTTCGTCTCTTTTACAAGTCTTTCACGACTATATTTATAAAGAGTAAGGTGATGTATGTGAAAAATCACGTCTGTGGGGACTTTACCGTTTCTCGCTCGAGCGAGGTGTCGAGCGAGGGTCGAGCGAAGTTACTGCCTGACCTCTTTATCTCGGGGTGATTCTCGCTCGAGCGACTAGTCGAGCGAGAATGCAACGGTAACTTCACATACCTCTTTGGTTGAGACGCGTCTGTCTTTCAGACGACGCATTGATTCAAATTCACGCTCGAGCGAAGAGTCGAGCGAACATCTAGCGAGATCACTGCCTGATTCTCGCTCTAGCGGTATATCGAGCGAGTATCGAGCGAAGTCTCGGGTTTGCTCTCGCTCGAGCGACATATTGAGCGAGTGTCGAGCGAAGTCTCGGCCTCAAGTTCAATTCTCAACCATTTCCACACATTTCTTCCCTTCAACTTTATACATATTACAACCTATTCCAACAATCCCCCACTAGGTTGTAATATAATTAAAGTTCTGTTTCACTATTGATATTATCTCTCATAAAAGAATGTATCTTTCGATTTAAACATTCCCTTAGTGTAATTGGTTCAAGATTATGAAAAGTAATTGGTGGCCTAGGCTTAAACCAATACTCTTTCGTTCAGAATCGGAACCAAAACACAAAAGATAATATATCTTTTCCAATAGAATTTCACAATTTTTATTTTAGCACGATTATGGCCTTGTGCTACATCCTGGTTTAATGAACATTTACAAGAGACAAATCCCGATCTCTTGTCAAAGCGGCACCACTTCTATATTCATATAGGCGAAGTTCTTCATAAGTCTTTGTTACTAAGACACTTTTAAATTTGAACTTCGTTAAGAGTATAACTCATCCTCTTCAACGTAACAGTCAAGCACTTTCCATCCTGAATGAGACTTTGATAATGCAGTGCTTTACTAATCACAGATCAGTAACTTGTTTTTACCCATTAAACTCTTTTAAGTAAATCTTAAGAGTTGGGTTACCATTACTGGTGATTCTATTAAAATGGATTTAGTCCCATACCAATGGATGTGATCCTTACTTGTTCTCGCGATAAACTTTTAGTAAAAGGATCTGCCAAGTTACAACTTGACCTCACATAAACAATCGTTATGATCCCATCAACTACTAATTGTCTAACATAATCATGTCTTAGACTTATATGTCTAGACTTTCCATTATACACTTTATTGTATGCTCTAGACATAGTAGCTTCACTATCACAATGCAGAGAAATAGCTGGCATAGGTTGTGGCCACAACTCTATTTCTAATAACATATTCCTAAGCCATTCTGCTTCTTTCCCTGCTGCTACTAAGGCTATAAACTCTGATTCCATTGTGGAATGAGAGATACATGTCTGTTTCTTAGATGCCCAAGAAACAGCACCCCCACAAAGGGTAAATATCCATCCTGTCGTGGATTTATTATCACTAATGCTAGTGATCCAACTAGCATCAGAATATCCTTCAAGAACTGCTAGAAATTTCGAATAAAAGAGTCCTAATCCAATTGTCCTTTTTAAATATCCAAGGACTTTACCAATTGCTTTCCAGTGGGTTACACCAGGACAACTAGTATATCTTGAAAGTTTGCACACAACAAAAGCAATATCTGGTCTAGTACAATGCATAGCATACATCATACTACCAATTGCACTAGCAAACTCCAGTTGTGCAACTGCTCTTCCATTATTCTTATCCAATTTGACACTAGAGTCAAAAGGTGTATTTGCTTCTTTTATTTCTAAATGATTGAACTTAAGAAGCACTTTCTCAATGTAGTGAGATTGACACAACGCATAACCACCGCTATGCTTCTTCACTTTAATACCTAAAATGGTATTTGCTTCATTAAGATCTTTCATTTTGAACTTTGAAGTCAAGTACTTCTTTGTTTCACAAATGCCTTCCAAATTAGTACCAAAAATTAGCATGTCATCAACATAAAGACAAACAATAACACCATATTTTCCAGTGAACTTTGAATAAATGCACTTGTCAGCACTATTGTGTTTGAAACCATCAGCCAATATAACGGTATCAAACTTTTCATGCCATTGTTTAGGTGCTTGTTTTAGTCCATATAATGACTTAACTAATTTACATACTTTCTTTTCATTTCCTGGTAGAACAAAACCTTCAGGCTGTTCCATGTAAACTTCCTCGTCAAGTTCACCATTTAAAAATGCAGTTTTTACATCCATTTGATGTACAAGTAGATCATATATAGATGCAGGAGCAACAAGTACTCGAATAGATGTTATTCTAGCCACTGGAGCATAGGTGTCAAAATAGTCTATACCTTGTTTTTTACTAAACCCTTTAGCAACCAATCTTGCCTTAAAGGTATAAACAGTACCATCAACATTGTACTTCCTTCTTAATACCCATTTGCAGCCAATAGCCTTTGAGTTTGGAGGTAAGTCTACTAGCACCTAAGTATTATTAGATAATATTGAGTCCATCTCATCATTTATTGCTTCCTTCCAAAAAGCTGCATCTCTAGAAGTCAAAGCTTCTTCAAAACTTTTTGGATTATCCTCCATGTTCAAAACAATAGGCATTTTGTTAAGAACTGTGTTTAAGTCTCCTTCCACTAGGAAAACTAAGGCAAGAGTTGATACAAAATCAGGACCAAAATTTTTTTCTTTTCTAATTCTCTGACTTTTCCTTTGCTCTTTTGACAAGTCCAAAGACTTTCTCTTAATTTTATCAAGAGATTTATTCAAGTCAGAGTTAAAACTTTTAGTTTGATTGGGTTCTAATATTAATTCAGAATCACTTTTAAATTTATTTTCAATAAATTCAACATCTCTTGATTCTACTATAATATTTGAACTCAAGTCCAACAACCTATATGCTTTGGAATTTTCAGCATATCCAACAAACACACTTTTTAATGCTCTTGGTCCTAATTTAGTCCTCTTTGGATCTGTAACTCTGTAGAAAGCTAGACACCCTCACACTTTAAGATAACTTAAGTTTGGTTTTCTTCCATTCCAGAGTTCATAAGGTGAAACTTGTAGTTTCTTAGATGGTATTCTATTATGTATATGGCATGCTGTCAATAATGTCTCTCCCCACAAATTAAGAGGCAATTTTGCACTTAGAATCATAGCATTCACCATATCTACAATAGTCCTATTTTTCCGTTTTGCCAAACCATTTTGTTGTGGTGTGTAAGGTGAGGTCATTTCATGTATAATCCCATGCTCTTCACAGAATCTAGAAAATTCATGTGAGAAATATTCTCCACCTCTATCTGTTCTAAGAATTTTAATCTTCTTTTCCTTTTGATTTTCTACTTCTGATTTATACCGAATGAACATGTTATAGGCCTCATCCTTACTCCTCATTAAATACACAACAGTATATCTAGAGAAGTCATCTATGAATGTAATAAAATATCTTCTTCCTCCTCTAGTTAAAATACCATTTAACTCACAAATATCAGAATGAATAAGTTCTAATATTTGTGAATTTCTGTTAGCAGTAGGAAAAGGTTTCTTGGTCATTTTTGCTTGAATACAAATTTCACATTTCGAGTCAACTACATTCTTGTAATCTATCAAGCCATGCTTTAACATGTATTTCATGTATTTAAAATTCAAATGTGCTAAACGACCATGCCACACAGAAAAGGAATCAAGCATATAAGCAGAATTTGTAACTTCTTTATTAATAATAATACTGAGTTTGAACATCCCATCACAAGAATATCCTTTGCCTATGAATACACCATTCTTAGACAAAATTAATTTGTCAGACTCAAGGACAGCCTTTATGCCCTTTTTACATAGTAAATTGGCAGACAAAAGGTTCTTCTTAATTTCTGGAACATGATAAACGTTAGTGAGTATAAGTTTCTTTCCAGAAGTAAGTTGCATCTCTACATTTCCTTTTCCATGAACTTTGACTGCATTGTGATTCCCCACAAGAACTTGTTCACTCTCAGTAGTCTCAACATAATTCTTGAATTGTGCTTTATCATTGCACACATGCACTGTAGCACCGGAATCAAACCACCAATCAGAATTATTTGCAGTCGAAGCAAGATGCACTTCTGTTATCATGCCAATCTCTATTCCTTCTACCATTGCAATAATTTCCTCAATTGCATTTGCAACATTTGAACTGCTGCCATCGTCTTTCTTCTTGTTTTTCAAGAATCTGCATTCACGAATGTAATGGCCTTTCTTTCCACAGTTGAAACATTGCCTATTTTTCTTCATTTTATCGGTAGAAGAATTCTTTTTGAAGGTGTTTCCCTTCTTAGGCTTAAGAAAATTCTTTTTCTTTTCTTCACCCTTTTGCACATTGTTCACATTTACTTTAGAATCAAAATGGCTATCATCACGAATTCTACTCTCCTCTTCAATTCGTAGATGTTTTCCAATTTGTTCTAAAGTAAGTTCTTCTGTCATATGCAGAAGCTTCTTCCTGTAATTATTCCAACTTGGTGGGAGTTTTGCAATAATTGCTCCCACTTGAAATGATTCAGGAATGACAATGGACAAATCACAAAGTTTGTTGACCAAGACTTGTAACTCATGCATTTGGTCCAACACAGACAGATTATCCACCATTCTAAATTCAAAGTACTTCAAAATAATAAATTTATCAGTACCCAATTTTTCTGTCTTATACTTCATTTCAAGAGCATTCCATATTTCCAGAGGTGATTTCATAGCAGTGAATAAATCATATAATTGATCAGAAAGAGTGTTAAGAATATGACCTCTGCAAACCAACTCATCCTCCTCGCGTTTCTTCCTCAATGCCTTGACAGTTTCAGAATCTTCTGGAGTTGATTCAGGAATTGGCTCCAAACTTGGATCCAAAACATAGAAAATCTTCAGCGCAGTCAGAAGAAATTTCATCTTGTCTTGCCAACGAGTAAAGTTAGAGCCATTGAATCTGTCTAACTTCACAAAATCTTGATTCATTACTTTGAAAGTAGTGGATTCTGAACCTCCTTCCATTGAAATATCGTCTTAAAATTGTTGGAAATGTTTTTAAGAAGGAAAGAGAATTCAAAGATTTATCAAGACTTTGAGGCGTATGAAAATACTGTCTTTAAAACGATATTTGCCCCCACTCACAAAGAGTTTGCTAATAGGTTTCTAGCAAATCGTTTCCAGGATACAACAAAGTCTTGAATTCTACAAATAGCAATTTTGTAGAATTCCTAGAATTACTATTGAAAATGATGGATACAGAGGGGATTTTTTCGTCTCTTTTACAAGTCTTTCACGACTATATTTATAAAGAGTAAGGTGGTGTATGTGAAAAATCACGTCTGTGGGGACTTTACCGTTTCTCGCTCGAGCGAGGTGTCGAGCGAGGGTCGAGCGAAGTTACTGCCTGACCTCTTTATCTCGGGGTGATTCTCGCTCGAGCGACTAGTCGAGCGAGAATGCAACGGTAACTTCACATACCTCTTTGGTTGAGACGCGTCTGTCTTTCAGACGACGCATTGATTCAAATTCACGCTCGAGCGAAGAGTCGAGCGAACATCTAGCGAGATCACTGCCTGATTCTCGCTCGAGCGGTATATCGAGCGAGTATCGAGCGAAGTCTCGGGTTTGCTCTCGCTCGAGCGACATATTGAGCGAGTGTCGAGCGAAGTCTCGGCCTCAAGTTCAATTCTCAACCATTTCCACACATTTCTTCCCTTCAACTTTATACATATTACAACCTATTCCAACATCTAAGTGTAAAATAAAATATAATTTGAAGGTTCAAAATGAAATATATTTATCTTTCAGTCTTTCAGAGCATGCACCTAAATGCTACAATGTCCATTTAAGAGTATACCAATTTAGCTATTGCGTCAGACTATTCGAAAAACAGTTTTCTAATCCACCATTAATATATATATATATATATAGCTACGCTGTTTATAGAGCTACAATTGGCTTTTCTACCATCCACCATTATAAAATGTAGTACTATTTGCTTGTAAATACTCAACCTACCACATACTTCGCCATAATACCATTTCGATTAGTGAAGCAACTGTCCACCTGGCGAAAATTTATCGAGTTAACACACAAGCATGGAAGCTGAAATCAAAAGACCACCAAGCACTAAGATCGGTACCTTTACCTCTATATACCCCTTTCTAATATTCCCACCTATAGTTTATATATAGATAGTGGCCAGGCTATAGATAGTGGCCAGGCAAGAACCCTCGATGAAATTACAGGTATTTCTTACTTATTTCTTAATAAGTGGTTCTATAGACAATCGTCAATGGGTAACCTAATAACACCTCAGCAAAAATCGTCTATGTTCAAGGCCCTAAACACACATGAATGGTCTAGCCCCCAATATAACCATTGCGGCATCGGCTGACGTGGCATACAACAAGTCGGTTGATATTATTAAATTTTAAAAAAACAGTGATGACATTCTGTCCCTTGGTTGAGTCAACTGCTTTCCTCAAAGTACCCGACGTGCTCTTGTCAATGTTGCTCTTGCCAACAACACTTCACACAATGACTAAAATCTAGAGTGAAAGAAAGAAGGCAAGTGAAACATAGAAGTAAGAAGAATTGGGAGTTCAAGCTTGTAGACTAAATGGATGTGGCTAGACTTGTGCCTCAAAATGCAATAGATTCCTTCTCCGACTGACTCTTGCATCAGGAGGTTTTCGGCAGTGTCCTCTGGTCGAATTATCATATTCCTCTACAATGCAAAATTGCTAGAAATATAAAAATCGCAACAAATCCTATAGAAGAAAAATATATGCTTGATCCTTTTCTACAATTTTCCAAAAGCCAAAAGTTTGTTAGTCCAATTAATTTGCCATTAGCCAGAGGTAAATGTTATTTTGACTAAGTACTTAATTATTCTTATCATATACCATAAAAAAGAAAAGGAAATAATATTGATGGTGATGCCGCGGGAGTGCCTTATGTCACGGATTTAGAATTTCTTCACACGTCCCGTACGACGGTCTTAGGAGGTTTTGTCTCCGACAAAGCTCCAAAGTAAGTATTCTAAGTGACTTAAGACAAAAGAGAACAAATTTAGAGTGAGAAAATAGAGAGAGAAGTTCTAGAGAACTTGTTTACTCTTGTTACTTAGTAGTTTACACAAATGAGGACTCTTCTATTTATAGGAACTTCTTGGTACAAAGAATGGCTAGCATTATGACAAGTGTCAACAATCTAAAGGTAAAGAACGTTCTAGATCACTATTCTAGAACTATCTCTAAGGTTATCTTACAAGGAGGTTCTGCATTATTCTAGAGTACTCCATACAACTTTACAACATTCTATAAGATTCTAGAATAATGTACAAAAAACTAAGAGACTCTAGAGAGTTGTGGAATTATCTAAAACTTTTCGAATGGTAACACTTAGCTCAGTTGCAAGCTGAATTTTTGTTTCTTATTTAATATTAAACATGGCTGACTAAAAAGAAAAATAAGTTTCAACCTGCCACTGATAAACAGACAAGTTTGTTTTTTTACAAATATATATAATTATAATTATATTAACCATTTCATCTTTCAATGCAGGAGTTTTCATTGTTTTTTTTTTATGAGTCTCGCTACTAATTATAACGTGGTGTATTGATGTGTAAATAAATGTGCGGATAAATGAATTTCCTCAATTTTAATTCCTTTCCCGCCTAATATTGTAGTTGCCAATATTTCAGCAATCCGTAGCAGCGAATTAATAAGACGACTTTTCAGGTTATCAAAATCCCTTCTTTTTGTTTTTTGAGAAATGGGCTTCTTCATTAAAACTATCGACATAAAGATTATAAGTGTGATCAATAAAATTGAGAATACTCATTTACAAGTCAACAAACCAAAAGAAGGCTGTTTGTGGTGGCACGTGTTGTTATACTAGGAGTGAACAACCACAGGTCAGAGAAGTTCTGATATCCCAAATCCACTGAACCATCGCCAATGAGAAGAATCTACCAAAAAGTGAGGCGCATTGAATTAACTCACATTCAAATCGAACCTCATGCATTACGAGTATGTGCTGCTCCATTCAACAAAAATGCTAGACGACACCACAATCGGCAAATGAAGGAAACAACAGCACAACGCGTGATGGGCTTAGGGCATCCGACTCCTTCAAACCTGCAAACAAGTCATCAAAACCAAAAGACTCGAAAAACCACCATCACCATTGTACAAACCACAATGGTTGGGAAAAGAAAAGAGAGAAAAAGAGAGGAAGAAAAATTGGAGGATTAGAGGAGGAACAGAGTTGAAACTCTACATCTCCACCACGAACACCAAGAAAATTTCGTGAAACCCTAGGGCACAAAGTTGGTGTTTCGCGAAAACTTCTCTCTTTATATTCGACATTGGGGGTGGAATAATAATCAAAATCTCCAAAATCCTCATTAATAATTTGGTGAGGAAGTAAATAATTGCATTCTGGTATAGCTGCCACCTGTACTTTATTTCGAACATAAAAAGCAAAGTGCTGCCTATCATGGACATGATGAAGATGATGATTCATTGCTTCCTTCTTTTATCAGCCTGTGTTGTATTTTTTCAAGCTCATGGTCAAATCAAAGTTATGTATTGCCACTAAAAAGACTAACTTCTCAATGTAAAAGAATTTATGAATCGACAGGCAATGCAGTACTAAACCATTAATTATGGGCGGAAAATCCTATAACCCGAGATTTATTTATTTCTCAAAATTTTAATTAATTTACCAAAATCGAAACTTATAGCACCAATATAATACAACATCTCTCTTATCTAACCCAAATAAGATATTGACTAATCATGAATATTTATCAATCTAGAAAACCTATTAATTTTTTTTTTTATGAAATTCACCTTTTTACCGCATAATTTGTTTATTTAGGATTAATACTTAAAAATAAGAGCAGGAAATTATAAAAAATCTTGATCATAAAAATAAAAATTGAATGCAAAAAGAGATCGTATAAAACGGGTTAATTAGCATTTATCAACATAAATTTTCATTAATTACTTGAGAGAATACCAACCACCAAAAAAGGAAAATGAAAAAACTTTGTCGATGAATGCAAAGAAAAAAGTTCATCAAACCCCACCAAGAAATTTAAAAGAAAAAAATAAAATAAAAAAACATGAGGAAACGATTTAGATGAAAAGCCTAATGGTATTTTTACAATTTATAGATGATAAGAAAGCAAGGCAACACCGCACGAGAATCCAACACTAGCAACTCCCCGTTGTCGCCGCTCACCGAGTCGAACCCAACTCGGTCATCCAGCAATGAGCCGACATTGAGGTTCTTACAGACCCGACCCGATATTACCCGGCATACGAGCATGGCCCTCCTTCCTCTCCCACCACCGGCGCACTCGTGGGCCCCACCGCTATCGGAAAAAGTGCAAATCGCCGAACCCTTCGCCCCCGGAAACGTCCACGCCATGCCCCGCGAGTCGTACATCCCTCTCCCCGAGGTGGGGCCCAGACAATGAAACCCCATCACCTCGTTGCCGTCCGCGACGCACCGCGCATTCTCGTCCCAAGCAGCGCCGTCCTTCGGACCGAACGCGCCTGCACGAGACTTGACCTTCTCGCGATATTCTTCGAACCGGGCCACGGTTCTCGACGCGTTCTGGACCTTGAAAATCATCTCGATTCCACCCGTAAAGGCCTTGGGGCTCCAACTCGTGTGGAAGATAATCTCTACGACATTACGAGAAGGGTGGCCCTCATGGAGCTCCATCAGTGCAGGGAGGTAAGGGTCCGGAGCACGGGCATGCCCAGCAACAGAACCACTCAACCTAGACCTGCTTGGCGGGGTCTGAATCGCCTCGTCCTTACGCTTCGAACCTGGCTGCCTCTTGGCCGGAGGCACGGATTTCGGCTTGCTCTTGGGCTTATGCTTGGTGGTATCGATCACGTCCTTAATGCTCTGCACACTCTCCCTGCAACTGGCGCTGGGTAATAGGGTTTTCGGGTTGGGGTGATATACGTCATCGAAAGCTCTGGATTTGCATTGCAGCGACTTGACCCACCCGCTCGCCATCCAAAATCAGGGTTCAGGTCCTCCTCTTAAGAAAAACTCTCTCTTTCCTCTTTCTCTCTGCAACAGAGAAAATTCGTAGGGTGGTCAACGTTCTGGTTGGGTTGCTGCGTCTGCTCTCATGTCGCTCTGGACTAGGGTCTGTTATGTTATTTGCAGTGGTTTAGGCGTTGGAAAAAGAATGCGATGGGAGGGCCAAGGCGCGATATTAAATGGTGGGTTTGACGTGGTTACTGGTTACGACAGGCAATACTCTAAATTACTGCATTACCCTTCAATTGATCTCAGTATTACTCACGTGGACTCTCTGTTTCTTGTCTCTCTTGTTTAGGGATATAAAAAAACTTCCACCAATCAAGAGGTTTGTTTTGGTCATTATTGTATTCAAGATATCGGTTTATTTTCCATGATTCTTTCAGTTTTGTTTTCGGGATTTTAATTTTGTGGACAGGGGAGACTTAATTAGACCAAATTAAGAGCCTTAATTTGCCCATTTTATAACGTTCTTTGTTGCCTTTTCTTTTAAAATATTTTACTAATTAGCTCTTGTTTGGATAACCAAATTATTTTATTTCATTATTATAATTTTTTTTAATTCTTTATCAAAATATAATAAATAATTTAACTCTTTTCAATTATTAAAATAATAAAAATAATATTTTTATTTAATTTTTAATTTTCATTTCAACTCATCTTATCTCATCTCAACGTACTATCTAAATAATATCTAAGAATAATACTAGATATAATTATAGTACGATGGTGTTACAACCAGAAAAAATATACCGGTATTAAAATATGTTTTTTGTTTTCTAAAAACAATTTTTGTGTATTTAAAAGATATGTAAAAAATAAAAAAGACAATACTAAAAAATAAACAAGCACAAATGCCAAATAGAACTGATTGGTACAAATGATAAGTATATTTTATCGGTGCACTTATCATTTTTCATTCTAGCTGCATATACAAGTCTCGTAAACTCTATTTCAAAAAAAAATTAAAATTCAAGTACTATTAAAAAGAAAAAAAAAATCATGTGTTTTATATCTATCATTTTTTTTTTAAAAGGGCATGCAAGAGTCACTACAAGAAATATGAACTATTATGACTAATGAATAGCGAAAAAAATATTATTTATGATTAATTTTATCTGTAAATAATCATTTAGTTAAAATTAACTGGCTATAAAAGACCAATTTTTTTATAGTGACTTACACACTCTATAATTATAAATATTAATTTTATTTTCTTAATTAATTTTTTGTTTACTATTTCTAACGGTACCATGCACTTAATTCTATCTAATTCAAGGTTTACTTAAACAGGCTAAGTTTTTGCAAGAAATCAGGCTAAGTTTTTGTGTCACCTACATTACACGTACGCTTGTATTCCATTACAGATTCTTCTTTTTCTTTTCATTTTTGTGGAGGCTGAGAGAGTACGGCCGGAATTCATTGCTGTTTATATACAAGTTAATAATTGTTAATAGATTCAGTTGTTGGTGTAGTACCTAATTAATCTGGTCAAGTCGTTTTCTCAAAGAACTTTGCCTTGCCGTGCCATCTAACTTTGAAAATGGTTCTTTAAATCAAAAGCAACGTACAATAACTATTTCAGTCGTGTTGGTGAGCTTTAAGTTTTCAATGAAACAGGAAAAAGCTAGCTAATAGCTATGCCCTGAACCCACGATTTTGTCTTTAGCTAGCCTCTCCTTATTCATACAATTCAACTACTCCATTAAAGTCTCCCAAAACAAATCATTCTTAATTTCTTCTAGCAAAGCATTTTTATTTTAGAGTTTTTCTATTTGCAGTCTTCAAATCGAGACCGTTCATACAAGTTTATATAATTCTGTTTATTTTTTTAAAAAAAATTATAATAAGATTATTTTTAAAATGATTATTTTTTTCTTATTTTGCTCCCATATATAAATAGAAGTACTACTGTATATATAATCTTTTATTTAAGACTGTAAATAGAATTTTTCTTTATTTTATGTGAGAGATCATCAGCTTGCCATTCAAATAGGTAGCATGCATTTTATGGAATTGTTATATATAGAACCATTCTTTAAATTCCCTAGTCTTAAAAAAGTAGAAAACGATAAGGGAATCGTGGGTGTGGAATCTTTTATAGGAGTTTGAAGTGGAACAGGTAGGAATGGGAATAGAAGAATAGAAGAGAACGGAAAATGGCAGAGAATGCGTCTAAAAAAGCACTGAAATTCAAACCAACAGTACTAAAACGACAGATTTTCTTCAAATTGTTTATTATTTTATGAACAGTACATCTAATACTCATTATACTTTATAGGCACCAAGTAGCCACTCAGTGTGACATGGGGATAATGCATATATGCATGGCTTGTACTTAGATTAATGGAAGGAGACAATTACATTGAGATAATCAAAGCCTACGAATTAATAATTTTATACTTGCATTATATATTAATTATATACCAAACACCAAGGGGTCTAGAAACTCATGAGGATTGTGATGGATATGGACAACCCATTGGGGGAAAAGTTTCAAACTTAAAAATCAAACAGTCTCCAATTGCTTTATTCTACGGTCATTATGAGGTTTTTTATCATGGTGTTTAATGAAAAGAAGTGCGTGCATGGTTTTAGGAGGATACATTAAAAACAAAAAAAAAAATGTATGGTAGGTGGGAGTGGGGACTTGGGGCGTTGGCTGCTGGTGGAGTCTTGCCAGCCTTTGCTCTCACGCCTGTGGAATTTATCAGATGATCAGTCCCGGGAACTGCGTTCTTTATATCTGGGCGGCGTGCTTCGATTTAACAGCCCCATAACTTCACTTTCAAATTTCATTAAGGTCTGTTGAGGCTTTTGCATAGAAATAAGATGAGATAAGTTAAGATGTGTTTTAAAAATTAAATAAAATATTATTATTTTTAATATTATGATTATTTTGATATTTAAATAATTATATTTTATATAAGAATTTAAAAGTATAATGATAATTTAAAATGAGTTTATCTCAATTCTCAATTCAAATTGGCCCTAATCACTAATTTTATATTGAAAAAATTTGATTGTAAGTAATTCTGTGTATTAATATGCACATTCATTTAATTATGTGATTAGTCAAAAAATAAAATTAATGAGAACGGGCTAAATTTGAATTTTGGATATGAAGTCAATGATATTGATATGCAAGATTTGAATTGTGGATATAAAGTCAATGACATTGATCGTATCACAAAAAAATGAGTATTAATGATAAAATATTTGTAATCAAAATGATTATTTGCGACTAAAACAGATTAATAATAATTAAAATAGACTATTTGCGACTAATAGATGATAGTAAATAAGCAATTTTTTTTATAGTATTGTGATATGGAAATTGATTTACAAATTCACTCATACGTAAGAAATTCTCACTGAGACTGCAAATCATGTGTATTCTATTTCAAGAGGGAAAAAAAAATAGGAGTTATGACTAAAAAGATATTTTTTATTTTTTTTAAGATTGTGCAATAACTATTGCACACTTAGAATTGCATATATCACTTTTTCTTGTTAAATGTCTTCTTGTTCTAATTGTTGTATACGGTATTCTTTTACCATAAATAAAAGTTAACAATAAAATTAAGATACTCTCATCTTAAATAAAATATAATATCTTTTTCAAAAAGGTAATTTGATTCCGAATTTGGACTTTCTTTTTGCCAAATTGTGTAAATTTTGGGTGCTACATTTGTAATTTAAGCTATGATTATAAATTGTTATATATATTTCAAGTTTTTCTCCGTCCATTTCGTGCAAACCCGCAAGCTTCATTTATAAGATGAAGCACGAGGTGATGATGACAGACATCGCATTTATTGCGTTTGGCTCACCTAGAAGACCCAATATTGGATGCAATTTATTATAAGCTAGTAATTAATTATGGTGTGCATTAAACATCTTCATTATAATTTTAAAACTACCGAATGTACCGATCGAGGTTGTTATGACACCGTGTTGAATCCGCCAACGTTTTTAATTCAGATTTTTATCTCAACAAGGACGTTACTGCTTTAATTAAAAAATAAAAAATTCTTTCTTAAAGGCAAATGATAATACATTATCATTAGACATGAGGAGAACCAATACATGAAATGGTACTAGCTAGGTCAGCATGATTTAAATTGATTAAATTAAACTGTGTACAAAAGTAATTAAAAGTAAAGGTCCAAGAATTGGTCGGCACAATTAGGATGATTTCTCATTATTAAAAAAAAAAGAAAAAGAAGAAGAAGATGATTTCTCAGTCAATCCATAACCGGACAGCTCTTCATGGGCGCCTAAAAACCAATCTAGGTAACGTTATTCCCTAGCTACTAGCTGTTGTTTCGATATGATGTGTAATTATCGGACCAGATGATCCATCGAGTCGTTGGATGATTCTGAAGATCATGATCGGTTATAATATCATTAAAAAAAATTCTTGGAGATAATTACTATTCATTACATACACTTAAATAAATTGATTAATCTTTTTTAATTAGACTAATTTACTTAAAAATAAATTAATCAATTTATTTAAACTACCTCATATATATAATAATAAATGCTCTGTAGCAAAACTCAATTATATATATGTCATAAAAATTAGGATTTCAAACTATTAAAATTATACAACAGTACCATGTACAAAGATATTCAGAAAGGCTGGTCTCTTATAGTGTTGGTGCGCATTATGAAAAAATTGTTTATTTATAATTATTTATTAATTTTAAATAGTCTATTTTAATCATTAATAATTTGTTTTAATCACAAATAATTATTTTTATCTTAAATATTTGATTATAAATATCTCTTTTTCTTGTAATAACGAGAGATGCTCTTAAATCCCGCATGCATGAGTTTATAAACTGAAGAACAATTAAAGAGATTTCAAGATTTTTGTTGGTCAACACTTCTTTGGATCAGTAGTCCCAGAAGAAGGCCGCGATGATATAAATAGAGTTAGATAAATGGATGCACATCTGCCATTAATGCAGCATGGAAATTGCATATATTTCTCTTGGCGGCCTGCTCCTAATCCAACCATTTTGTGTAAGTTGTTGAAAAGCTTAGAGTCTACTCTTAAAAAGATAGATACAAAGTTGGAAAAGGAACTGATAAGTCTGGTACAAGTGATTTTCAGTGTCGATATTGATTTTGACTGAAGCTGGAATCATGCAAAATACTACAAATCTGCAATAGAATCTTGCGACACGCTGGGATTTTCTGCAAGGTACACGTACATGGAGCTCAATTTGACGTGTATTATTGAACAAGCTGAGTTTGTAAAGGAGGACTAGGGTTTGGGGGGGGGGGGGGGGGTGGGAGCCACCCCCTGTGCAGGTGCAGTCTGGTCCCTCATGTTTACTAACTTCCAGGATGTTAACATCTGATCATCTGTACTACAAATGTTGCGTTGGATTTATATAATCATGTTTCAGATCTATGGAGTTTCTTGTGACATTGTTCTTACGATATTGTCTTTAGCTGGGTCTTCTCCAGGGACCATGCCAATTTGTTATTATAATTAATTATTGGGTTATGGTTGTCTGCACTCCGGAGTTGGGACAATAATTATGAGCTGATCTCACCCATGAATTATCCTAAAATTGATATCAGTGCACATGAATATAAAAATGAGAAAAAGAAAAGAAAGAAAGAAAGTAACCCCAAATTGATTTTGTCCTTTTTATTGGCTTTACGCGGCCTCTTCAACGTCTTTTTGAAAAATATTTTCATATCTTACTATCACTGGCGGAACTACATAGCTGCATGCCCTTACGATTTTGAAAAAATATATATATATATATATATTGATTTTCAAAATATATATATTAATCTTGAAAAAAATATATGGATAAATATATATATATTTTTTTATAATTTAATAAGACCTTTTATCGAACAAAATAATGATGCGAATCAAGCTTTAATGAGTTCAGATAAACCTCCGTAATCATTATCAGTGATCATATTAATCTCATGATCTTGTATTAACTTCCTTTCTAAAAATTAATATTGGCCCATCTTTTACAAAATTATTTTGATTTTATAGATTAATTACTTACAATTAGTTTAATTTTAAAAAAATAATAATCTAATTTTAAAAATAAAATAAATAAAATACATCTCTCATAAAATAAAATAATCTAATAACATGATGATATGTTGAAAATTTTTAAAACAAAACATCTAATAACAAAATTGAAGATGAGTTTGTAGCAAATAATTTAGTTGTCTATATTGAAAGAGAAATGATTAAGGATTTTGATTTAGATTCAATACTTGATGATTTTATTTTTTTAAAAGAACGTAAGTTAGAGTTTTAGACACTTTGTATTTCTTTTATTTGATATATTTATATGAGTGTCTTTATATTATTTCAATGATGTATTATTCTTGACATATCATAAACTTTTTTAATAGTACATATGTTGTATTAAGCATATTTGATTTTTATTTTAGATTTTACTATCAAATTATTCTATATCACAGGAAAAATTATATAGAAATAGAACAAAAAATATTTTGTTATAGTTTTAGTTTTGCTTGGCCCTTCTTAGACAAATTACTAGTTCCGCCACTAATTACTATATTTAATGCAACCAAAAATTGTTAGTTGGAAGCTTAATTTCTTAATGACCGATATTAAGAAAAAATATTGCTCTTAGGATATCATAAATTAATTACTTTCGAAACAAATTATAAGTGTACGTACGTGTGCTCTCTTCGATCGGCCTTCTTGTGCTCTCTTATGATCGTTCACTTTTACCGTCGTCATTGTATGTCATTTATCGAATTAATAAGTTTAAAAAGATAGTAAATGAAATTTCACATTATTTGAATGAAGAACTTATAATTAGAATAATTCAATGAATTCTGAACATGATAGACTGGTATTTTTTGTTTAGAATTCCCCAGCATTGATACAAATTCATGAAATTATTAGAAATTATAACAATGAAAACAAATATATATATATATATATATGCATGGAACAAAGAAAAATATTCCACCATTAAAGAAAGAATAATAGGTGGTTGAAGATCAGGCACATGCATGGTTAGATTTGATTGATACGTATGAAAGAATATTACGGACTGCATGCGCTCTCCGAAGTCAATGAACTAATTCATTTGAATCCATCATTCTCCAAAGTTTGTGTCAAGTGGCCATGTTATATATACAGTTCATATTATATTTGCAATATATAGTCGATGGCTTGGCCTCCATCTTTAGTTTGGCTCTGGATCGATCGTGATTTAAGCAGTTGTTTTGAACTAGTACTTGATCAACTACTGCGCTATATGTTGCTATCAAACTTTGCATCATGTTAACCAAAAGATCAATATCCATAGAAGTACATCGGCTCTTTATTTTATTAAATGTCAAATGGTTGATTGATTGATGCATATGGGAGATACAAGTAGAACTGTTCATCCGGATTTTAAATTTAGAAATTCAGAATCCAACTAGTTAATTTTCTTGAATATCTTAAAAAAAGTTGTCAAAATTATTAAAAAATAAAAAAATTTAGAACATAACCTGATCGGAATGAACAAACTTAGATGCAAGCACATAAATTGTAAAATTGATATGCAGCCCTAGTATATTTTCTAGATCAACATCAGAGATTGCTTCAGCCGTTTTGGGGAAACGGCCGGCCAGCATGGATGCAGTTGACCAGATGAATGATTTCATGTACAATGACACGAACCAATAATTTCATTAAATCAATTATTAAATAGCTCATAATATTTGAAAATATGAAATGATCAATTATTAAATGTGCAATCTTCTAGTCAATACAGATCGTTTTACAGTACATTGCACTACTACTCCAAACTACTAAAACTTATACATTGTATGATTTCAACGTACCAAAAGTTGACAAATAGTATAGTAGTCGTCGTTAAATTTTAACTATATATTATGATGAATGAAAAATATCATGTACTGATGCGGAACAAATTAAATATTTTAATAGATGGTATGTACATTATAATTAAGTTCTTTGCGAGTAGCTAGATGTCGACGCTAAGTATGAGTGTAGCGAAAAAGTACAGGATTTCTTATAATTAGAGGGTGAAAAAGTGCGTTTTTCCATTTTCTTATCTCTGATTGACTCCTATTATGAAGAATATTTATGTTATGTAACGCCCGAGATTTAAAAGGAAATTAACCATAATATCCCTGCAGTGTGGAGTTGGAGCACGTCTTCTTTAGAATTTACTGGGCCTACATGAGGGCGGCCCAGTTAGGAAATGCAATGCCCATCTTAGGAAGATGCTGAGCCCGTCATAGCTAGAGTTGTCGCTTTCTTTAACCTCAGCCCAATTTTCCAATCAAGCTCTGGGTTGACTTCCGGCCTCTCCTGGCGATAAGTATGGGTAGCGTTTGGCCCAACATGTCCCTCAGAGTCAGGAACCTAAGATCAGATAATGATGTTCCATTGAAGCTTTAGCTTTTCTTCGAATGTGGCAGTAAAATCTAGGATATGCAGGTTTCTGACATACTGTTTCGTTTAATCCCATGTGCTTCCCAGTTGCTTTCTATTTGTCTTCTTTCTTAGACATTGCTGACACCCATGCGCGCACTAGGGTTGTTCCTCTCTTTGAGGTTTTAGATCACTTTCTCATTCTCTGATCGGATTTGAATCGCTTAACTTGCTCAGTCACGATCTGCTATTGCTCTGCTCTGCCACATCCAGTAGTTTATTCATCTGTCTTACTTGCTTCTGTGGCAGAAAGTAATTGAATGGGAAAGAAATGGTAGGATATCTCAGGCCGGAAGTCAATCTTCTCCTGCAAAAACATAAGAAAGTGCACATCTGTAGACTAGTGTTTTAAAGTTTAGTAGGTGAAAGATTGGTTTTCCATAGCCTTCTTGGGGTTTAAGAATAGATTTCTGTGTTTCATTGACTCATTACTTTTGCTGGTTTATTATTATTTATTTGAAATATGGGTTGGAAAAAAGAAAAAAAAGACTAAAACTTGCCTAATCATTGACAATAATAATATATATATATATATATCTGGATTTATGCATTGAGATATGCTTTATCCAATTTCATGAGTGTTGTTGGTTGACTGATTAATTGATGCTTCTTGCATTCCTTTTGATTTTGAAAAAGATAATCAGATAATAGTAGTAGGCCGATAGTTATCATTGCATCATGGCCTAGTTGTTGCTATTATGATGGAAATGTGATTGCACACCAAAGATAAAAAAGAAAGCTAAATCAATACCTGATCTTCCAGTTCATTGACTTGACAAGTGGGGTAGAATTATAATCCCACCCCTTGAGTTCTTAATCTTGAAAAGGGTATATTCCAAAAAAGAAGAAGAAAGAAGACCACTTATGATAATTTTTAAATTTTTAAATTTTAAACAAATAATAATTTATATAGTATCAAAGTAAAGGTATTGATGAATTCTAACTCTACGCTTTATTCTATTTAATTAGATATTCCACTTATTGAGCTCCTATTTATTAAGAAAAAAGTTTGGCTTACAAATAAAAAAATATTAAAATATAAAATAAATAATAAAATATATCCCTTCTTACTAACTTAACTTTTTAAAACAAATAGTAACTTCATATTAACAAAGAATTAATACAGATGCTTTTTTAGACAAGATCATGTAATTTTACTGTGTTTTGAAATTGAATATATATGCCAAAGTCTCTGTTCTTTATATGCTTGTCGATTATAATAATTTAGGTTGTAGGCTACAGCTAGGTCTGTGCTGGGGTCCAACCATGGACACTGAACCTTGAATATGTTTGTAGTCTGTTGTTCATAAGAGAATTGCTGCAATTTTGTTGAAATTATGGACCCGTGTTATCGTTCTTGTCAATTAGTGGGACACTTACATGGTTGCAATACGTGCTTTTTTATGATTGTTACTTGAATCCAGAAAGACCGGCTTTCCTGCAAACTAACCTAATCTATGTTGGAGTACAGACAGCTTTAATAGGAGCAAACAATCATTGAAAGCTAGTTAGATTAAGCTTGTGTCGAGACCAGCAGATAATTGACTAGGTTTTGTATTTAATTTTATTTTAGTCCAGTCTTCTGTGAGCAAACACGACCTCTCATTGTCTTGGCTTTTGGAAGAACTCTTAGGTCTGATTTGTTAAAATTAAATAAAATATTATTATAATTTATTTTTTTAATATTAATTTTATTTAAAAATTTAAAAAAATTAATTTTTTTTTATTATTTTATATAAAAATTTTAAAAAATAATAATTATGAAATAAGATAACAACAAGACAGTTCAATTCTTATTTTGCACCCATTACCTCTGAAATGAATTATAGGTTGCAATTGGTAACTAAGAGTGTTTAAATTATTTTTAAAATATTTCACAATTATTTATTATTTTGATATTATTATTTATTTATTTTTATTTTTATTTATTACTTTTTTATTATTATTTAATATCTAAATTATTCAACACTTCTCAATATCCAAACTTGCCAATGTCTTGCGAGACTCTTGCACCAATTACTGAAATTAACTTCTTATTTAGATTGGAATATAAGATGAGTTGAGATCATTTTAATTTATTTTTTAATATTATTAATATTTTAAAATTTTAAAAAGTTGAATTAAGATTAGAAAATTTTGTTTTGAATTTTGAAAATATTTATTAAAATTTGTATTTTATATAAAAAATTAAAAAAATTATAATAATAAAATAAAAATGTGTTGAACTCGTTAAAATAAATTGAATTCACCCTCCCATCTAAATTAAACTTAATTGAAATTAGTTTATTTGTATAAATAAAGATTCAAAGGTAAGGTCTCAATCACTGCATTAGATTGATGTGGATATTTGTAGGACTCCATGCAGCTTTTCTGTATTTTTTATTTAATTTTATTTTTGACAAAATAATATTGTAATTAATGACGGAAAGAAACATAATTGATAATTCTTTTTATTGTAAACTTGTGAATATTACTGCATCTTCTTAGAGAAAAATTTATGACAATTAGAGAAAGGAAAGTGCTACTCATTTCACTAATTTAAATTTTAATGGATCCTATTTTTCTTTTTTCTTTTTTAATATTTTTTACATAATTTTTAAGTAAATGTTTTTATTGCGATTCAAACAAGTAAACACTACAAGAAAATTAATTATTTGTGGCCATTTAATTGCGACTAAATCACTATTTACAACTAACATTGGTTGTAAATAATTATTTAGTCGCAATTAAATGATCACAAAAGTCTATTTTTCTTGTAGTGAAAGTCTTACTGAATTTGACCATACACATGCATTAATATTACTATTAATATTAATATTAATATTTGTATTGGGAAGCAATACTGGAAGTAGCACTGAACAAAAAGCTATCTGCTTTCGACTAATGAGCCAATTAAATTGGATTGCCAACACTGAGGAGGACTGGAATTGCCTTACCATGTTTTTTCTACTTTATCAGTCTCCCAATCTGATTACTGCCACAATCGGACGACCTGGGCAGATGTATCAATTACACCAGAAAGACTGACACTATTCAAACGGAAACATAGCAAGAGTTAAGAGGAGACGACGACACTTCATGGGCATCATGTTTGAAGCTCTGACCTCTTAGTCTTAACCCCACCACTTTTTTCGTTTTTCTCCCGAGCTAGGATGAATTACTTTGCTCAGAGAGAAAGACCTAGAGACTAGAGGTGCTTTAATTTTAGGTTTAGATCAGTTTAAACCACTTCGTTTAATCATGTCACAGCCATAATTAAATGAAAATTTTGTTACATACAAGTAAATTTGTACACTGATTTGTGCACCAATATTATTGTCATCATATCCCAAATCTAAACTCACACAATTTTTATTAAAATTTGACCTTCTAATCAATCACATTGGATGAATGCCCTTATTGATATGTTGAGTAGCTCATAATTATTAGACTTTTCATAAAACATTCCCTGCGAATTTATGAAACACATGAGTATTAAAGAGAAATGCGACTATGTCACCTTATTTTATTTATTTATTTATTTTGATTGTTTATATATTTAATTTTTTTTTTAAATTTTCATTAATTAAAGAAGTGACTATTAATAGCTTATTAATATACTTTTTTTTATATATTTTAAAAATATCTAAAATAAAAAGTAAAAAAATAGAAAAGTACAAATTATATTAGAAAAACACTAAATAGACAAGTTGAAGAGATATAATTTCACCACTCATAAGTAAACTAGATCACTTTATACTCGGGAAATTCGGCATGGAAATTGCATGGAGCGGCTTATTCCGACGTCATGTAATAAGATAATCTACTTTAAATTACTCGATCTTAGCCAATCACAAATGCAATAAATAATATCATTTTTAATTAACCATATAATTTGCTGGTGGAATAAATTTTTGTTGCTATCCAGACAGAGATATAGCATTTTGTCTTTAATTGTTTTAACCAAGGCATTCAAAGGTAGGTACATTTTCATAAGTCATTAAAAGCTACAGTTGCAGCACTGCATTCAACGTCAAGCACTAGGTGTCAGATACAGTGAGGTTATTAATTGATCAAAAGATACCTGCAGCAGCATGCGACACACATACTTCAGCCAGTAATTTTCAGTATAAAAAATATATATATTATTTATTTAAAATTAATTAATTTTAATAAAATAATTATTTATAATTAAAAGTGGTTATAAATAGTATTTTTGTTATAATTAATTAATTACAAAAATTCATTTGATCAATACGACCCTTCAAATTAAACATGTGAAACGAAATTGTTATATTTTCTGCTTAATTAAATGTAGACATTTATTTTAAGTTATGAGATGCATTTTCATCGTTTCTCTCTAGGTTAGTGTTGCCCAGATGACTAACACAAGAGGGGGGTGAATTAAGTTGTATTTAAAAAAAATAACAGTTATAAATCAAATATACAATATAAAAGGTAAACAGAATATAAAGCAGTAAGAAATGTAAAGAGTAGGGTAAGAGAAAGCAAACTCAGTATTTTTACGAGGTTCAGCCCCACTGCCTACGTCCTCGCCTCAAGCAACCCCTTGAGGATTCCGAATTCACTAGTCAATCTCATTTAGGTGGAGATAGAAACCTATTACACTTTTGAGCAGCACCGCTCTAAAGAATCCGTGTAGAATACCCTCTACACTTCCAATCACCTCACACTTGGTGATTTAACTATTTCCCGTGTAGAACACCTTCTACACACAGAAGGGTTATACACACCCTTTTACTGATACAAAAATTGATAGTGGGTAGGCTATCAGAAAACACTCCTCAATGAGTGAAATAAGAACAATACAGCACAAATTATATCTCTCAAAATGAACAAGGATTAAGGCTCAATACTTAGAGAAGAGAGAATGAAAGCTTTGAATGAATGTTGTATGCTCTTAGTGTTGTAAATGTGAAGCTCTCAAATGATCTATTTATAGGCATATGAGACTTCATATTCAAATTTAAAAAGATTCACATGTCAAAGACATCATCATTCACTTTTCAAAAACTTCAAATCTAATCTTTTTACTTTTTGCATGTGACAAAAGGAGCACACTTTACTTTTCAAAAATTTCAAACCTAATATTTTACTTTTTGCATATGACAAAAGGAGCACACTTTACTTTTCAAAATTTTCAAATAAAGACATCTATCTTTTGCATAAGTCAAGAAAAACATCCACCACTTTTGAAAATATTCAAATAAAACATGCACATGTGAAAGATGACAATCAATCATCTTAATATTTTCAAAGTTCAAACATTTAATCATGTCATGCACATGTGAAAGATGACAATCAATCATCATACTATTTTCAAAGTTCAAACCTTTAATCATGTCATGCACATGTGAAAGATGACAATCAATCATCTTTCAAAATTTTCAAATTTAATTTTCAAAATATTCATGCACATGTGGAAAATGTATTTTAATGCTTTATGATAAAATATTAATTTTGAGCCTTAATTCTAATTTCGAATTTTTAAGAGATTTACAACATTACTCTATGATTTTAATGTGAACTTGTTCCCTCCTTGCTCATGCTTGGTTCCTTGATGTGCTTGATTCTATTGTGTGGACAACTTGAGCTTGAGACTCCTTTATTCTTTGAATTTATTTGTTATCATCAAAATCCATGTATAAATTTATAATTACACGAAACTTAAAACTTTAGATCCAACAGTTAGAAATGAGTGTAGGAATGCATTAGCCATCAAAATTTAGATTTTTATCAATCTCCGTGCAGATTCTTCCAGTACAGGGGATAAGATAGCATTATATCCCGTACGTCAAAAATTCAAAAACTTGAAAACTGAAATATTTGTACTCAACACCATCATGCAGCACACATATATAGTACTGATCCCACATGTGCATGGCATGTACTCTTCGAATGTCGACACCATACACGTTAATTATCACAAACTAGTTAAGATACGACTCGCGACCGACACCTTTAATTATTTAGATGGGATTATGAGCGACTCATTAAAGAATTGAATTTGGTCCGATACAAATATTGTCACCCATATGTATGACATGTCTCTCCATGATCCTATATAAGTTACAAACTTGTTCGTTACGAAATTATAAGAAAAATAAATATTTATAATAAATTATTTATAATAATAATGATTATTTACAATAAAAATAGACTAATTTTAACAAATAAATAATTGATAAAAAATAAATAATTTTTTTGTACTGCAGCCTATACCAGCATATATATATATATTAAAGACCCGCTCTTTTTCATGTACTCCTTTTTGCACGCGTAATATGAATAAGAACATGACAATGATTAATTTAGCATCACTGATCACAAAACAAGAAGACTAGGAACGAAGTTTCGAGATTTTCAAATGTTGGGCACGACTGAGAACAAATCAATTCTATCATGTCCATTAATGTAGGTTTAACATGCAAATTAAGATCTTATATATAAACGCGTACGTACCCAGTACTATATATATGTTTTTTTCTGGAATCTAGAAAGATCGATGGTATGGGCAGGCACATGCTTTGCTGGGCAGACACATATTTGAGATGATAGGAGGAGCCGATGGAGCAAATAAGATTAATTAAGTAAATATTGCTGCACGCATATATAGATGGAGGACATGAGCAGCTCAGCTGTGGGGGCGATTGCTAGTGCTCCAATGAGTTGTTTCCCAACTGGAAATTTGGTGATCCCAATGTAGAAAAATTGTTCATTGTTTGGTACTCAAGAAACATGGATTTGATTGCCTTTTGTTGTTTTCTTTCCCACCCTCAACCTACCGCGTCCACTTCGCTGCGTTCGTACTGCCATTATTCATTATTTTTCCCATTCTCTGGATATAAATTTAAGTCTTCCGGCATCGATCACTACTTTATTATTCAGTAGAAAAGATGGATCAGTTGAAGGTTTCGAAGTCACCCCTACACGCTGTAGATGACCCACCAGCGGCAACTAGCTTCTGACAAATCTAAATTTGGTGCGCGCTCTAGGTTTTGAACTTTTAATATTTATATCTCCATAAAGTAGAACAGCTTGATCATCAGTACACGGCCAATAATGCATGTGCGTTTCAGAATGCAGTACCGTGAGATTGCTGAAAAATATCCATCTTCTCAGACTTCAATTATGGAGCAAAAGAATAATTGTATGACATGCACATATCGGTTCTCTTGGATCATATATATATAGTATATTGAGTACTGTTTTATTTTCGGCAATAACACAACACATGATTGATGATGATATATAATTACAACATAGAGATCAGAATTCTACTACATGATCAACTGAATATATAATAGATGATCATCATCAGCTTATTAAACATCAATACAATATTAATTAATTAATAAGGTAGTATGGAACAAATTAGAATTCGGAGAAAAATACTGATTAATGTTTGAGCTCGATCGATCTCATGCCGGTTCTCTCAAATCTCTCCCCTAAACGTTTTATAAGCATATTGTTCATGCTATCTTAATGCACATTAATTAATTAGTCTGTATTTGTGTTCATGGGTAGTACGTATGTATAGTACTAAATTATTTGCTCCCGGCCTTTTATATATGCATGCATGTCAAGTAATTCTTAATTAGTTCATTCCTGCTTGCAGTATATATATATATATATATATATATATGCATCGATGATCAGATTCAATATCTGACCTCAATTCTCCATGTCGAGGTGCTAGAAAGCGTGGTAGAAATTAAAAAAAAAAAAAAAAAAAGATTACTTAACCTGGTCCATCCAAATTACAGCTAGATCAACACGATTCTTGCGTCAGAAAAAGAACAAAGACTTCTCCTTTATATGCTTTATTATCCAATCGGCCTAGCGTTCGTCGACCACTTGCTACCATCATTAATTAGGTACCCAACATGATATAATGCATACAGCTTCTTTTTAATTATGGTAATAACTTAAAATTCACCATTGACCCATAGTAATTAGTAATCATGATGCTTTCACACTTGATGCCCTCCAAATGGAAAGGTCGCGTGCATGGTGAAGTCAAATTTCTCGGATCACAGTGTGCAATTAGCTGTTTTGAATTTGATCATCACCACTTAGACTCAAGAGATTAATGATTGTTCAATCTCAATAAATTAACTATATATATACTACAATTAAGTATATTTTATATTTTTATTTAATTAATATGCGAAAAGAGATTTATATTTATCAGTAGTACTGCAGACGTTTCTTAATTAATATCAAAATATAAAAGTTCACATAGGCCGTAATTGAGCTACAGAAATATAATAGACATGATAAACAGATCAGTTAAAAGAATATTGTACCCAGAATATGTGGAGATCACATATATAGAATTATAATATAAGCTAGGGCCGAATAATTTTATATTAATTAATCCAATATAACACGTTAAGCGGCCTAGTTTTATAAGTTTATTTTGACTTAATTACTTGGCTGCTAAAGTATTAAATTTAATTTACTAAAATATTTTTTTTGTTGGGTGTCATGAGTTTTATTGGAGGTCAATGATGAAAACATGGATACTAGGTTGGTGGTGGGGTACTTCTTTTCGAGAGATGACAGAGTCCGTAAGGCCTAAATTTACTTTCTTTTATGTAGCTTTTTGTTAGGCGAGCCAGGGTTTGCCCCCCTGCTATGGACCCCAAGGCTCCGCCATTGTTGATAACCCTAGACCATATTATACATATGAATGTCCAAAATCAGAATAAAGTGGACAATATTCATCGATCCAGTCCAGTACTTTTAGAAAGGTCGCATGCAACTCGGACTAAAAGAATAAAGGTTATAAAAAGCTAACTTTAAAGTCGACCTATCCTGCCTAAATCCTCAATTGCTACACCTTTTTTCTTTTTTTTTTTTTCCCTTCCTGGCAGCATTGATCAAATGCATGCGCTTGAACTCATACAAAGTGAACAGTTCCGGCCTTCTATCGTAGGTACGTAGACTAGGTCATCTTATAATTAATGAAGATATTGCATTAATATATCCCTAATTATCGTATTAATGGATTTATCGAAAAATTCCTGAATATATATAATCATCAAACGCCATTTACGGATATTAAATAATTTTGACAGTACCATAACTTGAGACGGAGGGATTTATTTATTTATTTTCCTGAAAAATATAATTTCTAGCTTTTTCTCCAGGTGACAATTCATTTTACAGCGGATATGAGTCATCGTTAATAATTCATTTCGATAAAGGCGGTGTTGCCTCAAAAGTTCAGTGATATTGATACATGATAGCAAGTCATAAATCTTATGAGTGCCAAAAAGTCAAATATAAACATCTCATCGATCTGGCATATGTACAAGCAAGATGCTTGAGCATGTGCATGGTAAGTACTAAGAACTGGGCCTTCATGCGGCCATTAACCATTTTAATTTGTTGGGTTATTATCATTATTTTTGTTTTTTTCTAGCTAGTGATCATCCTGTTTTAAGACTTCAATATTTGATCTCTAATAGTAATAAGATAAGGAAATGAAAGTGATTGAAAACAAATCATATAACAAGAGTAGAATGAGAGAGCGGTGTGTGTGTGTATATATATATATATATATATATAAGAAGTTTAGGATTTATAATTTGCAATAGCTCATATATATATATATATATTGTGATCACTAGCTATAAGAAAATTATTTATCTGTGACCAGTTATTTTTTATTAAAATGAGTCTATTTTAACTATAAATAATCATATTCATCACAAATAATTCGTCATAAATACTTTTTTTTTTTTTTGGGTAGTAGCTACAAATAATAATTAAGTGCCATTAGACCATCGAGAGATCGAAGTCTATATATATTGGTGGCATCACATTAGATCAATTTAATTCACCCTTTTTTTAAGTCCTCTCCTTTGATCTCCACAATTAATGATCAGCAACATGTGGATCCCAGATTCCCCCACCCCCAATCAACCTCAAAAACCAGCCCCTCTCCTCCCTGCCGGCCCCAACAAGCTTTACTGTGTAAAAGTCATTATTTTATCTTATAGATAGTATAAAACAAAGCAATGTATCTATCTCAAATCAGTGCAAGTTGCTTTCCAGAAAAAGAGAGATTACTTTATGAAGTAGCAAAGATATAAAATAGAATATGACAATTGGTTTAGGTTATGTTGAAGTGAGATTTCATGTCCCTTTGCGACACTTAAAAGAAACTTAAAACTTGGAAGTTATTTTTTCCAGATGATGTCTTAGAAGCGACTTGTGATTGGGACCATGTTAATCTTGGCCGGTGGGGCCAGTTTTATTGGGGTATTAACACACTCTTAATACAGACACATGGCTAGCAGATAATTTGGATAGTTTTGGTCTCACAAAGAGATGACACCATTATTTTTAGGACTCAGTCTTTTGTGATTTGATTTGCTCGATCTCCTCCTCCTCCTCTTTCTCTTCTAATTAGTCTGTTGCTTTTCAATTTAACTGATCATCTAGCTAGTAGTACTCGTACTGATGCTATGCTTTTCGGGCTACTTGTATTATATATAAGCTCTTTATAAGCCAGCATCTGATCAATTCGATATCTATATAATTACTCTCTCTCTCTCTCTCTCTCTCTCTCTCTCTGATCTGTATATATATATATATATTCTGTTTTCACTTTTTATTTAATATACTTTTAACTCATTTTAATCATTTTATTAAAAAGACTATTAAAAAAATGTCCATGCTAATTAAAGACAAACTCTTGATCAAGTATTTGATGCAAGTAGTGATTTGATAAAAAGTAATTTTTAAAAAATTTAAACTGGTAAATTTAATCATTTATATTTTGTTTGAACACCCATATAATTACTGCGACCAAATTTGGGCGCTGACTTATTTTTATATGATTTTTAAATTTGAAAATGAAATTTTCTTATTATTCTAATGATCTCTTTAATTTACTATATAAATAGTAATGTGAAAGCACTCTCAGTGGCATTCTTAGTACATCATTATCAACTATTTAGTAGGTAGCAAAATGGCTAAACTGATCATAACAAATTAAAGAGATAAAAGCAAAATAACAATTAAAACTTTGAGTTAACAGATGATGAATCTGTTTAAAAGACAAACCACATAGAGCCAGTCCCATGAAATTATGATTTGATCATCAATAGTACTGCCAAATTAATATATTCCAATAATGTCTATGTCAAAAGGTCACAGTATAATTAAAATCTTCTATCATAATGGGGGTTAATATCATGACTTGGTTCCTTTATTATATATAAAAAGCATCATCATGTTATCTCTCTCTATCCCCTGATCTGCCACTTTAGCATATGATCATGAAATTAATTAAGGTATATCCTCCCACAAGGGATTGAGATTCTGAATTTCTATATGATCTTATCCGATCTGTTTATGTCATTTTCATTAAATTCGTCCGAGTTTTCAGAAACTCATTGAATTAGAATTATCAAATTATACGTACCATTCAAATAAAAGGAATAAAACTTCGATCCAATGTCTTAAATAGCTAAAGAAGTGGAACATATATAATTAGCTTATATGTAAACTGCATGCCTAATTAGCTTATATATAACTCCTAATTCACACCTTAAATTACATCCAGTGCTAATAAAATTAAATAAAAATCTTAATTAAGAAGTGGAACATATATACTTTTTTATAAGAGGTTCGACATTTAAAAACAAAAAATAAAAAAGAGTATGATTTTTAAATAAAAATTCCCATTTTTCTTTAAACCCTCAACTCAAAACTAGATCATGGTATAAATTAAAGAGGACCGTAATTATTTACCACTACCACACAAATTACAACGTTCAATTAAAAGGGGTGTTTTTAGCTGATATACGTACGCATCTGTTGACAACACCAAACACAATTATTGGTTGCAGAATAAGAATGATCTATATATATATATAAATAAACTTATTTTTATAATACTTTATAAAAATATCTTTTATTCAAAATATAATTATGTAACAAATTGTACAAATATTATATGTATATCATTAATTTTCAAATAAATTAGGACAATTTATAATAAAAAAAAAACCAAACAAAACATGAAGATTCAACTAGGGGTGCTCATCCAGATTCTGGATTCCCAAATCTAGAACTCGGATTCAAAATTTCCTTAAACATTTTTTTTTTAAAAATCAAAACTGTTAATAAAAAAATAAAATTTTAAACCGGGCCGGTACAACTCGGCCCGGATGAACAGGTCTAGATTCAACCAGATTGCAGTTCTGTGCTCGGCCCTGGGGCAGCTAGCTTTGACCGGGTGGCGGGTGGTGTAATATATAAGTGTTGTGCAATTTTTTGAAAAAGAAAATAATAAGTAAGAAATTTATATAAAAATAATAATTTTTATTTTAAATAATTCTACAACATTTACACCTTTTATATAAAATATTACCTTTTGCAGTAAGACGTACGCTAACTATTTTTTTCAGCGGTTGTTCTTCCAAAGATAAGATTCTCATAAAAATGTACGAACTTATTAAAAACTAACGTTGGATCTTGAGGTCACGTGGGGCTCCATCTTCAATATTGATTATGTAGAAGGTGAATTAAGATTTTTTTTTTCTTTTTAAAGAAAAGTAACTTGTACTGCAAACCCGTAAAATATCCAGGTACCCTTTATCCTTTTAGTGTACGTTTGGTCGTACATTTGTCAAATAGAATAGAAATAGGGATTTTTTTTTTTAAAGTAAGTTAAATATTTTAGATAAATTAATAGTTTATAGAATACAAATTTAAATAAAATGAGAGTTTTTAACAATTTTTTCAAAAAATCAACACATAATACAATAAAAAAAAAATTAGTCCAATGAATGATTTTCAAAAAAAGTGACAGATGGAAGTCAAATGAATAGATATGTCCATTTTTCAATAAATAGAGGAATTGTTTGGTGATAATTTTAGATTGTAATTGAAAATTGTAGTTGTGAAATGTGTGATGCACTGTGTTAATCTAAGCTAATTGTGAAAAGTTTCACGTTCACTGATCCTCGATTATAATAAATAAAAAGACATGAGAGTAACAATCGAAATTGAGTCGCCACCTGATGCAGGAAAAACAGTCATTTTCAAGAGAGTCGAGGCCTCCAAATTCATTTGAGTAGCGTGTGGCTTAAAAAAGGCCCATATTCCACGACTACACTCGATCAAGGCGCATGACATGAGCTTGGGTGCGGCCAACGCGTTGGCCAAAATCACAATCCACCTTTGCAAACTTGAAGATTGGCGGTTGGAGAGATTGCTGGAATCACGTGTAGTGGTCAAAGGTTGCTAATTTTTAATAAATCGGTTATCAACACTATTTGATGGGAAAAGAAATAAAAAATGAACCAAAATCCATCAAAAAATGGAAACATACCAAAAAACAAATGAAAATAAACAAAAGGTGAACGAAAATGAAGGGGAGGGGTGGTCGCTCATAGGAGAGGAAACAATCAGAGAGGGAGTTGGGCATGAGCTGGGTTGAGAGAAAAGATGTAAGAGAGAAGATCCCCGGGTGATTTTATCTTGTATTTTGTTATTTTAATATTTATACTTATATGTCATCTTTTGAATGATTAATCTATAAAGTTATTAAAAACGTACCATATCAATCAATTTAACTAAAACATATAAAATTAAAATAAATAATAGTATTACTTTTGACGCTAAAATGTTCATACTAACCCATAAAATTATGTTGTGAGTAGTCGGATGGGTGGCCAACTCTCCATGGACACTGAGAAGAAAGAAAGAATGGTTGCATTGATTGTTTTTGGTATACTGATACCCAGTTAACTGGATCGATTTCGAACTTTTAAATAGTTTTTTTTTTAATAACATGATTTGATGTAACGTATTAAATTTTAAAATTATTTTTATTATAAAATAAATTTAATTTATTAATTTATTTTTATAAAATTTATTTCTGATTGTTTGCTTTTAACAATTCACTCCCTTTTTTATTTTCTAGCACTATCTTGTCAAAACGATTCATTACAAGTTTTCGTTTACGAATTTTTTTTTTTTAATTGTATCCATTTTTTTCCCTTTTTGAATCACTAATTGTATCCCTTTATGGGTATTACTTGTGCTTCAGTTTGCGTATACAATTTAAGGGCAAGTGGTGAGCTAAAAGCATCTATCTATTTTTTTTTTAATTAGCATTTGAACAATTGGTGCATATTTTAATTTGAGAATTGTTACATGTATAAAGACATTATACAATATTAAATTTATAAATTAACGTGACTTCATGTGATTTATTATATTCATTTTATTCTAAAAATAATTTTATAATTTGACATATTCCATCAAATTAAATTAATTTATAAACTTATTTTCATTTTCATTTTATTCTATTTTTTGTGTGCATGTTTTATGTTTAATATTATTTAATTCGTGGGTGTATCGAAGTTGGCAATATTCTAAAGGCATTTTAGGGGCCTGCGCTGAGATTTACTTCCAAAACAATGGCTTTGAATACAATCCGTGTCATTTTTTGTAAAAATAATTCGAATAACTTCGTTTTCAAATTTCTAAAGGCATTAGCAATGATCTAATCATTATTAAATTTAAATTGAAGGTTAAATTTATTTTTTTGATTATAATACATATAATTTTAGCTAAAAGTTTTACATTGATCTAATTAAATTAAGATCTAAATAATAATATAATATATTTTAATTAAAAAAATTAAAATTTTTTTGCAAATAACCTTAATATATTAAATATTAATTTTAGTAAATCATACTTTTTTTTAATTTTGCAAATAATAGTCAATTCAGGATATTAAATATTCACTTCATATACTTAATATATTAATTAATAATAAAATTGCCAAAAAATAATTTTTAGCAAGTCTTAGTGATTTTAATATTTTAAATATATTTAATTTTAATATGTTAAATATTAAAGTAGAATAAAATATTAAGATGGAGAATAAATAGTAACTTTCTATATTTAATAAGTTTGAATGATTTACTATTTATCAAAGTCAAATAATTTTAGACTTGACAAGTCTAATGTAAGACTTATTTGATCATTTTACCTTCATTTTAGCTTTACAATAGACTTTTAATAAGACCATTGCTAGTGCTCTAATATGTTCTACACCGAGCTACCTCAAGACTGTGCAGACCAGAGCCATCTCATTCCACAAGTGTACTAACAATATGCCATGCATGCCCATGATCTTAATATTCTTACCAAAATATAATGACAAAAATTATATCTAACAAACATTTAATATAATTACAATTATTATTTCTCTAATATTAAATAAGTTCATGTGAATTGTAATATCTTCAAGAAATATTCTAGATACAGTCCCAGTGAAAGGCTTGCGTGCGCACTAAGTAAAACACTTCGTTTCAGTTAAGTGAAAAAATACATAGCAGTACAAACTCATGGTTTAATTTGTCTAATGTTTAATTTTCTTCTCCTGAGCCCTAAGCTGCTCTGCATCATTATTTTATAGAAGCATAGGCGACACCAATTCAACCCATATTTTTTTGTCGATTCCCAACTTCATTATTTGACCGAAGTCATGTGTCGCTAGGAGAATCTAAGCTTTGCCGCAATTCCTGCTTTATGGATCCATTTGGGTTCAGTTCACATTGCCACAGTTTTTACTGTCTCTCATCAATGAAAACCACTTGTTTTCATTTCCAATATGCCCAAGTTTGCAGTCTTGCTGGATGCCAATGATCCCACTTTCTATATTTTTTTGGCTGGATGAAAAAAGAAAATCTTATTTAATAGCAAATGCAAGCATAAACACTGTAAAAAAGTCAGTGTTTGTAATAAATTATTTACGATAAAAATAATTATTTACAATCAAAATAAATTCATTTTAATAAAAAATAATTTGTCACAAATAAATAATTTTTTTTTATAGTGAAACTCAAAGTTACAACAAGAATTTATTTTTCAGAGCACTTAAATGCTTTCGAATGAGACTGTACAAGCCAATATTAATGGAGGAGATGCAGAGGGAAGCCAAAACGGTGGAGATTTGTCTGGGCCCGTGTTCTAGGAAAAAAAGAAGAAGATAAGAATCAAAAGTATAGAAGATTATGTTTTGATTTAGATTGAAAGATAAGATGAATTTTAAAAGTTAAATAAAATATTATTTTTTAATATTATTATTTTAGAATTTAAAAAGATAGTATTAGAATTTGAAAAAATTATATTGAAATTTATGTTTTGTATGTGAATTTTAAAAAATATAATGATAAATTTGAGAAGAAGATGAAGTGAAAGTTAGTTTTGATATTTGATTAGAGACAAAATGACATAAATACCTATTTTGTGCGCACACAAGCTCCCAACAGGACTAAGTATGACTCATTTACATTGTCAAGATTCTTTGGTTCAGTCGTATGTCTATGTGTTTTTTTGTTTTTTCAGTGTTTTTCTGTGTTGGTTTTAAGTTTCATCCAATGTTGAAAATCGATTTGTTTCGATTTTTCCATGTTGCTTGTCTGTTTGTGTTTTTCTATTGTAGTTTTATTTTAATATGTTGGATTATGATATCTATAGTTGTCCTCCTCTTCTCTTTTATGGAAGAAGTGGACTAGCTACCCCTCTCATTCTATTTATAAGAAGGGGGTAGGTTTTTCCTCTCTCTTTTTATTTAGAGGATGAGTTTATTTTATCCTCTTTCTTCTATAAAAATGAGTTTGTACACTCTCAGACATATTTTTATTTGTCTGTCGAGAGTTTTTTCAAAGTTAAGATAATGTCCGTTATAAAAAAATTTATATGCGATATATTTTTAACAGTTGAGCAATTTGACTTGTAATAGGATCCTTCCTTTATGGGTTAATTTCTATTTTTGAAATGATTTTCTATAAAAGAAAAAAAAATTCATTAGATCAATTAGCAACATTTTGGTTTCTCACTAAGAGAATTAAGGATGGAATCCCCCTCTCTCATGTATTAAATATATATATATATATATATATTATAAACATGATACACTGTTAATTATTAAATTCATGAAAAAGACATCATCACGTTACACGTACGCGCTCGTGTATGTAACCATAGAGCTAGTATTGAAAAGGATGTCTTAGAATTTGGACAACCAAGGTACAAAAATAAATAAGGGGGAGAAGAGTGGAAGGCCGAGCCACATGTGCCTTGTTCATATTATATTATTGTTTATGATATCAGCTATAGTAAACAGATAAACGTTTTATTCATAAATAAATTGAAAAATTAAATTTATAATAATGGATTTTGATACGATATATTAGATTAAATTGTAAAATTATTTTTACTATAAAATAAATATAATATATTACATAAAATCAAGTATTACATAAAATTATTTCTGTTGTTAAAACTTTCAATGTGATGAGTAAGTTTCATAATTTTGTTATCAAAACTATAATCAATATTAGTGTTTACATTATTTATGAAAAGTAGTTAATAAAATAAAGAGAAATGATAGACTTATATTATATAGACTTGTTTATGTAATAAAACAATATTATTTTAAATTTGATGGATTTAAATTAAATTAAAAAAAAATTAGTATTTAAAATTAATTATAAATTGTGAATAGATTGTAAGCCTATCACAATTCATGAAATAAAATTATATACATTGTATATATCTCTTTTTAAATTATACAAAATCTATATCTTAAAAAAACTCAAAGCCTATAGCAAGATATTTCAGATTTATTGTATACTGTATATATATAAAGTATTTGTTAGAGTAGTTTAATTGTTATTTTTTTTTTATGTATTTATTTATTTATTTGATAGGGATTTATTTATTATTATTTGGATGTTGGCTTTAATTGTAAGCTCAAACGTTGGAGTAAACATTTGACTTTATTAAATAAGGTAGCGCAGACAGTGTAAGACGTCCTTGTGTGTGGGGGGAAAAACAGAGAAAAGCTAAGCCCAAAATTCATTTCGAGGATGGGTTTCGATATTTTTTAATTTTTTAATAATATATAACTAAAAAAGTACTTTTAATGATACTGAAATTCTCAAAAAATTTATTTAAGAAAATAATAATAAGAATAAAAAAAGACTGAATCAATATCGGGAGCCATCCTCGGCTTTGCGGCATGGCTCGGGAAAAAACCAGAGGTATCACATAAAGAAAAATAATATACACAAAATATAATTATGTAATATATTTCATAATAATATATTAAATGAAAAATATTTTAGAAAAATATTTTTTATTTAAAATTTTTTATTAAATATTTTGCATAATTATATTGTATCTGTCACTTCCCTCTCATAACAGCTTGGAAAGTTGGAAGGTTCGAGGAAGAAACCTACAGGTCGTCCTAGGGTCGTACCGTAGCTGTAGATGGAAACTGGAGATGGAAATACGAACCATTAGCCTACAGACCTGCATTTTTGTCATATTTAACCCATCTTTTTAATCGTCTCTGCCATTGCTAAAGGCTTCACTTTTCTATCATTATTAATTTACTGGGCAATTTATTGAACGTAATTTATGAAATTAGGACTTGAAAAAATAAAAATAAAAATAGAAAATACAGTGACGAAAAATATATATAAAAATCTCATGATTACGCATTAAATGGCATTCATAACAATGCCTCAGTGTTATTCATGATCACTGGGCTGCAGTGCCACCCAGACCAGACCAGACCAGACGAGAGCGTCCAGAGTCATCGTCTTCCTTCAAACTTACCGTACAATCCAATCACGCTCCTTCATTTTTTTACCGACACTTGCACACCTATCACACTCCATTCCTCCAAAATAAATCTCACTCTCCTTCTCTCTCTCGTTTCATTTTCTCTGATCAGTCTGTGTCTTTCTACCGCAAGACGAAGAAACGAAGAAGAACAACCATGTCTCAAGTCGAGTACTGTGTGATTCAACAGCATTTCATTGCTAACTGCTTCTCAGACCTCTCTTACTCCACTGCCACCTCTTTCTCTCTCTGATACAGAGGACTATAATATATATACACACACACACACACACACACACACAAGTTTTATAAACAAGCTTGCCATCAATTCAAGCAATAAAAAAGACCTCCTTTCCCAGTAAATCCCTCTTACCTTCTCTCTCTTCCCCAAAATCTCTCACTTTGAGAGACCAGCTCTCTCTCTCTCTCTCTCTCTCTCTCTCTCTCTCTCGCATTTGTTCTTGATTTTCCTAGCTAACTTTCCACTTGCAGATTTCTGTCGTCTGCGATGGAAAACTGAACGTGCGAGGATAAAATTTAGGCCTTTTACGAGAAGAAAAAAAAATGCGAGTGAGAGAATTGCACCCACTCTGCTGCATCTCGCTGGAGAGTCCTTGCGGCAGCCTCGGGGACCAATCGGCGGAGGCTACGGCGTCCTCACTGTCCAGGGCGAGGAGCTTGCCGGCGAGTCTTGCGTCGATTCCCGGCGGATCTGACGTCAATGCGGGACGATCCGAGGCCACTGTCGCCGGTGTGCTCTATAAGTGGACAAATTATGGCAAAGGATGGAGATCCAGGTGGTTCCTTCTGAGGAACGGAGTCTTGTCCTACGCCAAAATTCGGCGCCCGGAGAATCTCAATCTGCTGACGCCGACGACTGATGACGTCAGACTGATCGGAGAAATCTCCACCAATCGGCTTTCGAGGATGGATAGTGGGAGAAGGAAGCATCAGAAAACCGTTGGCATTGTCCATCTCAAGGTACATAATTTGCTGGAGTTTTGGCGGTATAGCACAAAAACAACTTTTCCATTGTAGGAAAAGTTTCGATTTCAAAAGGTCAGATAGAGTCTCACCAATTCTGTCATGTTTTTTTTATGTGAAGATTTTCCCCCTCTGGTTCTGAATTCTGCCAGATAAAAAATAATAAAGAATGTAAAAAGAGGGGGCTCTGGTATCCGAGCGAGGAAGCGGAAGAACAAGGGTTTTCTGGCACTTGCTCTGTTGGTGGGTCTGGTGATTTCAATTTCAATTTTTAAACTTTTTTACAGTTTACTGGTTGTCAATGTATAGTGGGTCACATCAGCAGGTGGTAAGAGAGTCTGTGGATAGGCTGCGTTGTAAAGACTAGGTATTACCCTCTGGTCACATCAGGGGTCGATTATTATTGGTTGGATTTGAGCTCTAAACTTCAGCTTTTTAAATTGGTCTCGGTCTGTTTCGTTTCTGCACTCTGCTCTCTTGATTTTCCTATCCTTCACATTGTTATCTCATCCTCGTTTAATCCAGTCGTCTTTTTCCTTGTTGCAAAAGCTTCCAATACCATTTCTTCAGTCAAAAGGTGAGGAAGTTAGGTGTTTTTTTCCGCTCTTTGGGATGCCGCTTCCTTAAAATATGGTACTAACATCATATAGAAAGACGTGAAGCCTTCTTCTCCCTCTTTAGGAAAGGGATAAGTAGAACCTTGCTGTGATCGGACGGTAGAGATGATATGTTTTCTGTGCAATTACTGAAGTGGGTTTTTGTTTGTTGCCTTCTTTTGGGAGTTTGTTAACTGCGTTTGCTTTGACTTATTGCGGCGTTAATTGGGGGGATTGAGTGGTTCCAACTTCCAAGTCGCTTTTTTGAGTTATTGATATCTGAGACTTGGGTCTGATTTATAGCGATAGAAAACAAAAGAAAAAATGTGGGGACTTTGACACCATTCTGTCGGATTTCGCTCTTAAGGAATTTAAGTCTATGAGAACACTGTTTAGGAACATGAAAAACTAAAAAACCATACTCGGTGATTTAAGGCATTGTCTCGCTGCAAATTAACAGACTATCCCTACTAGTTCCCATCTCTTGTTCTTTCTGGCTTATTTTGCCCTTGAAAATCCTGAAGCTTTTAGGGTTTTTGGGGATGTTCTTGGTTTGAGTTTAAATATCTGGATCTCCACGCCGGTGTGGTGAAAAATACTGTGGGTTTAGTTAGGAACTTAGGAGTTTCGAAGCCTTGGTACTTTTGCTGTAGGGATTCGGCTGTAAAAGGGTAGGCATCGGCGCCTCAAGTGGTAGATGGACCGAGTCTCACGTGATGTGGCTATGTCTATAATTGCTGCATATCTTTGGCAGACTATTATTTAGATTATCTGTTATCAAGGATAATATCTATCTTGTTCTTACCCAACAGGAAAATCTATAGTTTATTTCGTTTTCAAGAGAAATTGTCTCTGATAGTTAGTCTATTATTGCGCTTGCTTTATTGAATCTATGTTACCCTGAAGAGACATTTTCATTCCATGTGGAGCAATGTGCTGGTGCCAGCATAATATTTAGAAAGATTAATTTGAAACTTTTTTTCAGCAGATCTCTTCGTTCCGGGAGAGCAAATCTGATGATCGGAGGTTTTATATATTTACTGCCACGAAGACCCTTCATCTGAGAACTGATTCGAAGAGTGATCGGGTGGCTTGGATGCAAGCTTTGGTCTCAACTCGGAGCCTATTTCCATTTCGACCACTGAATGACAATTTCTCCCCAGTACCAAATGATTTGTCTATATCAACAGAAAGACTTAGGAAACGCTTGCTTGAAGAGGGAATAAACGAAAAGCTGGTTAGGGATTGCGAACAGATCGTGCTTTCTGAATTCTCTCAAGTACGGGGACAGCTTAAAGTTCTTTGTGAAGAGCGATCCAATTTGCTCGACACATTAAGGCAGTTTGAGGTAAACTAGTAATTCCTATGCTTTGTCAATTTGGGCTGCGAACTTGAGGGTAATTTTAACTCTTTTTTTTTTTATTTGTTTAAATTTCTAATAAGGAAGCCATGCCTTCCTTCCATTCGTTGATTTTCCTCACAGAATCTTCTATATGGTGCCGTTACTGTTCTTTGTTAGATATGTGCGAACCATTAAACCAATTTGTTGCTGTTTTTTTTTGGTTATATTTTAACACGTTCAATCTGCATTTATCTCCTCGTTTGACTCACCCATATTGATCAGTCTTGCTCATTATATTGGGATGTTTCTTGACTGATAGTTGCCCAAACGAGGGCCTAGCTAGGAAGGCCATATTTGAAAGACCTTTACATCCTTTTGGCAACGAGCATCTGCATTTTGATTTAGTTTCGACCGTTTCTTTATAAAGTGGACATGATTCCTGGCATTAGCTTGTGTATCTACTATATTTACTTTGCACATGCAGGCCGCTACTATCGAAGCTGAAGCCTCTGGAATTCATGACGGTGAATACAGAATGACCAAACATGAGTTTTCCGGTATTGGGCGTGGAAAATACAGTGGTATGTAGGATGTAATTTGTTACTTTTACTGCCTTTAAGTTTTCTTCTTAGATATTAGTTGAATGTTTATTTGGTGGTTGTTTATTAATAAGTAAATTTAGTTAGTTTTTATCTTTTTATTTATTTGTTTTGGAACAATAAGAAACTAATTCCTTGTTGAGTAAACAGATCAAGTTAAACCTAATTTCGGATCATTTGATTAAAAACTCTGGAAATGGAACATTGATGGCTCCCCTCATATACATTACTAAGACATTTCTGATCGAACTTTAGCTGAAAATTCCTTTTTAATTTGACAGCCCAACTCACTTAAAGTATATACTTCCATCTCTCCCTCCTTTGTATGTAGACTAGTTAGCTCTAGCTGTAAATGTTAATAACCTGTACGTAGCTGTCCATGTCAATAATTACAAAAAAAAAAAGGTGTCCATGTCAAATCAGAGCTGATGTAAAATACTGGTTAGATCTTTGATGTTTCCTTCATCTAGTGTTTAAAGATCTATCCTGACCTAGCATCTAGAATGAAATGGCTGTATTTTTCCCTCCCTCCCACATGAAAAGATTGCTTTTATTATTTTTAGATTTTTAACTTTTCCCTCGAATGATTTGGTTAAAGTTGATTGCCAATTTGTGTGTTTTTCAAGAGACAATTGACAAGACCAAAATTAATTTATTGATTATTTTCTCCAAATTTATTTTGTTACTTTTGTCTGTAAGTTTTTTGTTGAACTACAAAGATGATAATGTATTTGGTTTATTAAGTAATTTTTGGATAATGCAAGGAAGTAGCCAATTTCCCACTGTCTGTTTGCACTAATATATGGGTTCATGTTATACTTTCTTAGCATGTCTACATATATCTTGACATTTATAGTTTATAGAGTGCAGCACAACTGAATCATCAGATGATATTGAGAAACTCGAGCTTGAGGAATTGTCAGATGGAGATGAAATGTGCTTCCATGATACAAAAGACTATTTTATTGAACCAACTGCTAGTTGTGGGCTTACAAAAGTGATTTCAAATCAGGTGGATAATTATAGAGAAGCTCAATGTGAATCTGATGTAGAGAAATCGCAGAGTAAGGAAGGTCGGAAGTCCAGATATCTGGACTTTGAAAGGCGGAAAAAGCTTCCCGATCCAGTTGAAAAGGAGAAAGGGGTTAGTCTCTGGTATTTGATCAAGGACAATGTGGGAAAGGATCTCACACGTGTTTGTCTCCCTGTTTACTTTAATGAGCCACTATCTTCTCTTCAAAAATGTTGTGAGGACATGGAGTACTCATTTCTTTTGGATAGAGCATACGAGTATGGTAGAGCGGTAAGATCGATATGCATTACTTATTAAAGATAAATTTAGTTCTTTTATACATATTTCAGGAAAATGAGTTCATGGTTGTCCATGCAGTTGAATCATCCTAGCCACTCTGCCTATCCTTTTTTTCTATCCTGCATTATTGTCTTTAAATGGGTGTTTTGTGGATTTGGAGCGGAAGTTAGTTGGATCCATATTGTTTCACATTGTAATCAATATGAATTACTTGTGCTTTTGGTTATGGCTCTATTATAGGTTTTTTGTTTCCTATAAACAAAAACATTTGAATATAATATGGCATTACTCCTGCAGACACTGCCTACAATTATACTAAATGCTAATATGCTAGTGTATGATAAACATCATGTTATCATTGCTGTTTTATTGATTACATGAATGTCTTAGTGGACCTCATATTATTACTGAACTTATTTAATCTTCATAAACTACTGTTACAGTTACTACGTAAGCATTCCAAGCTTGGCCAGGTTATGAATTTTATTTTTTAATGCCTTGCATGAGAACATACAACTGTTATTATTATATTTAAAGTTTTCCCTACAATTTTTTTTTTATCAGTTACCTCTACATCATGGTCTTGTATAACTATTAAATGTGCAACTTGGCTTGGGTTGATTTGTTCATAAGATTAATGAATTAAGCTGACAAACTTGGTTTTAGAAGACTTGCCTCATAACTGAATATAACTTGGATATAGACCCAAAGCGAACCAAGCCAAATATCTTCCAGTTGTATAGGATTCAACTTGTCACGTTTTACTTGAGGAACAACATAATGACAGACTAGCGTATTTGAAAAAAGAGGGTGATAGAGGAAACAATATAAGATAATGCATAGTATTCGGCATAGAGTTCTTTGTTGATTGACTGGGTATTGGATCTCTATTTTCATATTGCAACCTGTATACAATTCCAGGACATATGTAATCATGATATTATAGATACAAAGTTTGGTTCGGTTTTGGTTAGGTTTGGTTATTGGACCCCTTAGCTAGAAATCTGAATTGAATCTTTTAGGTCCCTTTTGGCCCCATAATAAAAGCATATGAGCTGAGGACCAAACCAGTCCTACGGAATGGTTTGAGTGCAGTACTGAAGAAATCTGTTGCACGGTCAACTCCTATAATTGGAGATGTTTTTGTGGAAATGGAACATGCTTAAAGTTTCTTTCTTAGACATTTTACATGTTTAGTATGGTTACATGCTTCATGAGAATCAAAGAATTGAACTGTTCAGAAATTTATTAATTCGGATGTTTTGCTTCACGGTCCCATGTATTGTGCAAAATCAGGGGAACAGTCTCCAGAGGGTCCTGAATGTTGCTGCTTTTGCGGTTTCTGGATATGCTTCCTCCGAAGGTCGTCACTGTAAGCCGTTCAATCCTTTGTTAGGGGAAACATATGAAGCTGACTATCCTGAGAAAGGAATTCGATTCTTCTCCGAGAAGGTACCGTATCAAAGTATCCAACAATTTGCTTCTTTTCTGAGAAAGCAATTAATAGCAATTGTAATGATCTTTAAATGGAGAACGTGTAATTATTAGTTTCAGACAATCTGGCTTCATAAGAAATTTGGTAAATTTGAAAAAAAAAAAATACGTGGAACTTCATTATCTATAAAGAGAGAACCTGATTTATCATTTTCCATAAACTAAGAAACTCATCCAGTAAATTGTGAGTAAAGGAGTAAATTGTGAGTAAAGGATAGAGCCCTCCAGACAATGACATGGACACATGGCACCACCTTTATGATTTGGTAATCAAATGTCCAAATGCCACAAATCACAATTCTTACCCATGAAAGCAAGATTCCAGAAAATGAAAACGACAGTTGGTCCGCATTTATGGAAATTGGTAATCGAATGACCAAATGCCACAAAGTCCAAACATAAACCATTACAAAATGCTACCACTAGATACACTTGGAGGAAAATGTCAATTTCAGTCCAATGACTATAAACCTATTTGAAGGAATCCTCCGTGAATATTTTGTTTAGGAAGATTGCAGATTCTGTATTTTTGTTTAGGAAGATTGCAGATTCTGTATGTGCCTCAAGAATAATTAAAGAAATCAATTATTTAAAATGCAGATATGTTCTACGAGGATCTAAGAGACATGATCTGGGAACATACTTACTCGCCCGCAATATGTAGTGCGGTTGGACAGCCATGGATGTTCATTAAGACATCCACAATATGTAGTGTCTTATCAATTCACAAAATGTACACTTGATGAATATATATTAGTCTTGTATGTAATCAAGCAATTGACCGTAATCTTCAATCCAAAATATTAAGATATTATGTTGATTGAAACAGGTCAGTCATCACCCAACACTCATTGCCTGCCACTGTGAAGGCAGAGGGTGGAAATTCTGGGGTGACAGTAACCTCCGCACAAAATTTTGGGGGCAGTCAATTCAGCTTGACCCCGTTGGGGTTCTTACTTTAGAGTTTGATGATGGTGAAATTTTCCAGTGGAGCAAGGTGTGTGCTGCTGCCTGATTGTGTTTTTGCAAAATATTGACTGCTCAGTTTGCTTGATCTTGGATAAAATGTGGTAGGGTGCCATCCTATCAGGATTGTTGTGGCATCGCTCTTTTATAGCATAGTTTTGTTGACTTTCTCATTGATTCGAACCGTTTAAATATCTCTGTGTGAACAAAGGTTGAAGTACTTTAAAGCTTGTACAAATTATTGAAGTAAAATGATTCAATCTTGTGGTTAGTTTTGGAAGGCATATTTTGGTGCTTATCAAGGCCACAAAAGCGTATAATATTTAGTTAAAAAGCACTGGGTTTATAATTTCACTAATTTCTCTCTCATATATGTTCTCCTGAATCTATTAGCTAGAAAGTTAAAATGTAGTAAAAGCTGACTCAGAATATGTATTAGTTATAGCCTTATCAATGTTGGCGGTGTTTTTTCATTTTCTGTTTCCATTTGTCTTTAGAGATATTCTAACACATGATCATGCTATTTATAGGTCACTACTAGCATTTATAATCTTATCCTTGGTAAAGTGTATTGTGGTCACCATGGGACAATGCACATACGTGGTAATCGCCAGTATTCATGCAAACTCAAGTTTAAAGAGCAGTCTATTCTTGACCGGAATCCTCGCCAGGTTAGGGATTAATTCTATTTATTGGGAATACTATTTTAGGCCTTGTTTGTTTTGGGGGATGAGACCAAAAACCTAAAACACATATCAAACTCATCATTGTACTTTTTCAAATCTACATACAAAAAATAATAAAAAACTCAACTTTTTCAAATTTTTATACCAATTTTTCAAATCCTCATACAAAATTAATATTAAAAAAAATATCTTACAACAATATTTTATTCTTTTTTTCACTTTGATCTCATCTCATTTTATATTTGACAACAAACAGGGCCTTATATGCATGATTGTTTATGGTACTTCTTATGTTCTCTAGGTATTGGGAACATTCTAGATGCTTTTAGATTCTGTCAACTGCTTGGTCACCCTCCTGTATATAGAGCTACATGTTTTACCCCTAGTCTGGATACAAGATTCATTCAATTAATCCTTCATGTACACAGGTACATGGATATGTTGAAGATATTATTGGAAAAAAGGCTGCAACCATATTTGGGAAGTGGGATGACGGTATGTACTATGTTAATAATGATGGGAGTGGCAAGCCAAGGGATTGTACTCCTTCTGATGCATCATTGCTATGGAAAAGGAACAAGCCATCTCCTAATCTTACTCGATACAACTTAACTTCATTTGCAATCACCCTGAATGAGCTGACACAAGGACTGCAGGTAGACATGATGTATTAAAATTGAGTTTTCATGTGCATTTTCATTTTCCTCGTATGCATGTCTAATTGTTTTTTATAGTTATGTCTGATCCTGGGTATTTGATCACGGATTAAGGAGAAGCTTCCACCCACAGATTCGAGGCTCAGACCAGACCAGCGGCATCTGGAAAATGGGGAATATGAGAAGGCAAATACAGAGAAGCAGCGTTTAGAAAGAAGGCAAAGAGTGGTATGCTTATCTGCTCCTTGTCAACAATTGAGAGCACACATATTGTAGTTTCATTTGCTCATTTTGTCCCTCTTTCATGTTTTAAAAATTCAATGTGGCATTGACAAATTTATGGCCAAATTTTGGATGAGTTTTTGCTTTTGATGGGTTGTTGCCTCGTACGTGTGATCCTGCATGTCAAACTTGCTTTTGTGCAATCATAGTTTAACTAATAGTATTCCTGAATGCGTAGTAGAACTTTAGGTGGTTATTTGTTTGTATACTTCTACTGAGATTTGATCTCAGGAAAGAATGCTCAATAATGTGGAATGATATAAAATGGCACGCCTTTTTGCTTGTAATATGTTGTTGGATTTTGTGCATTATTGATAAGATGTGGACAATCAATATAGGTAGGCAGCTACAGCAAGAGATAAGAAAGAGATTTAGGGAACTTAAGAGTATCAACCGACCTATTAGACAAAAGGTACCCAGACTTTGACAACAGGGCTGAATCTTTCTTAGTAGTCGATCCTATAGTGTTGAGCGTATGTAAAGTTGAACTTGCCTGTAATGGTGCATCAGTGAATTCGAGGTTAACAGTCATATATTGTCTTGAAAATGCTGTGATGGTCATTGATAGCAGAATATTATTGGAGAAACCATGGCACGGCTGACTGCAACCAACGGAGAGTGAAATGATTCTGTAACAAGTCACATGAAGTTCTGGGCTTTCTTAGGCATGCAGATTTCGCCCAAGAAGTCTTACATCCCTTCTTTTTTATCAATAAAGACGATATTTTATTAATGAGAAAAGGCATAGCCCAAGTCATGGGACATATACAAGCACAACAATGCCTATGCGTGAAGTCTTACATCCCTATTCCTGTGTCTCCACTGATTCTTGTCATGCCATGTCTTGTTTTGCTTTCCTTCCTTTTCTTTTATTACTTGTTTGAATTTTTGTGTCGTTTTGGTTGATACTTCTTGGGGTAGAATGGAAAGACTGTTAAATTGAGAAATTGTCAATCTTAGTAGTGAGCATATCTAGCTTTAGGCAAGGCCTGGTTTATATTTTGTGCCCCCCATTTATATAAGCTTTAATTTTATTTAATTGCTGATATCCCATATTTTATGTTTAGAAAAATTATTGCTTATTCGTTTTACCCCTTGAGCAGTCAAGGAAGTTGCAAGAAAATGGATGGAAGCCGAGATGGTTCCAGAGAGAAAGTGATGACGGACCCTTCCGGTATGTTGGCGGCTATTGGGAAGCTCGGGATCAGGGAAAATGGGATGGATGCCCAAATATATTTGGTGAATTTAATGAAGACACTGTCGATCCTGTGGAAGTGTCTTTATCATAGTTCAGGTGCGTTCACACTCTGGTTCAAGCCATGCCTCGTCTCAGCCTTTCCATACTTTGCTATCTTTTGTTCCTTTTTAATTGCTATCTTTCCATACTCTGGTTCTCCCCTTAATCATATTCAGTCACCACATGATCAAACGTGCATTATATCGCATGGTAAAAAAGCTTTCTTACCATTTCAGCAAGTTTTTAGTAGACTGTAGACTGTAGACGTGATTGTGTTGTTGTTAATGCAGGAAAATAGATATCCTTTACAAGTTTTGTTTAGATAGAAAACTGGGCAAGAAAATATCCGGCTTCTTTTTTGAGGGTGCCAATAGTTTGGTTTGAGGCTGATGGAAGCAAATCGATCCGCAGGGGCATTCAAGGGAAGATCTCATCTTTCGAGTCTACGTCAACTGTTGGTTAGATCGTCAGTGACCTCGATGTTTCATCTTTTGAACATTCTCATTTTCTGCAGTGTGCAGTAGATTGTGTAATGTAATCTCTCCCTCTCTCTCTAGTCATTAAACTGGAGCCACGGGCCGAGCATTAATTTCATATTTATGTGTTCCCTTTGTAGAAATAAAAGAAACAGATCATGCATTTTTGCAATCATCGTGCACGTGGAAGTGTAATATCAATGTTCATGTTGTTAATAAATGAGAAATAATATTTGCGGTCATGGAATATTCAAACGCTATGAAAAAAGTGAGAATACGGATTTCATATGAAAAAAAAAAATTAACAATGAATTTTATTTTTGTTTATCTATTTTAGGATTGTATGTAACATTATTGATTGTGCAATCAACCTCATGTTATCAAGTCTCAATAAAGTTAGCCTAGTCTTTTTTCGAATAAGAGTTAAAGTTACATGTTTAATAATAGTTCTTATTTTAATTTTATTAGTAAATTTTCAATTCTGAAGGAGGAATATCGTAAAAATAAACTATACACTTAGAGTTACATGATAAGACAAAGAAAAAGAAAAAGGACCTCAAATCCAAGTGGCCACATGTCCAATTTTATTACTAGATATCTGAAAGATGTGTTGAAAGATCTTATCTTCTAACTTTCTTTGTTCTCCGTGCCTCCATATTACACAGGCATGAGTTCTCTATTTTCAGTCTTGTTTGTATGAGAAAGACTGCTTTCCAACATGAATATGTACAAAATTTTAGCTGCTTCTCCCATCAGCCAATTCATCATCCGTTCTATGTTGATGTGTAAATATATTAGTCAGCAAGATAGTTAGTTAGTTAGTTAGCAAAGTATTTTATTTAACACGTGTAATTAGGCCTTGTATATAAGCCAGTAGTAGTGATATACTGTGAATTTCATTTTAATCAGAATACAAAGTTACACATATCTGTTTTCTTCTTTCTCTCCTATTTTCCCCTAAGGTTTCTACATGGTATCAGAAGAAATTTGAATTTTTGTTCATGGTGTCCGAATCAGCTTTTTCCTTTGCATCATCGGTTAATCCTACCGATGATTCATCAAGTCCTTATCACCTAAATAATGCCGATAATCTTGGTATTGTTTTGGTTTCACAACCTTTAACTAGAGATAATTATCACACTTGGTGCCGTTCGATATGAATTGCTTTGTGATCGAAGAACAAGCTAGGTTTTGTTGATGGAAGTATTACCTACCATCTAATGTTTCTGATCCAGTGTATAATTCTTGGTTATGCTGTAATGATATGGTTTTCTCCTGGTTATTGAATTTTGTCTCGAAGGAGATAGCTTCTAGCTGCATCTACATTGATACAGCAAGAGAACTTTGGTGTGATCTGCAATAGCGTTATCTGCAAACTAATGCACCACGGATTTTTCAAATCCAGAAGGAAATTGCCAATTTGATGCAAGATGATTTTTCTATAAGTGCATATTTCATTCGGTTGAAGACTTTTTGGGATGAATTGATGAATTACATGCTTTTGCCTTCTTGTGGAAGTTCAAGAACTTGGAATCTTACAATTTTACAGGTTGTTCTTGAACATAGATAGAGAGAATATGCTATGCGTTTTCTTATGGGACTTAATGACACATTTACAAGTGTCGATCTCAAATTCTGTTAATAAATCCATTTCCTGATATCAATAGAGTTTTCTCTTTGATTCTTCAAGAAGAAAGGTAGCGTGGTATTCATCCTAATAGCAAAATTGCTACTCTTGACTCTGCTGCTATGGTTTCTACAAGTCAACCTCAGAATTTTCAAAAGCAAAATTTCACCAAATCCTCAAAACGTAAGTCAATGTGTAGACACTGTGGTATAGTAGGGCATACCAAGGAGAAATACTATAAGCTCCATGGATTTTCCCTTGGTTACAAGTTCACAAAATCTCGAGTGAATTCTATCAATGGTACTTCATCTGATACTATCTCACATGAGGCACAAATTGGTGAAGGTCCTTCATTTCCTTTTACTCAGGAGCAGTGTCGACAACTTCTATTCTTGCTTAACTCACATAATTTAGCTAAACTTGCTATGGTTCACCAAGTAGGTAATCAACCAAATTCTCAAACATTTCTTCATCAGTCAGGTAAACACAGTGTCTTTACTGATTTTAATTTTCAGCATTTTTCATCATTCATAAATATAGTCAAATCTCATTCCTTCAATGCACCTTGGATCATTGATACTGATGTAACTGACCATATGGTCAGTTCTATTTCCTTCTTTCATTCATATAAACCTGTTCAGTCTACTTTTGTGACTTTTCCAAATGGTTATAAAGTAAGTGTTATACACATACGCATAGTCAAAATTTCTGCATCTTTAATCTTGACTAATGTTCTATGTGTTCCATCGTTTTCATTTAATTTGTTCTTAGTTAGTAAATTTGTTCATTCTACTAACTGTGCTGTTGTTTTTCTAAACAATTCATGCTTCATTCAAGACCTGTTTGCATGGAGGACAATTGGTCTGGGTGAACAACGAGATGAACTTTATTACTTGCTGTCTTATAAGACATCAACATCTGATGTAGTTGATGTCTCTACTTCTAGTGTATTTTCTAATTCCAAGCATTTGCTTTCTGTTATCAATATTCCTGATACAATTGTTTCAGGTTCTTCAATTTTAGATGTTTGGCGTTATCGTCTAGGACATCCATCAAATGTTAGACAAAATTTGTTGAATAAACAAAACTTTATAATCAGTTCTCCTTGTTCAACTGTTTGTGATATCTGCCATTATGCAAAACAATCTCGATTGCCTTTTCCTCATAGTAACTCTGTTACTACACAACCTTTTGAACTCATTCACGCAGACATATAGGGTCCCTTTTCTACTTCCACTTTGGAAGGTTTTCAATACTTCCTTACAATTGTGGATGATTTTTCATGAGACACTTGGGTCTATATGATGAAAAGTAAATATGAAATTAGGCCTAAGTTACTTTCATTTTTTGCTCTTGTTGAAACACAATTCAGCCACAAAGTCAAAAACATTAGAAGTGATAATGGATTGAAATTTAATATGTCCAGTTATTATGCTTCTAATGGAATTATTCATCAACAAAGTTGCAATGCAACACGTCAGCAAAATGGTACAGCGGAGAGAAAACACAAACATTTATTAGAAGTGGCTAGAGCTCTCAGATTTCAAGCACATTTGCCCTTACATTTTTGGGGTGAATGTGTCTTCACAGTTACCTATATTATTAATAGATTACCCACTCCACTTCTTTTCAATAAATCACCTTATGAAGTGATTTTCTCTAAAAAGCCTTTCTACTCTCATTTCAGAATATTTGAGTGTCTTTGTTTTGCTAGTACCCTTTCTGTCCACAGACACAAGTTTCAATCAAGAGCATGAAAATGTTTGTTACTTGGCTATCTTTTTGGTGTAAAAGGATACAAACTCTATGATTTACAATCTCATAGAATTTTCTTGTCCCAAGATATTATTTTCTATGAAAATATATTTCCATACAGTAGTATACATGATCATTCATCTTCTCATTCTGATGTTCCTTTAGAAGTTTTTGTCCTTCCTGTTCCAGTTTTTGACCCCGTACCAGACACTACATTATCATCTTCCAATAACATACAACCACTTACTTCTCTTCCCACAAATGATGATAATGTTACTGATCTTAGAAGATCTACTAGGCAGAGACATCTACCAAATTAATTGTAGCATTATCATTGTCATCTCAACAGTTCTTCCTCAACCAATTGTTCCCCTGCTGTAGCTTCTTCCAACGTAAGTACTCTTTATCCTTTGTCTACTTATCTTTCTTACTCAAAATTGTTCCCTGCATATCAAGCCTACACAGTTTCTTTGCCTTCTAATTTTGAACCAAAATCATATTTTCAAGCCATCAAGTTTAATCATTGGCGCAATGCCATGTTAGCTGAATTAGCTGCTCTTGAGGAAAATCATACTTGGGTTCTTACTAGTTTACCTCCTGACAAACATCCAATTGGATGCAAATGGGTGTACAAAATTAAATATAAATCAGATGGTACAATTAAGAGATACAAAGATCGGCTTGTAGCTAAGGGGTATACCCAACAAGAAGGTTTGGACTTTCTTGATACATTTTCTCCTGTTGCAAAACTCACTAGTGTTCGGTGTTTACTTGCTATTGCTGCTGCCAAAAGTTGGTTTTTATATCAATTGGATGTAAATAATGCATTTCTTCATGGGGATTTAGATGAAGAGGTTTACATGTCACTTCCTCTAGGTTATGGAAGTGAGGGGGAGACACGCGTATGTAAATTGGTTAAGTCCTTATATGGACTCAAGCAGGCTTCTCGCCAGTGGTTTCACAAGTTATCAAGTTGTCTTTTGACTCATGGTTTTATACAGTCTAAGTGTGATTACTCTTTTTTCATTAAATTCACTGCAAGTTATTTTTGTATATTACTTGTCTATGTGGATGATGTGATAATAGCAAGTAATGATCTTCAAGCTGTATAAGATATCAAGAATATTCTTCATGCTGCGTTCAAGATTAAAGATCTTGGAGGATTAAAATACTTCCTAGGATTGGAAGTAGCTCGGACATCTAAGGATATTTCTGTCTGCCAAAGACATTATGCTCTTGAAGTGTTGATTCAAGTTTTATTGGTTGTAAACTAGCTAAAAAATCAATGGATCCTAATTTGAAGCTTACCAATACAGATTCTGATTTGTTAGAGGATCCTACAATTTATCGAAGGTTGATAGGGAGGTTGCTTTACTTAACCATTACAAGGTCATATTTGACCTTTTCGATTCACATTCTTGCTCAGTTTATGGACAAAACATATAACATCCAAGTCACCTGAAGTGCATTGATTACAAGTCACCTGCTTTGCTTAACCATGATAGCAAGTTTGCTCTACATATAACATCCAATCCGGTGTTTCATGAGAGAACAAAACATATTGAGATCGATTGTCATTTGGTTAGAGAGAAAATCCAAGCTAGAACACTTTATACACTTCATGTAAATTCAAAGAATCAGTTGGTGGATTTCTTTACAAAGGCCTTAGCTACACCACGGTTTATGTTTTTCCTTTCTAAGATGGGAGTGATAAATATACACTCTCCATCTTGAGACAGAATGTTGACGTGTAAATATATTAGTCAGCAAGATAGTTAGTTAGTTAGTTAGTAAAGTATTTTATTTAACACGTGTAATTAGGCCTTGTATATAAGCTGGACCAGTATTAGTAATGTACTATGAATTTCATTTTAATCAGAATACAAAGTTACAAATCTCTGTTTTCTTCTTTCTCTCCTACTTTCTTCTAAGGTTTCTACATTCTATAGCTGTCTTCATTAATTTGCAGATTCTGATACACTTTTTTTTAGTAAATGGGAATGAAAGGTAAAGGGCCGTTATGGTGCCCATACCTGGCTAGTCGGAGACTCGGATTGTCCATCTACCACGGTGTTACCTACCAGAAAGTAATTTGTATAGCTAGCCCATGTCCAATATTGAACCACGGTGCTTTCGGTAATTTGAGGTTGGTCTAGCTAGCATCGTGCTGGGGTTAATGGGGTGGCCGGGGCGAGCGCATTAATTATACAGTAGTACGTAACTTGATCAGTAGGTACGGGAAATAAATATTTAGAGATAATTGAAAGAGAAAGGTAAACCGAAACGTAGACTAATTGGTTGGTTGAAATCATGATTCCTGATCTTTGGCCCATCATAATCCCCATAATTCCCTATATATCAGATTTCACTGCGAAATAAAATAACTACATACACTTGCTTTGATAAGCAAGCTGGCAGGAGGTTGCCCTCACAGAACATCTTTTCCAAGTTTAACTTTCTTTCCATATAAAATGATCAATACCTTTCGTGATTCATTTATTCATTGACTTAATTGGTGTGGATGATTGATTTTAAAATTCTTATAATCCCTTCACAAGCAGTAGTCCTTCGTGATCAAATTATTGATGTTGGTGCAAGATTATTGAGAAAGCTAGATATCACAATTAATTACTACAAGAAAAATAAGTATTTATGACATTTTAATTACAATTAAAAAGATTATTTTTTATCGTAAATAATCTTTTTAATTGCAATTAAAATGTTATAAATAATTTTTTTTTTTTTGTATTCATCAATGTGTGTATTTGTGGATCGATCATGCAGCATGCATAGGACTTTTGGTTTTTAGTTGAGGTCGATGGCCCACGTTATACGTTGCTTCCCAATCTCGTGACAAGAACTTCATAAGGAAAAGGTCCCACGTTCTCAACCGGCAATAGTATTTGTAGATGACATATTTAACTTTGAGGATTCGGTGTGCTGTCATATACATCTGCATATAATGTTGGCTTTTTTCTTTTCTTTGCTAATTTCCAATGTCATAATTATAGTCTTATATATAGCTAGCGCCTAGATGCCCTTGCATAAATTCCTTATTGAATTGATCAGCAATATTACCTCGTTAAAGAAATGATCCGCCCTATATATATATATATATACATATATATAACAAGGATTTTTCCACACGAGTACTGATGTAGCGGTAGCCTACTAATTAATGCTGTTTTGAAGCAATATTTATGATATCATAGGCTTCATGGCGACGTACATGTAACATGATCATCATTCATCACGTCGATCTCATGGAGACTCAGCTAGACTTGTGAAACTCAGAAAACTCAACGAAATGGATACTCAATTCTTTTGGATATAGTTCATGTACGTTGATGAAAACATTATGAACTAGTTACTCGATCAACAGATAAGCCTACAAAATCCATTTTTTAACGCTAATTAATTTCTCTCCCAAGAGGTCCAGATCGAAGTGAATATATATTAATATACCTAATCGATCCAATTGCTTCGTCCTTTAATTTGTGTGTTCTGTTACCCAAATATATTGGTCTAGCTATATGTAATTATCTATGTGGAGAATATTTGAGCTACTTTCCATTCTTCTTTTTTGTACATAAAAGGATTGCAAACACATTCAGCCTCTCTTTAGTTAATATTGACATACGAATGAAAGTGAAATCCTTATGCATGGCAACTAGGCTGATCTACTTCCTCCAACTCTATACCCTGCTCAGCAAGCATCTTGTCCTTGTACACATACCACTGGGCAAAAACCAAATATATCACCAAATTCAAGGCACTCAAAATTGCCAAAAGCCAGTAAAAGTCGTAAAGCTTCCCTTCATTTAGATTATCCGCAAGCCACGGCCTCTTGCTCCCTGTCACCTTGTGCACGATAGTAACCAGTGCAGAGCTAAAGAAAAAACCTAACGAAAGTGTGCTCAAGAACAGACCCGTGCTCATAGTCTTCATCCCTTTTGGACATTCCCTTAAGAAGAAATCAAGCTGCCCTATATACGTAAAGGCTTCCCCAGATCCCACCAAGAAAAACTGCGGAACCAGCCAAAACACACTTAATGGGATCTCTGCCGTTGGGTTACCCGTTAAACCATGGGATCGTGCGGCTTTTAAACGTTTTAGTTCAGACAGTGCTGCTGCCACCATTGCAAAGATTGAAAGAACAAGACCAACCCCGATGCGTTGCAATGGAGTAAGACCTTGAGGATTCTTAAGCACTTTTGCTGCAATGGGAACTATTATCCGGTCGTAAACTGGGACAGTCAAGAGAATGCTGCCAACGAAGAAGGCTGTCAGGGATGCTGCGGGGATTTGGAAGGAGCCAATGTGGCGGTCCATGGTGGTTGCTTGTGAGACTGAGAATGTGGTCATTTGGGCATAGACTGTCCAAAACATGATAGTTGTTGCCCAGATGGGTAACATTCTAATCACCAATTTCACTTCTTCAACATCTGTAAGGGTTGAGAGTTTCCACTTGTTTACTTCATAGAAGCCACTACTAGACATGATTTCCTGGTCCTTGATTGCTGCCTTGTCCAAGAAACTGCAAAAGAGAGAGCTCATGTGTAAAACTAACCAATTAAATTAATTAAGAAAAAAACATAAATTGGAGTACCATGTATAACATCAACATGATGTGAATATCTCATGGATTCATTATTGGTAAGATACATAGATCAGACAGTGCGATCGAGCACATGCATTCTGTTTTTGTGATAATCTTTTACGACAGATCAAGCCAATACATTCGTGGACAGTTTCTTAAAAAAATGTTTTCTTTTTTCCTATAAATAGAATGTGATGGAACGAAACCGAACACGTGGCTAAATATTGTCCGTGACTGCTCTGGCTGGGGGAGGAAGGATACGCTGAGACAAGTGGCCGGCATATGTAAATACTGTAAAATCGATTGAGACAAGTTACAGCATATCGTCCTATAATGATTTGATAATTTTAATTCCCACGATATGTGGTTCGGGTGTGAATATATTGAGTACTAACGTCGTGACAACATGATGGAGAATAAAAAACGGATTGATATGATCGGTTTGGCTAGCTAGTCTTAATCAAGTATGACACGAAATAAATTGTTGCTCCGGTCGTTAATCAGAAGTGAAGATTTTTTTCGATTGGCAATACCGACAAGGAGATACATAATCATTTAGCGGACATGATATTACTAATCCCAAGCAGCTAGCATGCATGTTGTGTGTTATCGATGGCCATAAATTGGTCTTAAATTATATCAAAATGAATCATCTCCACGAACCTAGCCAAACAAACAAGGCTGTCCATTTCATGGCGCCAGGGTTTGGCTGGATCAATAATTTTGGTGCCCGATTGACAGCTATTTATCCATTGGTCTACAATTATGACCCACTACAGAGATAAGCCTTATGCTTCACTCCAAACTCTAGAATCATAATCTGCCGACTATATCATGCATGACATGGCTTTAATTATTATTCAAAAAAATAACAAAAGAAAAAAGTGGTCCCATTTTCAAATGGATCATACGGGAGTAATTTCTGGAACATTACTAAGAATAGATCAAAAAGGAAGTCAGACAAGACAAAAAAGAGGGAGAAAAAAAGGTGAAAGATCGCGGTGAAAATGAAGAAAACAGCTACTATACAGTTAATAAATAAAAAATGTTTATTTTTATCATTTAATTGTGATCAAATAATTATTTATAATTAAAATTTAACTACAAATAATTATAAAAGTTAATTTTTCTTATAGGAGATAGATAGGAATAAGGTACGTAACCACTAACCGGAACTGCTTGGTATGGGGCAAACTCTGCTTCTTGATCTCCTTGTTTAGTCTTTGATCATCTAGAAGTACTACGTCATCAACGCTGAACAGCAAGGATGTATCCGAAGGTAGTTCCAAATGCCTTTTCCTCCAGGCGGCGACAAACACCGCTGCAATCTGCGTCAGCGGGCTGCCGACGAGCTTCTTAAACCGGTACCGTCTCGTGCCCGACAAGAACACAAACAAACCTAGCACAATGGCACATGCACAAATTCCGTAACCCCATTGTCTCCCAAGATTGTCTTGGACGTATACAAGAATGGTTACGGCGGCGAGCGAGCCTATGCTTATGAAGAAGAAGAACCAGCTGAAGAAGTTAGTCATTTGGGCTCTTTCTTCCTTGTCCGAGTCATCGAACTGGTCTGAGCCGAAGCCCGACACGCTCGATTTCAGACCACCGGTGCCGAGGGCGGTGAGGTACAGCGCCATATAGAGAACTACTAGCTGCATGCCGCCTGCGGGGATGCAGGCTGTAACGGTTTTCGCGGAGCATGTGGGGGGACGGAGGCTGGGGATTACGGTTGAAATCGTCAAGATTGTGACACCCTAATCACCAAAAGGAGTCTAGAATTAGTAAATAAATTTTCTAGACACAAAGATGTGTTCAGTTTTTCTGTGATCTCTATAACAGAAGTAAAGATAAGATCAATGAATTTCATGCATATAAGAAAGAAGTCTTACAGTTGCTTGAACGGTTGCGAAGATTGCAATTGTGAGATACCTGTAGGAAGAGGACGCAGATCAAGCAAACATGACTTATTAATGGGTTTTAAGGAAGCTTTGAATACTGAAGACAGAATACAAAGGAAAAAAAAAAAAAAAAACTAAAATCCAAGTATTTTAGGCACCTGCCGAGAAAGGTATCGGCAACAAAGCCGCCGAGTAAACAGAGCATGAAAGAGGTGCCGAGGAAGTTGGTGACTGTGTTGGCGGAGGTAGCATTACCCAAATGCATGGTTCCGGTCATATAAGTCACCAAATTGACTGCAATACCCAGCGTCGTTAACCTTTCCATTGCCTCCACCCCTGAAGAAATTAAAATATACCAAAGAAGAAAGAATCACGGATTAGAGGAGAGAAAGGCGAAGGACATACGCCAGGAAACTGAGAATGGATGTGAGACCTAATATCACGGCGGCTGCCATCCAGCCACCGGTTTTAGATCTCTCGGCCGGACGGCCATTGTAGTCCCAGGCATCTGGAAGGATTTCTCCCTGTGTTTGGGGAAGGGCAGTACTCATAATTCTGAATTCAGGATTTAATTTGTCGACTTTATATGAAGTTTGGAGGATGGTGAGAAGGTAAGAGCGAAGCGATCTTTGGCACAATATGGGTTGTAAGGCTAGTGCTATATTTATAGGGCCCAAAAAAAAAAAAAAAACCTTGTATCGATGATTAATGGAAGGACAGGCTGTGAAAAGTTATTTAATTCGATATTGTCCAAGCTGTAATATGTAAGGTAAGGAACCATGTCAAACAGTACTACGAGATATCGGTTATTTACTCCCTATGACATAATTGGAAGTTTGGACGGTTAATGTCAAATATAGCTAAAGCGAAGACCAAAGTAACTCGAAAATACTAGTGTAGCGAACATAGTTCATGTCATGGTATAATTTAGAAATCTGTATCGAACATAGTTCATATCATATCGAGCATAGTTCAGATCAACAACTGCCAACATTAATACATCGATCATCGATGAAATAATTTTCAAATCTCGTATATCCAACGAGTTATATCTATTTTCTTATTCAGAAAGACAGAGTAAAGTACCATTATATTCATTTAATCATCGGTCATACCTAATATTTAAGTCTCAGCTTTATAGCGTTTTAATCATGTTTGGAGTTGTCAGCTCCACGAATTGCACTGTATAAATGTGAATTATTAGGTAACTATCATGTAACTATTTTTAAAAAAATGAGTAAAGCACGGTCTACATGAAAAATATATTTTTTAATAGAAAATCTCACTTTTTATTAAAGTAATTATGTAATATTTTTACATTCTACAATTGTATATAGTATTATTGTATATATATATATGTTATATATTTTAAAAGATCACAAGTCAAAAGTTACATATTAAGCTGAAGCTTCAAGTCATTATAAATAGAGCTGTGTTGGGTAGCAGCTACTGTTTTAGAACATTCGAAACAACCCACTCACATTTGTTATTGTTTATGTGAATAGTAAAAATATTATTCACGTAAATGGGCTGTTCTGAATATTCCAAAACAGTGATTGCTGCCCAATATTCTTATAAATAAGTCGTACTTAGCACGTTAAAAATCGATTATGGAAAATTGACATCAAGCTGCCGGCCGTCACCCAATATTAAGGAGTCGGGCCGGTTCCCATAATACTATAGTTATATTGCTCAAGACGGACGTAATTAATTCCAATATTATTTGATCTCCACTGAAGGAAATAATAAACAATATTGCCCTAACTTCCATTAATGGCCGCCCGCGTGATCATTTATTTTCATGACACTTCGTTCTCTCAATTAATTATGCATACTTGGCAAAGAATGGAACCACAATAACTCAATAAGTAGTACTGAAGATAGAACTCGATCGGTTCATTTGGATGCAGAGGTGATCAGATGAAATCATCTAATTCATCTCAATTGAATAATTTTATTACTATTCATAAATTATTTCAATTCAATTCATCTCATCTTAATAGTCAAACTGACCCTAAATAAAAGTTCCAAACAAACCAAATAACGTTAAAACTATATTTTTTTAATTTGTGGTTAATATTATTGCCAACATGACCCCAAGCATATATAAGATCGAATAATTTAGGATTCTTATACATATTGTATACTATATATCTTTTAAAAGTGTTAAAACGATAACATATATTATATATACATGAGCCATATTGCATTCGATTAATCCCTCTTCACATATACATCACGATCAGGACGTACTTACTTATCCAACATGACTATTTGGATTGTGGACACCATTTGATGCAAGTTGATCTCTTTCTCCTCCACCCAAGATACCTAGAGGTTAACGTTTGCAATCTGAGGACCATATAATTCCTGAAATCAATTAAGAGTCTTAATTAAGGAAATTTGAAATGCAAGTAATATTGAGCACTTATATGTGCATCAATATTAAAATAAAAATGTAAACTTCATAAAATACTTAAATTTAAAATAAAAAATATAAAAATAATTAATGTACATGTATAATGCACAATATTATTTATATATATCATTACTCCTTAATTAATTCCTTCCCTTTTCAGATCAATAATTCCACCATTCGATTAGATGGTGGGGCCTGAAAGCCAATCATGGTGCGAAAGATCCAATTTTGAGTCAACATTAACGTATGAGAACAGTACTCCGTTTTAATGCATGCATGAGTGGAAAGTTTTTTATTTTATTTTTCTAGTACTAAAACAGATGGGAGTAATTTAATTAACCATTATAATTCGCCAGATATGTCGCATGCAAGCTGTACGCCGAGTCAATATAAAACGAGTATTCATGACAGTTCAATTATAATTAAAATGATTATTTATGATTAAAAATAATCTATTTTCATTACAAATAATCTTATTAATTATAATTAAAATATTATAAATATCTATTTATTTATTTATTTTTTATAGTGCATGATGTCAACTGTCGAGATACGAATTAAGCTAGGTTGACATGAGAACTAGCGACAATTGGTCCCGCTTGGATTTAGAGATGAGATGAGTTGAGATGAGTTTAGTTTATTTTTTAATATTATTATTATTTTAGAATTTGAAAAAAGTGTATTGAAATTTGAAAATGGTGTATTGAGATTTGAAAAAGATATATAAAAATTTGTGTTTTGTATAAAAAATTATAAAAATATAATGATGAAATAGAAGTGAGTTGAGATGAGTTCAACCCATTTTTGAATCCAAACAAAGCCTTAAATTAATAGAATTTTTGAAAGGGCATATCAGGTTATCTAACTTCTAATTATTAGCCTTTCAGGGGAAGTATAGTTGGATAATTGATGCAATTTCCAATGAAATATTGCTAATATATACGTATTTGAGTTTCATCATGAATAATACCCCTTTCATGTATTTACTTTCTTATTAATATATATACATATATAATATATGCAATACTTGTCGAGGAGAAGAAAAGGTGAACATGCATAGATAATATTCATGCCGTTCAAAAAAAAAAAAACATGCATAGACAATGACGTTGAAATAATTTTGAATTAGACATATTTATTCGGGTTGGATTTTACATCCCGATTTTGAAATTTTATTTATTTTTTAATAAGTTTAACATTTTTATTTAAAAATTTTTTAAAAATTTAAGAGTCAAACTGAGAGAATAAAGGGTGCTAAAATTCGAATTCTTAAATTCGAAATTCAGATGAATATGTACATCTTTGTTTTGAACCACGCACAAATTTGAGCATGTGAGGAATTGATTGGCTTTTTATTATTATTATTATTATTATTATGGGATGTTGACTGAATACTTGGAGATTTACTCCAGCGCGTGCTGAAAAACCAAAGAAATAATCACACACGGAAAATATCATGTAGCATATATAATGATAGAATAATCAACAACGTTAAAAATTTTTCTTCTTTTTAGTTAATATCGTCATAGGTTCATAATATTGTTGGTCCTTAATTAATTCAGTGCTTGGGCTTCGGAACTCAAGTGCATATATATACTAGATAAAAGTAATGTATAAAATATATTTATCTAGTTTAATTTTTAATAAAAAGTAAAAAATTATTCATAATTAAATAGATGATAAATAATTACACGTTTTTATATATTATAAAAAAAAGTATAATAAAAATAATAAGATAATCTCATAATTAAACATAACCTATAGTTTTATCAAATTTATTTGAGATAATTTTGATTGAAATTTTAATAAAAGATTCGTTCAAAATCTTATATTTTTAGAATTCTAAGACGATGATATAATATTTGCATCATTTTGCACAATCTCAAAAGAGAGGACATTAAAATACCTATGTTTTTAGTCTTTGAGTTTTTCTAGATCTACATAAAGTTGAATCATCCACAATTTTTTTAGTTATGTGATTATTTTTAAGAAATAATATAATTTTTTTTAAAAAATAAATTATGTAATTTATAATTTATATAAAAGAATGTTATATTATAATTTATAACATGAAATTTTAATCTTAAATATGTAAATTTATTAGATTATATATTTCAATTAAATATCAAACATATATAATATATTAATTATATTTATTGTCTATTATTACCAATTTAATATAATTATAGTTAATTATATATACTGTATATTTATTATCTCAAAAAATAAATAAATAATACATTCATTTAAAAATTATAAAATAATTTTTAAAGAATGAAATTATTAATCATATAATAGGAATAAATTTTCATGAATGAAATTAAACTCTCTAACGTATAAATTAACATCTCTAAGTGAGGATTGCATTGTTATATTATTATGAATGGTTTATTTATATATATATTATTATATATTCTATACTATTATTATGTCATTCTATATTATTATTATTATTCTATATTTATTTTACATAAAAAAAAGTTTTAAATGAAAACTTTATCGTTATAAAAAATTGAAGTGGTGTAATTAAATTTAATGTCAATAACATTATTTCGGTGATTAATAGAATTAATGGATTGTATTTAAAATAATATTTCTCATTAAATGCAGTATTTATTTTAACAAAAATGGATGGCAAGTGTTAACTTTAACGGAAAAACAAATTTTTTCGTTAAAACAAGATTTTTCGTTAAATAGCCACTTTATATATATATATATATATATATATTTATATATATATACTAGATAATAGTAACGTGCAAAACATGTTTATCTAGTTTAATTTCTAACAAAAATTAAAAGATTATTCATAATTAAATGGATGATAAATAATTATATGTTTTTATATATTATAAAAAAATAAGTATTAATAAAAAAATAAGATAGTCTCATAAATAAATATAACCTGTAGTTTTATCAAATTTATTTGAGATAATTTTGATTGAAATTTTAATAAAAAATTCGTTCAAAATATTATATTTTTATAATTCTAAGACGATGATCTAACATTTGCGTCATTTTGCACAGCCTCAAAAGATAGGACATTAAAATACCTATATTTTTAGTCTTTGAGTTTTTCTAGATCTACATAAAGTTGAATCATTCACAGTTTTTTTAGTTATATGATTATTTTTAAAAAATAATATAATTATTTTTAAAAAATAAATTATGTAGTTTATAATTTATATAAAAAAATGTTATATTATAATTTATAACATGAAATTTTAATCTTAAATATGTAAATTTATTAGATCATATATATTTCAATTAAATATCAAACATATATAATATATTAATTATATTTATTGTCTATTATTACCAATTTAATATAATTATAGTTAATTATATATACCGTATATTTATCATCTCAAAAAATAAATAAATAATAAATTATTTTTAAAATTATAAAATAATTTTTAAAGAATGAAATTATTAATCATATAATAGGAATAAATTTTTATGAATAAAATTAAACTCTCTAACGTATAAATTAACATCTCTAAGTGAGGATTGCATTGTTATATTGTTATGAATGGTTTATTTATATATATTGTTATATATTCTATACTATTATTATGTCATTCTATACTATTATAGTTATTCTATATTTATTTTATATAAAAAAAAGTTTTAAATGAAAAGTTTATCGTTATAGAAAATTGAAGTTGTGTAATTAAATTTAATGTCAAGAACATTATTTTGGTGATTAATGAAATTAATGGATTGTATTTAAAATAATATTTCTCATTAAATGTAATATTTATTTTAACAAAAATAGATAAGAAATGTTAACTTTAATAAAAAATAAAATTTTTTATTAAAATAAAATTTTTGGTTAAATAGTTACTTTATATATATATATAATATATATATCAGGCCGTGGGATCCCAAAAACCCATATTAAGTATCTTTCATGCGGCCCTCCAAGACTAGCCAATCACCAGGCAACAAATAAAATTAGTGGCTGAATTATAGCCGCTTATTAAAGACATAATTGGGGAGGTGTCGGATAAAGATGATTGATTGGGTAGACCAGATTACCGAAACAAATAAATTATTAAGTGCCATGTGTTACGTTTAATTAATTAGTATAGATTCATGTAGGGTGCATGATGCATGGGCGGCGCACTTTGTCTGGCAGTCGGCAAATAATTCGTGACATTATAAGGTATAAAAAGATAGGAGAGACAAAAGAAAATTGATGTGTGCTAAGAATCTAGGAATTGGGCTGATTTTTAATTAGCAATAATAATAAATGGAAGCTGAAAACTGATCTGGACCTACATGATGTGCCATGACTTGTGGATAGGGCAATTCGAGTAGTACTACTTATCGACATCTTAATTATTACAATATGTATTGTTTTTTCCTTTTTCTTTTTTCTTTCGCGAAAAGGTGGAAAAAAATATTCATGATTTGGGTTTTGCTTATTTAATTGGTGCTACATGATCTGCATACATAATATAAATATATATATATATATATATATATATATTAGTTACTTTTATAATATTTTGCGCGACATTTTTTTTTTATCTTATCATAAACTAGGGTTATGATCATCATCATGCTGAGATTAATTGCTTATATAACTATTAACATTTAAGAGTAGTGATCTATAATACACACAATTTTACACACATGAATATTATACGCGTACTGATCGAGTAGCAAGCTGATCATTTTATTAGTGTTTTCTTTTTTAATTTAAGTTGCAAATTTTAAAATTTTTCTCACTTTCAGGGGCTGACACATCAAATGGACCACGATTATGTAAGTACTAAAATTGTAAGCATATATAGATTAGCAATATTGCTATTCATGAATCATCATGATAGGCGTCTATACTATAAGCCATCCACATGAAACCTTACAAATCAAATTATGGTATGTAGATGGTGTGACGTAGTGTAGAAGCCCATAAATAGAGTACTTATTCTATATAGATAGCATTTTCCTAATATTTAGTTAGGAAAAATAATATTCTCAAGCGAGTGTACAGTAGACTACACACATATAGTAAAGTGCTTTTATATTATAATTTGATTTAAAAAATAAATCTTACAAATCAAATTCTATAATCTAAGTGGTATGGATAGTATACTCTCTATAGATACCGATTTGAGAATAGAATAACTTATTAATTATATAACCGCATGTAATAATATTGAAGAAATACAAATCCATAAGTTGAAGGTACTTAATAATTAGTCCTAAAGATAATATATCCAATTAGACTATCTAGCTAGCAAACATCAGCCAAATAAATAATTGTAGTCAAGGAATTAAGAGGCTTTCCATATTATCTGAATCGGAAGTACTCATAAGGATAGTATTGGAAATATGTCATCACGCGTAGAATTTAATATATATATATATATGAGTATCAAAATTCAAAAGATAGGAACAGAGAATCGCATGCGTGGATGGATTATATGTTATATGTATGTATGTATGTACATGGACGGATATTATCTGTCATTGGTTCTAATTAAGTAGATCTCTAAGGTTCCGATATATTTATTTTAATCTATATTAACTGTTTGTTATGATTATTTTTGGCTCAATCTCATTTTTGTTTATTTTACAGTTTGCTTCTTCTTTTTTTTTTTTTTAATTCCTTAACATTTGTGATGAATGTAATTAGTGCAAATACTATTTTTTTTTTTTGGAAGTGATTATTTCTTATGATAAAATTTCTTCGTAAATAATTATTTGCAATTAATTGTACGTGGAAAATATTATTTGTTATGAGATTATTTTATTGAGAACTGTGTTGTGGAAAAAGATAACATTTATCATCAAAACGGGAGGAATGTTTCGTCACAAAAGGTTTCTTCTTACCATACATTTTGGTGGAAAAAAAAAAAAATCAACCCACCATACATCCTGTGGAAAATACATATCTTTTTCCATGGTAGAGACGGCATCCCATCAGTATTTTTGACAGATACAACTTCTTTTTCCCACCACCGAAAATTGCAAAGAAAATTTACTTATTCCCACAAGTCAAATTTGTTGTGGAAACTAATACTTTTTCAGCGAGGTATTTGCGACGAGTAACCCACAGGCCATTTTTTGCAGAATAAATATTTTTTTTACAAAAAATGTACATTTTGCTTTGAAGTACTTTTGTGGAAAAAAAGGGTATCTGTTTGTAGTGAGCTTGGATTGAAAGATCAATATCATGAGTTTGCTAAAAATTTCAAACATAAAAATACTCCATAGGAGCGTTTATATGTTTCCAGACCATACTACATACATATATATATATATATATACATATATATATATATAGGGGCAGCATTATGATTTAGTATTCGGAAAGTAATTGACAAAGTGGGTATGTGTGAGCATAAATAATATGTGTTTTTTGTACGTAACTATATATAGAAACTATAATCATACTTTATAAAATTGTATACAAAAAGTAATTGTCTATAATCATCTTATAAGATAATTCTTCTTAGGATTTCCATAATTTGTTAGAGATAATTCAAAAAGACAAGAAATTAAATATCAATTTCGAAGTTTCACTTCAAATTAAGCTCGACGATTATCTTTTATAAATAAAACTCATTCATTATTATTTTGGAAGTAAAATTTTTGATAATTTAATTCTTTCTCAATATATATAAACTAATAAATAATTTACAAAAAGCTCATCTTCATTTGAGGGGGCAAATTATCTATATATTAAGATATCTTTAAAAAATTATATACTAAAATAAAATCTTAAAAAATTTTGGAGACGGTAGCCCCCCAAAAGACCATGTAGGTCTGCCCCTATCTATATATACATATATACACACACGAAAAGGAAGTGATTGATCATATTATTTAATTTTCAATCACGATGGACTTACAATTATTTTGTAATTAATTAACATTAATTCATTTTAAATCATTTTGATACTTCATTTTATTTTTATTGAATTACCCTTCATTTTAAATAGAGTAATAAACTAATTATATAATGTAACATCCCGTTCTAACACTAAGCTACTTCCAAAAAAAAAAAAGTTTTAGATTTATATGTGCGAAATACTTTTTTGATTTTTCTTACTTGTTATATCTTTTTTAGACTACGTGCCTAATTTATTTACGGGTTTCAGTCCATATTTTTATCTTTGAAATATTTCTTGTCATTTATTTTTTTGAAAGATTTGTTTTTTTTCTCAAACAAAATAGAATTAAAACTCTTCTCAATAGATATTTTAAACCCATCTTTCAATTTGCACGCTTCCTTTTAGTAAAGTTTTCACAACACGTTATCTCTCATTTATCTGCTAGTATTTCTAGTTTTAAAATTTTCAAATACACGTTTCACATTTCATTTCTCAGTTAAAAGTCGTAATACATGCTTCATCCTATTCTTCCTAGGGCTTCAACCATCTTTTAGGCATCATCTCATGCACGTAGAGACCCCCATCAACGGCGTCGTTCGGTACATTCTATAACTAGTCTTCCCCAACTGTTTCATTTAGTCTTGGCATCCCGTATTTTGCTCTACCCTGATACCCACCTCACGCCCTTATAGTTGAGTTGTTTTACTTATCCACATTTCTGATTTTCAATTAAAACTCCCTCAACTGACCAAGTCACTCGGTTTTCCCTCTCATTTTATTCCTAGGGTATCCCACGTTATATATGTAATGGTAATCCAAATGCACTGGAGAAAACTATTTCTGCCGTAACCTCTACACCACATCTTAGCCAACCCCCTGAAACACCCATGCATGACCTGCACCAAGAGCCACCATGAAAATTGATTCTGCCTAAGCCCCATTACGAACTACCCAACGCCTCCATGTGTTAACTCTATGTGAAAGAAACTCTCGACGGACTAAGCCCAAATGGGATATGAAACCCACATTCGGTATGATCAACCTAAGCCCAGGCCTAGTCGAGGGTCCAGAGAAAGAGGGACGAACAAATCTCGAGCATCCATATTGTTGGGAGGGTGAGCTCGAGAAATCCCGATCGTCCGCTAAGCCAGAGATAGTATCAGATTGAGAAGACAACATATCCCCCCCCCCCAAACGTCACCATCAACTTTGCATTAATGCCAACAAAACCTCTTTCGGTCTGTCATAGCACTTCATTGAATGCAAAGCCAATTCAGGTATGCTACATTAATTGCAAGACTGGATAGGGAGGGTGCCACATTAATTATTGCCCATAATTCAGCCTAGCCAAGCATCGATCAAAGGGATTAAACCAACGGAGATGGGATGGAAAGGAGCAGACATCACTTGCCGAGTGATGACCGAATAGTGTTAGCGTGTGTCACCAACTTCACCTTCCCCATCCTCATCCACAAAAGGAGCACGCGACACCTATAAATAAAACCTAGTCCGCCCAGAATTAGGTTAGAATATACATTCCTTCGCTTTTCATAACACTATCTTATAGCCATTTATCCGAAATTAACTTTATCATCGAAGAGGTCTCGGACCTCAACCCCACTCTTATCTTCATTTTTCAGGAAGAAGTCAACTGGGAATCTCGGAGGGCTGGGCTGCGAAATATGTTCCGAACAATGGCGCCGTCTGTGGGATACTGATTCCATAGAAGCGTACTTTTTGCATACCAGCTACAATGTTGCTCCAGGCGGCTAGTGGCAAACAACACTAAGACCCCACCATGGAGGGGAGGCTAAAAGAAATGGAAGAAACCATAAAGAGGCTGACCGAGGAGAATGCTGCCTTGAAACAGCTCGGCGAGGGACCTTCGGCACACAACTAGGCTAGCCTCAATGAGAACGTGAACTCTCGACACCATGACGAAAACGACGCGTCCAAGGTAGAGCGATGCCGAATGCATGCCATGCTCAAGGAGCTTGGAGATAAGTACGCTGAAATGGCTAAATTGATTGACCTACCCCAGAGGTCTAGTTTGTCGCAGGGTAGCGCGGGAACACCCTACAGTTCTAGCGTTATGGCAGTGCCCCTCCCACCGAAATTTCGGGTCCCCCCAGTGGAGCTATATGATGGATCCCAAGACCATGTGGAGCATTTGGAAGCCTTTAAAAGCATGTTAGCTTGCACGACTATCCAGGTGAAGTGGTGTGCTGAACGTTCCCCCTAACACTAAAGGGGACGGCCCGAACATGATTCAAAACCATTCCCCTCGGGTAGATCGACAGTTTCGAAGGATTGGCCCGGCTCTTCACTACCCAGTTCATGACCAATTGGAAGATGAGGCGCCCCACAACGTATCTCTTAACCATCAAGCAAAGAGAGATGGAAAGCCCAAAGAGGTACCTGGCAATATTCAACAGAGAAAGAATAACGATTGACAATCAAGATGAAAAGATCATACTAGTTGCACTCTTGGGTGATATATGGCCCAAAAACCACTTCATGGCTGAGATAGCCCGAAAAACCCCGACAACCTTAAACGGGTTCATGGATCAAGCTGATGGATTCATTAACGCTGAAGATACCCTCGAAACCTTAACAACCCCACGACGCGGAGAACTTCAACAGGCCGACCATATGATGACTAACGATAAGGAAAACTTTGATCGACACAGAACCAGAAGAAACTCCCGGTTGAAAAAAAGAGACAAGATCCCCCACCGGAGCACAAGCCTCCACTACGATTGCATGCCAGTCTAGCAGTTGAAGATCGCTACTTGCCAGAGTCAAGGTGGGAGTCGAACCAGAAGAGGTGATGAAACATGTACTGCGAGTACCATAGGTCACGTGGGCACAACATGGAAGACGTCAGGCTCTCAAGAAGAGGCAGGACGACGATCGGCGGCATATCCAAAGGGGAAAAATCTGATCCAAGTTACCCCAGTCGGGAGCCAGAGGCTGTCCATAGCCCAGATGTCCCCATGTCTAGCCACCCACTCGGTGAAATCGGGACCATCGTAGGTGGGATCCTTAGAGGAGGAACTACCTCCTCCTCTCAGAGAGCACACACCCGAAAAGCTATGTACGAGAAAGTTTACATTCTGAGGAACATTCAAAGGGGAGGAGAACGAGCCCTTAGGGGAGTGCCAATCATTTTTTACGAGAGAGATGAAGAATGTGTCATTCACCCACATGACGATGCATTGATTGTCGCCATGCTGATGGCTAATTTTACAACCAAAAGAATATTGGTTGACAATGGAAGCTTGACCGACATCTTATTTTGGGAAGCCTTTACACAGATAAGGATCGATCACAACCAATTTCAACCCATCCAAGCACCACTTAAAGGTTGCACAGGTGAAGCAGTACACCCTGAAGGGGTCATAACCTTTCCGGTCTTGGTAGGCTCAGCACCCAGGATTACATTAGTCATGGCCAACTTCCTCGTCATAAAGGCCCCCTCCTCCCATAATGCTACCTTAAGAAGGCCAACCTTAAAAAATTTAAAGGTGGTCACTTTGACCTACCACCTCAAAATAAAATTTCCAACCAGCAGAGGGGTGGGAGATGTCAGAGGAGAGCAAGTCGTGTCCAGAGAATTTTACGCTCGAGAGTTAAGGTAAAATGCCAAACTGGTCGCCATGAAGGCCGTCGGTCCCAAAAGCACCGACCTCCCGCCACCTCCTCCTAGAGTAGACTGGGATGATGAGATTAGAGATGAGGAGACTTTGCGACAAGAAGAAGCCAATGAATTGTTGGAATTGGTCCCGGTCGACCAGACAACGGACCGTGGGGATGGGAACCAGAAAGAGCCCCAAATTGAATGCAGAGCTCAAAAGCCTCCTCATCAAGTACAAGGATGTGTTCGCCTGGACACACACCGAAATACTCAGGATCGACAAATCAATTATAGAACATCAATTGTGCATTGACCCGACAACTCGAAAAGTTAAGTAGAAGCGAAAAAGCTTTTGTGCTGAGAAATATGCAGTCATAGCAGAAGAAGTTGACAGGCTATTGGCAGCAGGTTTCATTCGGGAAGTTTACTATCTGGAGTGGCTGTCCAATATTGTGCTTGTGAAAAAGACGAGCAGAAAATGGCAAATGTGTGCGAACTTCACCAATCTTAATAAAGCTTGCCCTAAAGACAGCTTCATTCTACCACGCATCGACCTCATTGTAGACTTGACCGCCGGACATTCCCTTCTCAGCTTCATGGATGTATATTCAGGCTATAAACAAATCAAGATGAGCCTGAAGGATGAGGGGAAAACGACGTTTATCAAAGACCAAGGGCTCTATTGCTACACCGCTATGCCTTTCGATCTCAAAAATGCTGAAGCAACCTACTAACGTTTGGTCAATTGAATGTTCAAAAATCAAATCGGAAGAAAGATGGAGGTTTATGTCGACGACCTTCTAGTCAAAATTCGAAGTCCCAATGGCCATTTAACAAACCTCAGAGAAGCCTTCTCTGTTCTACGACACTACTAGATGAAACTTAATCCAGCTAAGTGTACATTCGACATGATTTTGGTATGGTCTCTGAACGAGGAATTGAGGCCAACCCAGAAAAGATCCAACCCATTCTTGGTATGGTGTCGCCATGAAATCTACAGGAAGTTCAGCGGTTAGCTGGTCGAGTCACAGCCCTCAGTCGATTCATCTCAAGGTTAATAGAGTGATGCCTCCCTTTCTTTTAGGTCCTCTGGAGGGCTCACGCGTGGATGCATCGTGTGAACAAACTTTCATTGAGCTGAAAGACTACCTAACTTGCCCTCCAATGCTTAGTTAGACCACCCCGGGAGAAACTCTTGTGGCCTACTTAGCAATCTCACCCCATGCCACTTTCGTGGTACTGGTGCGAGAAACGCACCAACGGCAGAGACTTGTTTACTATGTTAGCTGGGCATTTTGAGGTACCGAAGCCAAGTATCCTCGAATCGAGATGCTGGTATTTTCCCTCTTAGTAGCAGCTCGCTGACTACGCCCTTATTTCTAAGCACACTCAGTCAGGGTTTTAACGGACCTACTCCTCAAGACTATTATTTAGAAATCCGACACTTCTAGTCGGTTGGCCAAATGGGCAATTGAGTTGAGTGAGTTCGACCTGACTTTCCAATTGAGGATGGCAATAAAAGTATAAGTTCTGGCAGATTTCATAGCAAAATACACAGGATTTCCCGAGGAGATCCCTGACTAACCCCAGGGTCAGCTGTGGTAGTCGTACATTGACGGTTCCTCTTGCTGAACTGAAGGCGGTGCGGGAGTACATATCACCACTGCTCAAGGCTCCAAGCACAATTACGCCATAGAATTGACCTTTAAAGTAATCAACAATGGGACAGAGTACGAAGCACTTATAGCTAGAATGACAATTACCCGGATGCTAGAAGCGATTGAAGTGGAAGCTCGAACTGACTCTCAGATAGTAGTCAATCAGGTGCTAGGTCAGTACACCACGAAGAGTGAAAAGTTGAAAAAAAACTTACGGATTGTGTGCATTGAAAAAGAAAAATTCGATTACTTCTGACTGCAGCAGATACCGAGGGTGAAGAATCAATTGGCAGATCGATTAGCAAAAATAACGTCAGGAGGAGACGAACACTCACCTCTAGAACCCCCTTTGTTGGTTGCGAAGTTGCGACTATAGCCGCCGCCGCTCCTGATTGGGCAACAGATATCGTCAGGTACCTCAGAGCAGATAGGCTCCTCCCTGATCTAGAGGAGGCACGAAAGATTAAGAACATGTCAGCAAGGTTTGTCTTGATCGAGGGAGTATTGTGTAAAATGGGCTTTGTAAGATCCCAGATTTACGTATATTTTTACGCATTATTTTATTTTCAGTATTAATTATTTTAATTTATTTTAATAATATTATTGTTTGTATTTTATTTGTTTAAAATATTTATTTGATCTATTAGTTAGCTAATATCAGTCTTACGTTGTTTTATATTTATATTTAGTTACATTACTTTTCTTATTTATTTTAATGTGAGATAATTATTTTAAAGATTGGAATTAAATTCTTTTATTTTATTATACGATTTTAATCGATATGCTTTCTTTATATTAATTATTGGTTTATAATTAAAGTGTATTTGGTTTAATCTATTTTATTGTTGGGCTTAAATATTTTATTTAATTTATATCGAATTGTAGTACTTTCAATCGACTTTTATTTAATTTATTGTGTTCTTTATTTTTAGTTAGCCTTCATTTATTTGTTTTCTTTTTCTCTTTCTTTTCTTTTCTTTTTCTCCTTTTTCTTTTCTAGCTACCCTGTTTTCGGCCCCAGACCGTGCGAGCTTTCCCCCTCCCCTATTTTACCTCTCGCCCGTTTCTCTCATCGCCACCCAGCGCCACCATCGGCCACCCACCAGCGACACCGCCCAACTCAACCTCACCCTCACATGCTGGCGAGTCCAATGGTACTAGTGGTGTCATCTCCGGCCACCCTACCTCCCTCACACAGCACATAACCGAAAATGGGTTTAATGGATTTTTACCCATTTTCTGAGGCCGTCGCTGGTCACCTTGGCCTCCGACCACCACCACTAGACTCCCCACCCTCCGGCGAGCATAACCCACCGTCGGTAGCCACCCCAACTCTTCTCTCTCCTCCACCCAAAATGGGTCCTAAAACGAGTATATCCTCGCTACGACGCTGTCCGACCGCCGTGTGTCTCATCTCCGCCACCAAAAGACTCCCCTTGCTCAGCCGACCAACCCCCTAACTCAGTTTCCCCAATTGCTGCCCCACCTTCCCTATACGAGCCCAAACCTGAAAATAGGTTTTCACCCATTTTGAGCCTAATCCGCCACCTTTCGGTAGTTGTGCCGTCACACCACCACCTCCATGAGATTCCCCACCTTCTAAAGAGTATCTCCCTAAATTTTGGTGTCAAACCGAGCACTTTAACCTAACGTACAAGTGACCGCTACAAGCGCTGCGGATTGACGTCTGCTCAAGGATTTACGCTTTTACCCGCTGTAAGTACTTTCCAAACGAATTTTGAGATTTAAATATATTTTGCATTAACAACTCTGTGTTTGGTTGATGATTGGATTTATTAAATGCTAGATATTTGTTCATGGTGGTATGCATTGTGTAATTGGATGCTTATTTATGTGTATATTGATATTTGGGATTTCAATGTGAGATTTGGTGTTTGGATTTTAATATGAGATGTGGTTATTGGGTTTATGAATTTTAATAGTTTTTTGCTGAGTCATAACGGGGACGGCGATACGTAACGCCCGTTGTGATCAGTGTGTGTGTGGATAAAATAATGAGGACGACGATACGTAACGCCCATTATGGTCATAGTATGTGAATGACATAATGGGGACGGCGATACGTAACGCATGATTGATAGTGAGTGGATGACATAACGGGGACGGCGATACGTAACGCCCGTTATGGTCATTTGGTGTGCATTGCATATCGAAGACGGCGATACGTAACGCCAGCTATGAAATGAGTGTGTATGAATTATAATGGGGACGACGATACGTAAGCCCATTATGATTGGTGATGTGTGTATGTCATATCGGGGACGGCGATACGTAACGCCCAGTATGATTAGATTTACGGATATGATTTTCTGGAAAATTATGGATAATTTTTATTGGAGTTTTATTGTGATTAAAATGGGATTTTGGCATGTGCTATTTTATTTATTTTGAGGAAGATGATTTTAAACTTTATGCATAAAGTATCATGTTCATGAATATTGTTGTTGTTGCATGAGTATATTTATATCTTATGGTTTGGTTTGGTTGTACTTACCTGTGATGCCATTTTGGTATCGTAGATTTTGGATGCAGATGTCGAGGAGGCTAAGCCTGAGGAGGCGGCTTCATCGTTAAAACATTTATTTATAAATTTTTATCTTGGAAAATTGTTTTCCTCTTTTTATAAATATGTATTTGTTAAATTTGTATTTCGGATGACTGTATTAAATCTCCTGTTGAAAAATTTATATTATAATAATTTGTAAAATATTTCTAAAAATTCTGGTACTTAGTTATCGACTTAATTTATCCGCTGCTTTTATTTATGTGTGTTACGTGTTCACACACTTAGCACTTGACGTTGGGAGTGCGTGAACCGTGTTGTCAGCATCCCGACGCCTCAATTCTCGTGTTTATTTTAAAGAGAATTTGGGGGCGTTACAGGCTTCTTCGACCAAAGGGGATATGAAGCCCACAGTCCATAGGATCAACCCTGAGCCCATGCCAAGTCGAGGGTCCAGAGAAAGAGGGACGAGCAAATCTCAAGCGTCCATACCAAAGTTTTGAATACCGTACTAGTACCAGTACTGGTCAAGGCACTGGAATGAAATATTTCGATACCGGTACCGTTTCGTGTACCGTTTCGAAATAATCTATTTATAAAAAAAATTATATATATAAATACATATATAAATTATATTTCAAAAAATAGTCAATATATGAATAGATTATATATATATATAAATACATATATATAAATAATTTAGTCTAAATTGAGGCAAAAAAAAGCAAGAAATGAAAAATAAATAAATAAAATCCGGTACGGCTGGTATAGGCCGGTACGGCCAGTATTTGGGTCGATACGGTACAAGCAGTGTACCTGTATCGCCCAAGTGACTAGTATGGTACTGCACCAAAAACAGTGATCCATACTGTTAGGAGGGTAAGCCCGGGCAATCCCAATCGTCTACTGAGCCAGAGATAGTATCAGATTGAGAAGACAACATATCTCTCCCCACCTTACTACCGACTTTGCATTAATGACAACAAAACATTTTTCGGTCTGTCAGAGCACTTCATTGAATGCGGGGCCAATTCAAGTGTACTACATTAATTGCAAGACTGGATAAGGAGGGTGCCGCATTAATTATTGTCCACAATTCAGCCTGGTCGAGCATTAATCAAATGGATTAAACCGGCAGGGATGGGATGGGAAAGAGCAGACATCACTTGCCGAGTGATGACTGAATAGTGTCAGTGTGTGTCACCAATTTCCCCATCCTCTTCGCAGAAGGAGCACGCAAACACCTATAAATAAAACCCAGTTTGCCCAAAATCAAGTTAGAATATACATTCCTTCACTTTTCATAACACTATTTTAGAGTCATTTATCCGAAACTAACTTTATCATCAGGGAGGTCTTGGACCCTGACCCCACTCTTATCTTCATTTTTCAGGAAGAAGTCGACTGGGAATCCCGGAGAGCAGGGCTGCGAAATACGTTCCGAATACTCTAATTCTAGCCGTGGATCAAGAGAAAACGACTCCACTGCCAGCCCACACTACGCTACCAACACTCACACCATATCCCCACAAGATAAGCCACCATTTCAAGGCGAAAACCACTCAAAGCTGCCCCTACACAACCGTCGCCTGTCACCGAAAAACTCCAAGTCATACTCTGTTTTTGCACCAATGAAATAGAGGATTTCTTTTTCTTCCTACAGAAATCCATCACCCAACCCAACCCCACGCCACAAGATGCCACTTCTTGTCGAAAACCAACCAAAATCTGTGGATAGCACCACACCAGTCCACCATGATCCTCTCGGTAAGCCCACGTTGTGTGATTCCTCCACTGTTTCCCACTGGTCTTTTTTGACCTTCACGTTAGTTTTCTCTCTTCCTCTCTTTCTCATGCTCTCTCTCTTCTTTCTCTTCCATAGAACATGTCGCCACTTTCAGCCTCGCTACCGTAGACATTTCACAACAGTCACCCAATGCTGATATCCTTTTCTCTATCGCGAGTTGAATCTTCTGTTGATGAGTTGTTTCAGTCGCATGGTCTTTCTAGCTTAGCTTCTGATATTGTGTTGTAAAGTTCAACTTTAGCCATGCATTTTATTGTGTTTACTAATAAAACACCCTAACTTTAAGTTGGTTTTATATTAAGTACTGTTTGGTTTTGTGAAAGAGTTTTATTTTTGTAACCTATAAAGAAAATAGAGTTTTGAATTGTATTATTCAGTAATAATATATGGTTTTAAAATATGAATTTTTTGAAGTAAACAGTAAGTACCAAAGTTTTATTTTGAACCTTTAAAAGAATGCTTCTGATTTAACGATAAGTGTTATTTTTTCTTACTTAAAATTTTTTTATATTTTTTTTATAGGAGAATCGTTAATTTTGCAAGAGTATATTTTTGGGTTGGCTTTGGGTTCTAAAGTATTTTGGGTTCGGGTTCTAAATTAATTTTGAGTCAGGTAAGATTTTTACTACAATGAATTTTCGCAGATTCAAGTGGGTTGTTTTCTACTTTCCATAATGGATGGGTGTTTGAGTTGAGATTGGGTTAGAGAAATTAGGTGAATATAAGAAATTTGGAAAATTATGGCCTTTTGGAATTATGAGAATTGTGAGTTTTGAGGAATTAAAATAGGATAATTGTTAAGCTTCTCAGGCTTTAATGTTGAAGTCCATGTTCGATCAAAAATTTATGAAATTTCGTGATCATTTTATAGGTGATGAGTATTTTGGTTCAGCATTATTGAAGAAATTTCTGAAAGACTAAGAAGTTCAAGTAAGTGGGGTTTATATGCTAACTTTGTCTAAAAAGAAATGAAATGAGATTTGCTTTGAAAATCTGCATCTTATTTTTGACAAGAAGGTAAAAAACGACCTCAGATGTTTATTCTGTATATTTATAAAAAATTGTAAAAGATAGTATATTTCTGACACGACTGATATAGACATGAGCTTAATTTTGTGCATTGTTTCTAAATTGAAAAAAAGCAAACATGAGTTTGTTGAAAAAATATTGTTTTTGGTGAAATAGAAATGTTCTAGTTTATGATAGCTAAAAGTTTTGCTGTGAATAAATGAAGAAGTTTTGATTTTGATTTTGAACATGTGAAATGATATGAAGTTGTTCAGTACTTTATTTTTTATAAGATGTGGCATCTGAAAACTTTGGCATGAGACTCTGAATATGTATTCTGAAAGAAAATAAGATTTTAATGTTCTATTTTGTTACGGCCTTACCACGGGTAAGAGTAGTGGGTAAGTCACAACCACGGGTAAGAATAGTGGGTAAGGCCTTATCACGGATAAGAATAGTGAGTACGTCCCAACTATAAGTAAGAATAGTGGATACGGCCTGACCACATGTTATAAATGTTGTACAACCCTACAATGAGGGTTAAATATGATACTTGTCCCGATATGATGCTATGAGATTATAACGATATGATGTTTCAGATTTGATACGCTAAAAGGTTTTGTCTTTGGAAAAAGACTATTATTATTATTTTAGAAATATTTCGTTCTGATATTTTATAACAAGTTTGTTTCTGCATTTTGGAAGTAAAAGCTGGTTTTTCGTACTCTAAAAAATGAGTAAATGTTTTATTCTGCATGATGAAATTGCAAATGCTCATGTTTACATACTACATGCTCACTGCTTATTGAGTTGATAGCTCACCTCTTATTTCTGAATATTTTTTAAATAAGTTTGAATATTTCAGCCAAAGATCAGATTATGAAGTATTGGATGAGATGACTTAAGAATGATATATTAAGTATAGAGAGCTTCTTGATGAGAAATTTATTGTATTGTGGTGACTTAGCCCAGTTTGGATTTAACAGTCTTCTCAATTCATCTCAACTCAACTCTATTTCATCATTACACTTTTTCAATTTTTCATACAAAACACAAATCCCTATACACTTTTTTCAAATCCCAATACACATTTTTTAAATCTCAATTCAATTTTTTCAAATTTTAAAATGATAATAATAATAATAAATAAATTAAATTTATCTCAACTCATCTGCATTTAGAAATTATTTATATTGAGGAATTAGTTTGAATCAAGATTTCTTCATGATTTTGAAAATTTTGAGTCTATAATTATACTGTTGAAATATGAGTTTAAGTGATAGTAAGTAACTCAGTGACTCCTACGGGACCGAGGCGTTACATATAATATATACTAATTATAAACTCAAGAATTTACGCCCTTCTTGATGAAATGCTTTCATGACATCTTTTTATCTTTTTGGCCTATCGACTAGGAGTGTGCAACCGGATCTGGATATCCAGCTATAACCGAATCTGGTTCTTAAAATCCAGGTACTTATCCGCCTAAATGAATCTGGATTCAATTCAGGTGGATAACCAGATTAATTTCGAATATTTGATTATAAATCGAATATCCGCATTTTTTTCATTTTTTTTTAAAATCCAGATATCGCAATAACCGGATTACATCCGCATGCCACGAACACAAGTAGCATCCATTACTTTTGATAGAAATCTCGACAAATGGAATGGATCATAACAGGTCAAGTATGATGCTAAATATCGAATAATGGTAAATCCTACGTTCCAAACAAAAAGAGATATAGAAGTTCCCAAGATAACAAAATCAAACTAGCAGTTGTAGGTTTTGTGACATGCAATCTGATGTTTAGGTTTTGAGGAAACGAATAATGAAAACCAAAATCGTAAATTCAGAAAAAAAAAAATATTTCTCATTATGACTTTGTAACAGGGATAATTTCCAAACGGTAAGTAGCGACAGCGAATGGAGAAACGAACGGACGGCAAATGAACTAAGGAACGAACGGCGAAAGAAGTGAGAACTGTGTCGAGATCAAGAGAGAGATTTTGTCGAGTAAAATATGATTTGTAAAAGATAACTGGTTACGGATATTTGGTTTAAAATTTGGATCCGTAACCGGATACAGGCGAGCATAAGATTTTCTGTATCCGCCCAGATTCAATCCAGGCAGTTATATGTTCGGTTAAAGCCGAATTTCTAGGTTTCAATCCAAATTTAAGAAAAATTAGATTTAAATGGATACCCTTACTATCGTCATTTTTTTATGTCCGGGGAAAAATATGCTTTTTGTGATCATGTTGACTTTTCATCTTTTTCTGCCATATCTTGGTCGGAATTACGATCACATGATGATGAATGCATCATCATGCATCTTGAAGCACAAATAATTTTATTTCCTTGTGATACCTTTGTACGGTCCAGCCCATTAGTAGAAGTACTAGGCCTTTTTTCTTTTTGTCATTGGGGACGTCCATGGGCTACTGAAATGGTAGAAGCTCTATGTTTCTAATGGATTATTCAGAAGAAGAAGAATCCTTTAGCCACTATTTCCTTCTTACACATTTCACATCTTGCATGAACTTTTTTTTTTCTCTTTTTCTTATTAACAAAAATGAGAAATAAGAAGAATCTGATAAGATAAAAGAGTTTAAATAGAGAGAGCTTGATAAGAGAGAGGAAATTCAATGAAATGAGAGAGACTGTGAAATAGTGAGTAAAAATAGTGAGAGAATGAAATGATGAGAGAGATGGAAGTCGGATGAAAAGAAAAGAAAATTTTGACAAGAATTTAAAGAGAGTGAGTGAGGGGTTCGATGAGATGAGAGAGAGTTTGAGGAGAGAGGTAGAGCTTGATGAGAGAGCGGATCGATGGGATTGAGGAGTTAAAAAATAATTAGTATTTGACCCGGTAAAAAATACGTATCTCTTCGATATCCGTCACTATCCAATACTAGTATCAGCCGATATTAGTATGGTATTCGAAACACTGATCTATAATGACTGATTTACAGAATTACTCTATTTGGAAATTCTCAGCTATTATCATGTGATCGTAATGTGGCCTCCGTCTGCCATACATACCGGTCTTTGTAAATATAAGAAAACCAATAAAAAAGATAATTAGTATTGTAAGCAACGCCGCAATTTCGAAATCTCCCCTCCGTCTGCCATCTCCCTTGTTTGAATATCCTTACGCCATTTTGATCTCTCCATAAGGCCGCAGCTGCTAGCTACTTTTTTTTTTCGGAGTTTCAAAGTTTATTCCTTTTGGAATTATGTTTACCAAATTCATGTTTGAGAAACCGGATCCACATTATTCCATCATGTGCTTTGGACAAAGTACTTTTCATTGCTTGGGTGATTGTATTAAATATCTGCACTGAAGAAAACAAAATTAGAAGCCCATAATCTTACAAATAGCTAAACCTATTTTCTTTGTCTCTTTCTCGATTTTTTAATGGATTATTACCCAGATAAAATAGAACATCACGATGGTTTGAGCGTCGATCTAGAGCTACCTCTCTGTTTAGGGCTTGTTATCCAAGATAATTAGCCCAAACGACGACATGGAAAGAAACGGAGAGATCCTCATTGGATTTATATACAATAAATGCAAAGTCATAATTTTACATAATATTAATATAAGATTTTTTCATAATTTGGTTATTCTACTCAAAATCTAGTCTTACAAGATTGCACTATCCATCTATTACTTAAAATAATAATAAATTAATAATACTATTTTTTAATTTATTTTTTCATATTTTACAATTCTACCATGCATGCACTCATATGTTAATTAATAATCAAAATTATAATTAACATATAAATGGAAGAGACAAACTATAATTAAGTACGTAGTACCAGAACCATCATGATGTGCTTCAATTATTTTTTTTAAGTATGGGTGAACAAAACTAATTAATAGCAGAACAATAAGTTAATGCAATTAAACAAATATAATGCAAGACGTTTAATGAGGGACAACAACGCTTCAAATGCAAAGTGATAAAAATAAAAGCATAAATTTTTTTTTTTTATAATTTTGGTTTAGCTGTAGTTACAGTAAACATCAAATATGAATCAAGAGGTTAATTTATTGCAGCTAGAAGTCATTATATTTTATATTTGCATAATCTAATGCAGTATATTTTTATATTCTATTATCCAAACTCTTTATTTTATTTGTATTTGCATAATCAGAGTCCTATGAGGAAATAGGGAGGATGATCGATTGGAGCTAAAAATTAATGAAAGTTGAAAAAAATAGATTATGATCTATATAGTATCGTAGGTGTCCCATCTGTTTGTGACATCCTTATGTACTATTGCAGCACTGATCTCAATGCTTTTGTATTATATAGAAATGTAAATTATTTGAAGAATGCTCTAAAAAAGAATTCCAGCCGATTATGTAAAAGGAATTGTAAAATACAATGAGCGCCTAGGACTGAATTATTTTACATTGTATTTAAAAATAAATTGTAAATATAAAAAAATATATGAATATTGTAAATTTATTGGTAGAAAGGAAATATTTTAAAAAATAAAAAAGAATATTTAAATGATATAAATATAAATAAATAAATAAATAAGTTGATGGATAATATATTGTAAAAATTAATATATAAAATAAACATAAGATATATCTTGATAATATAATTTAAATGATAGAATGAAGAATATATTTGGAGTGCTCAACACATGACCTAAAAGGGCCAAAACAATATGACGTCTTCACCCAAGTTTTTTAATCCGCGTTTCCATCTTCGAGGTCTGTAAATATATATGTAAGTTTATAACGAGTGAAAAATATTATATATTAACTAATATATAATTTATCTCTCTTTTTTTTTTTTTTTGTAGCAAACAAACTCGATGTGAAAGAGAACAGATCTCTGGCAAACAAATTTAATTAATTTACTGTACCTAAAAGAACATTAACATAGATGATAAAAATAAACTATCTGAGGAAAAAAAAAAAAAGAGATAAAAGTATAAACTAACTACAGAGGAATTCGATAGTTGCGTAGAAATTCCTCTGATTAGACAGTTAAGTAGAAATTCGATAATCACATTATTTTATCCAAAATGATATTAAGCAGTCTTGAATAATTAATGTTGATGATGTTGATATAGATCGAATGTGTACAACACAACCGACATAAAACCTGTACTGATGAGTGGATCAAAAGTTAACCCTTTTCGTACAGTGCTACTACTGTTGATTCACATGTTGAACACAACCTAATTGGGAACCACTCCGCCCTCCAATTTTCAACATGAACTCGTGACTGGCATTGCAGGGTTCAACATCAGCTTTTGATTCAAATTTTAAATTAGTACAAGTGTTTGCTTAATCACGAGAGAACTTTTTGTCGGCTTCATGAGTATTATTATTGCATATGCCTGTCTCGCACATAATAATTTCATCAGCTGAAACTTGCATATTATTAGCACCTAGGTTAGTTGGAAACAACCTATTCATGAAGCTAGGGCAATCGAAAACAGTTTGAAACAATATCATTAACTTGCATAAATTATTGAAAAGGCGCCATAGATATATATTTGATACAAAACAAATTATCTGCAACTAATTTTCTTGGCCGAAGGTCACATGCATGCGTCATGTGAATAACGGATGATCATTTGTATAACCTTTCTACGTTACCCACTAAACCTAAACCACCCCTTGCATGGGTTAGCACTACCAGCCACGCACGCGGGCTTTACACAGAGACCGTGGATGATCTCCTTCCGTGGGTATCGAATCACCATCGATCGGCCAAACCCTTTAGAATAATTCTAAGCTGAAGCCCCTGTAGAAGGCAGCCCAGCGACACACCCAACAAAATGACTAAAAACACTCCCCTAAGAGTCCCTTTCACGTTCTCCTTTCGTAACCTCTCTCTCCTTACACTTTGCACCCGAGTTCTCCCAAACTGCTGTCTTTTCCTCGTCATCTTCTGCCCCCAAACCCTAATCCTTTTCCCATCGCTAACCCATTCCCTCCGAAATGTCGTAACAATTCATCGCGAAGCCCACCACGTGATATATTTCAAGGTAGAGTACTGCAGCATGCTGCAGGCCAGTTGCCTCTTGGACTAATTGCTAGTACTGTGACAGCTTAGCTCAGCAATTTGCTGCAATTCGTACATTCTTAAGCTGGCTAAAGTACTCTGTCAGATTTTAAGTTCTTATTTAAATTTAAAAATAAAATAAATTAAAATAAATTTAATTTAAAATGAATTTAATTTATTTTTTAATATTATTATTATTTTTAAAATTAAAAAAAGTGTATGAAAGTTTAAAAAGATATATTAAAATTTTAAAAAGGTGTATAGAAATTTATATTTTATATAAAAAATTATAAAAATATAATAATGAAATAAAGATGAGTTGAGATAGGGGCGTACTCCGATTCTGAAATTGTCGGAGCTCGGAATTTCTGACTCTGACAATCATCGGAGTCAAAAAAATGTTCCAACTCCGACTCTGAAACACTATCGGAGGCCGACACTGATCGGAGTTTAGAATTCCGAACCCTGATCGGAGTTCTGATCGGAACTCCGAATTTTGATTCCTTTGGCGAGTTCGGTATGGGCCAAATTACACTCATTACGAAACTAAATGATCACAATTGGGCCATACTAATTCCATATGAGCTCATTTGTTCAATTGAGATGTATTTCTTGTGAAGAAATAAGTTAACCATACTTACTTAACATGTATGGTAGACTTGGCAACTGGCAAGTAATCAATCCATCAGTCATACAGTTGTCTAACATGCACGATCTTTGATAATGGAGCCAAATATTTGAGTTTCCCGCATAATCTCTCTGGGTTTACTGCGCATGGATAGGAAGTAACTTTTTATATTTTAACTTGCGTAAATGCGTTTAATGGTTGAAGCTGATTTGAGATAGAATAATTTTTTTTAATAAATAATAATAAAATAAGATAATAAAATAAGTTTTATGAGATTTATTTCAAATGAATTTTAATATATTTTAATATTATAATAAATTTAGATATATTTATAAAATTTTAAAAATTTATGAATTTTGTATATAAAGAAATGTTGAATTAAAATCTCATATGTAAATAAGTTTTGACTTGAGATGAATTTAATGATATGAGAATTGAGTATTTTAGATACTAGATTCAATTGAGTTGCCACAACTATTGATCTATACAGGTTTCAGTTTTCACTACTAAATACTAATTAGTCTTAAACAATTAAACAAAAAATACAAAGTAGTAATTACAATGCATAATACAAAAAATAGTAATACAAAAAATAGTCCAGGACTCTAGACTATTAATTCAAAAAATAATACAAAATATAAATTAAATTATCACTGATAGTCTGATGACTCTGATTCAATGGGACCCGTATCGATGTTACAAAAAAAAAAAAAATTACTGAAGCAAAGTAGTTTGTTGTTGGAACTTATACGGAATCGTATCTGAGATTAAGATAAAATCAAAATGTATTATTTTATAAAAAAAAATTAAAATTAACCAAACATGAAACAAATAACTATAAATTAGAGAAAAAATATACGTAACCGATAATTGCACCATCAGTCATCGGCAAGTATGGTAGGGTTGATAACTAAATCTGTGAAATCATAAATAGTATAAATTTAAATTTAAATAGATTTATAAAAATGAAATTATAAAAAATATTATTTAAATAATTTAATAATTATATAAACTTTGTTACTTTAATCATTTAAAAAGAATTAAATAAATTAATTTAAGTTTACCTGACTCAAGTCTATAGCTCGCGGCATCGATGACAATGCTCTCTAGTCCAGTAGGTACATCACTGAGCCAGTTTTGTGTGCAAATGAGGGCCTCCACAGTTGACGGTGACAATGAACTCCGGTAGGCATCCAACACTCGACCTCCAGTGCTAAATGTCGACTCAGATGCAACCGTAGTGATAGGAACGGCTAGTACATCTAGAGCAATGCGAGAGAGAATCAGGTACTTGGGTGAATTAGCTCTCCACCAAATCAAGATCTGAAACTCCTCACTAGGCTCCTCGACCTCTGCCAGTAAACATCGCTCAATCTCATTTGTACACTACAATGGATTTCTCGTTGACCGTGCATGAAACACGTTATGACGTTGAAGCCTCGAGATCAACTGGCTGCACTAGCCTGACTCGAACGAGCATCTATGGCTGGTCCTGAGCTCGAACTCGAACGTGAGGTACCTATGGCTCATGAGGATGAAGAAGGACTACTGGCACTATAATGGGTGTACAACTCGTTCAAATCTGCCTTGAGTGCTGTGATAAACACCTTAGCTTTCACTGTCCCGAGAACCTCTATTGCCTACCATTCTACCACTGCCAACTTCAATCGGGGGTCGAGGATCGATGTTATGAACAATAATCTATTTATCTTCTCAACTTGCCCCCAATGTTTATCATATTTGGACTGCATCTGTGATGACATACCAGATAACAATCCACTCGGGTCAGCACAACCTTCTTTCAAGTGGTGGTGTAGCATGGAGATCTCGTTAAACCACATGTTTGCCGTCGCATATGCGGATCCAGAAACCCGCATCGTGATGTCATAAAAGATTTGTAAAAATGTGACAAACTCGGATACATGTTGCCAATCGATGTTGTTTGGCGAACTGAGCCCCCTTCCATCAGGCTCCAGCAGGGCATACCTCAAACCTTCATCCTCAATCTCCAGCCGCTCAAATGCCTTCTGGTATTTTAGTGCCACATCCAACATCAGATATGTGGAGTTCCATCGAGTGGGAACATCCAGACACAACATCTTTGAAGACTCAACCCCAACCTGTTCTGCTATTGCCTTGAACTTTTGCAGCCTTTGGGGAGAAGTTTTTGCGTACCACACAATGTTGCGGACTTTTTTGATAGAGTCATCTACATTTTCCAACCCCTTAACTGTTTCATCATTGAAAAATATCTAATTATCATAATAATATAAAAAATGATACTATTTTCAAAGACTTTAATCATAAAAATATTAAAATACAAAATTAAAACCAGAAAGACTCACCAACAATAAGGTTGATTATATGAGCAGTGCATCGAATGTGGATATACTGGTCATTTTTAATCACATCTTCTCTCGCCCTCGTATTTCGGATAAACCATTCGATGGCGGTCTCATTGGCACCGACATTGTCAACTGTAATGCATAATATTTTTTGGATGCTCCAATCAACCAAACAATCATTCATCTCCGCTCCTATCGATGCACCCTTATGGTCAACTATTTTTTTAAATCCAATAATCCTTTTTTTAAGATTCCATTCATTATCAATGTAATGTGCTGTGATACACATGTACGAGGTATTCTGTACCGACGTTCATGTGTCGGTCGTAAATGATACTCTCTGACCAGTGATGGAGAACATCTTCTTCATTTCTGCCTTTTCCCTCAGATGCATTTTCATACAATCTCGCATCACTGTATAACGGGATGGGATTGGAAATCTTGGCTCAAGCAGTTTCACAAAATGCCGGAACCCACCCTTGTCAACCGTGGTAAAGGGCATCTCATCTTTTATAATCATCATCGCAAATGCCTCACGAAACATCTTCTCACTGTATTGAGGGACAACTAGATTCTTTATCTGTGTCCCTGTCCCATCAGTGGCTGTAGAAGTCTCGTAGCTAAGATTAGTCTGAGACCCACCTGCGTCTGCGTTTGATAATTTATTACCAATATTAGTCTTAAATGAAAATTAAATGAGATCATAATCACAAAACTAAGTAGCATATAAAGCAAGACACTAACCTCTTGATGCCATCTCATTCGCTATTTGGTAGCGCTTGCAACCATTTAGATGTGCTGAAAGGCAAGAAGTGCCTTGCCTTTTTGAATGATACCCAACTCGAGCGCCACAATCATTGCACTCAGCCCGTGGGTTCTGGGGATCCCCACCCTCAACCTTATCAAAATGTTCCCATGTCCACGATCTTTTTTTATTTGACCATGGACGGGGTGGCCTCGCAGCTGCAGGGTGTACTAGTACATCCGGATCCTGAATCGGATCATCCCCAAGGCCCATCTCCTCCTCCTCCATAAACTGGTCGGGATCTTCCACTTCCAATTCTATGTCGACTGGAAGTGGAAATCCACTGCTAGCACATGAGGTTTGTGCTCGAGTGGAGGGTAGCCGACTACGGCTCGAAGCTGCAGCGTGGAGCGCCGAATGAGTCCTACCATCCGGATTCGGAGCCTCATGTGGAGTCGGAGTCCCACTAGCACTGCATGAGGGATCCATCTGTTTATAATTGTAGACCTAGAATTCAAGTATAACAATATAAAAAATGTTAGTAAATTCCTAAAAATTATAATGTTATAGTGTAGCAAAATACAATATTAGGAAACTATTATTAGGTGAAAATTCATGACTTGTACTGAATAGAAAATTTTGTTTACTAAGTGGGAAAAATGCATATTTCTCTATGCCATATTTCTCATGGCCCACCCAATTGTGATGCACATTCAGCAAACCAACCAAGAATTAAATCCAATATTAATAAAAAAAAAAATAAAAAATAAAAAAAAAAATAATAAATTGGATAAGATTTTGTGGTCTAGCATGTCAATATCTGAGTATAAGTTACAACTTACAATAACAATTTAAAATGAAATAAAAAAAAAATTGAAAAAATGAGCAACCAAGATAAAATTGGTCAAAACCTCACGATAGAGCAAGCTGCTAAGTTCAGTTGGCTGGAAAGAGAAAGAAAACCAACAAAGCACAGGGTCCTTGATTACCAAGAATATACATGCATACATAAGTACATATGTGACGCCCCCAAATTCCCCTTAAAATAACACGGGGATCGAAGCGTCAGGATGATGACAACACGGGTCACACATCCTAACGACAAGTGTCAACCGTGTGTGCACACGTGATATACACAAAATATAGGTCGCAGCAGATAATAAAATCAATAACTAGGTACCAGAATTTTTAGAAATATTTTACAAACCAATTTAATATAAACTCTCCAGCAGGAGATTTAATACAGTCATCTAAAAATTAAATTAAACAAATATATATTTATAAAAAGGGGAAAATAAATTTCCCGAGAGATCAATTAATAATAATAACACCTCTATAGCGGAGCCGTCTCCTCAGGCTCAGCCTCTCCAAAGTCTGCATAAAAAAAAAAACTATGACGCCAAGATGGCATCGCAGGTAAGTACAAACCAACCAAATCAAAAGACAGAAATACATTAATGCCACAACAATAACCATGAACAATTACCATATGCATGAGGCTTAAAATCATTTTCCTCAAAGTCGATGAAATAGCCACAATCGTCAAAATCCCAATTTAATCACACATCATTTTCCATAAAATAATATCCTCAAAACCAATCATACCGGGTGTTACGTATCGCCGTCCCCGATATAATTTACACACACACCCGAAACCATAATGGGCGTTACGTATCGCCGTCCTCATTACGATCCACACACACTCATTTCATACCGGGTGTTACGTATCGCCGTCCCCGATATGAAATGCACACCCAATGACCATAATGGGCGTTACGTATCGCCGTCCCCATTATGTCATCCACACACACACGCTGATCACAACGGGCGTTACGTATCGCCATCCCCGTTATGACTCAGCCCAAGACCATTAAAAGCCATTAAACTCAATTTAAATCTCATTTTCCATTCTCAACACATGAATATCCAAAATCATGCAAAAATCCACTTTCCAAATATTTTCATGAGCATGCGCGTAAATACACAATGCAGACAACCGTGCAGCAATTATCCAACAATTAAATAATCCAATCAACCAACAAATACCAACATCAACCAACACATAGCAGCAATAATCAAATACAACAACTGTTGATGCCAAAAATATATTTAAATCTTAAAGCTTGTTTGGAAAGTACTTACAGCGGTAAAAACGTAAATCCTTGAACAACGCCAATCTGCAGCGTTTGTAGCGGTCACATGTACGCTAGGCTAAAACACTCGGTTTGACACCAAAATTTAGGGAGGTACTCATTGAAGGGTGGGGAATCTCATGCAGGTGGTGGTGTGGCGGCACAACCACCGAAAGGTGGCGGATCGGGGTCAAAATGGGTGAAAACCCATTTTCGGGTTTGGGGTCGTACCAGGAAGGTGAGGCCGCAGTTGGGGAAACTGAGCTAGGGGGTTGACCGGCTAGGTGAGGGGAGTCGAATGGTGGCGGAGGTGAGGCCTACGGTGGCCGGACGGCGGCGCGGCGAAGAACGACCCGTTTAAGACCCATTTCGGGTGGAGGGGGTAACCGGCGGCGATGGGTGGCTTTGGGTGGTGGGTTATGCTCGCCGGAGGGTGGGGAGTCTAGTGGTGGTGGTCGGAGGCCAAGGGGTGGCTGGCGGTGGCCGAAAAATGCAAGGGAATGCAAAATGGCCATTTCGGGTAGGGGGCCGTGTAGGGGCGGTGGGGTGGCCGGAGGGGACACCACCGGTGCCGTTGAACTTGCCGGTGTGTGGGGAGGCTGGTGGTGTGGGCGGTGTCGCCGGTGGGTGGCCGGCGGCAGCCCTGGGTGGGAGAGAAAGAACGGCGAGAGGGAAAGAGGAGGCAGGGGACGCGGGTCGCACGCGAGGAAGCAGAGGAAGAGAAGAAGAAAAAGAAAAAGAAAGAAGAAAAAGAAAAGAAAAGAAAAGAAAAAGAAAAAGGAAAAAGAAGGAAAAGAAAACTACTAGAAAAAGCACAATAAATAGAATAAAAATTGACTTTAAATACTATAATTTCAATATCAATAAAATAAGATATTTAAAGCCCATTAACATAAATAAATTAAATCCAAGCGCAATATTAATTATAAAACAATAATTAATATAACGAAAGCAGATAAAATAAACTCACATAATAAAATAAAAGAATTTAATTCCACTCATTAAAATAATTAACTCATTAAAATAAATAAGAAAAACAACGTAACTCAATATTAACTAATTAATAGTTCAAATAAATATCTTAAATAAATAAAACACGACTAATAATATTATTAAAATACATTAAAATAATTAATACCGAGAATAAAATAACGTGTAAAAATACACGTAAATCTGGGATCTCACAACATAGATACACAGTTTTTTTTTTATGAGTAAAATATTTATATCTAAGTGTTTACACACACATTTATTTAATTATCAAGAAATCATCCAACTATTGCAATCAAAGTTTGAAGTCCTGACCCATTAATCTAATTTTCTCTGAAAAAAAAACTTGTGGAATTGAATATACGCATCTTGTTTGGTGAATGGTGATGGTTTTTAATGGCAAACAGCTGGAATAGAAAAGAGAGAAAATAAATACTCTAAAAACAAAACAAGGCACATTAGAGCCTTCAATGATGTAATTATAAGCTTTTATACTCTGAAAAGTGTTTGAAAATTACTTAGAAAAAAATGTTTGAAAATTGGAACATAGCAAGCTGCCAAGCATGTAGGGCATAGATCAATATAATTATCTCAATTATAGGAGAGGGCTCATGATTAGGACGCTTACCTGTAATGATCCATATTAGTTTTAAGCTAATCATTATAGGTTGTTTTGGCTTTGCTAATTCCTAATCAATCTCTCTCTCTCTCTCTCTATATATATGTATGTATGTGTGTATGTGCAGCTTTTTGGAATAATATAAGTAGTAGATAAGTTCCACTTCTCATTTGCCTAACTTTGTAACTAAAGTGTGGCATCTCGTTGTGTTTCAATAACTTTGTAACTAAAGGTGTTGGACGGTATTATCACCTAATTACGCTTTGGTTCCTTAACACCACGAGCTTCCATTATTAATACTTCATGATGTGACCAGTACTCGTAGGATGAGTTGATCTCTCCCTTTTCGACTGTTCTAATTGATGATTTGATCTATTCTTGGAAAAAATTATTAATTAGAGCGAGTTTGATTAGATAAAATCAAATTATTTTATTTTATCTTATATAATAAATATTTTATAAAAAAATTAAATTCATCTCAACCTATTTCATACATTCCAACAAATATTTCAATATATTTATATTCAAACACATGATCTCAATATAACCTACAAACTTTACTATTTACATATAAGTTCAAATCATCTGAGATCGCATCAATATTCAAATACAACCCAAACTTTATTTTGTAAGTACGTAACAGAACAAGTAGTGTATTTTTTTTTACCTACAAGATATATATATATTTTTTTTTAATAAAAATGGTCCAAATTTGAGTAAGCCTTCTTGCTGAGTTTTATATTTAAATAGAATAAATCCCGCAGAGAAAGATGAGAACATGACATTAGATATCAGTTTGGCAATACAAGTGAAATGGTTTGCAATGAATTACTTGTCTGAGGAAAAACAATTAGCGCATCTATCAAATTAAAACCATCTTCTGTACATGATCAAATACAATCACATCATCATAGAGGCTGCCACAGACCACCTACGATTCCTCAGCATCGGAGAGGGCGATATTTTAGGCCAAATTCGAATTTTTTTTTCTCAATGACATTTCATCAAACAGTTTACACACACTGTCAAAACACACAATATAAACTCGAATTTTTCACAATATAATAGCATACACAACTCACAAGCCAACAAACTCAAAGAATCACATTAAAATAACACATTTAATTAGTTTTAATTAAAAACCCTAACGCCTCAAAAAATTACCCTAATTAATCTTGGATTCGCCGATTCGGAGGGTTAGCGGGCGTCGGGCGACAATGTAACGCAACGACAATGTGAGAGAGTGAAAGAGGAAGCGGCGCTAGCCACTGTAGGTTCAGAATCGCCGTTGGAGAAGACGAGTAGCGCTGCAGTGGGGAATGGACTTCGGAGTCTCGACCGCGGACGGGAGAAAGAAGAAGGAAGAAGAAGAAAGAAGAATCGCTGGGCGGCTGGGGTTTAAGAAACCCTGGACTAAACGACGCCGTTCCTATTTAATTGGAACGGCGTTGTTTAGCTAAATTTAAAAAAATAAAAAAGAAAGATGCAAAACGACGTCGTTTTGCATCTTCTTTTTTAAAAAAAAAAAAACTTCGGAGTTCGGAGTCGGTATTCGGTATAGAAACTGATTTCGATTCTGAAATTCGACTCCGACTTCAGAGTCGAAAATTTTCGACTCCGAATTTCAAACTCCGAATTTCGACACTGATCAGAGTCGGAATTGGAGCGGAGTTAGGACGGAAGTCGAAAGTCAAAAATTTTGCCCTAAGTTGAGATGAGTTGAGCTCATCTCCGAATACAAACGGACCCTTAGGCGCCTTTCATGTACAGATAGGTCGAAGCTAGTGATTCACAACATAATTATATAATATATTTAACAATTATATTAAATAAAAAATAATTTTATAAAATATTTTATACAAACATAACATTTAATAAAACTGTTCCTCATTTAATATTTATTATAAAATATATTGTGTACTCGTATTATATATATAGATATCATTTTCCTAATTTTAATTATGAAAGCATGCATATACACCGGCGCTTGCTGATCATCAATTGTACGTAATATATATATATATATATATATATAGAAAAGTGATATACACATAATATAATTACACAATATATTTCATAACAAGTTTTAAATGAAGAGTAATTTTATAAAATATTTTATACATATACAACACTTTATAGAAATTTCTCTTATTTAATACATTATTGTAAAATATGTTGTATATTATATTATATATATATATATATTATATATATATACGTGCAAATTAGTCGATGCGCAATAAAGAATACTACTACTGCATTCATGTTTTCATTTATTTTATATCATTCCAATTAATTTTCCTTAAATTTTAAATAAGACAAGCCTTATTGAATAAGGTTTCAGAGATCACTCAATGTGTTTGACAGAAAGACCAAAAGAGATCAGAATAATTCTGTATAATTCTCTGTTTGTATTATAATAGCTGTCGAAATCTTACAACCCTCAATATCAGTGTACAAGTATATATAGATCAAGAATTTACAAGGAGTTGTTACAAAAGGATTGGTCCATGTGTTACATTCTGATATGTATCTAGAATATTCCACAACTGTGAGGTATTATTCGTGAGAGTGAGCACTGGCCTACGATTGCCTTCTTGTATAGTCAACATGCTTAAGAAGATTGGCTGTGATGAGGTGCTTGGCCTAGCTGTGAGTCAGCACTTGTATTTGTTTTAACATCCTCCCGCGATCCAAGCGGCACTTAATTGAGAGTGAGGCTTGATTGGAGTTGTGTAAAGCAGGCTGAGGACAAAGTTTTTGTAAAGATGTCAATTAATTTATCTTTTCTATAGATAAAAGACACTTTTAAAGTTTTGGCAGCTACCCTCTTTCTAACAAAGTGATAATCAAGTTTCACGTGTTTGGTACGAGCATGTAGGATAAAATTTATAGAGAGGTAGGTGGCGCCCAAATTATCATACCATAATGTTGGTGCTTCAACAAGGAAAACACCAAGTTCTTGCAAGAGAGATTGTAACCACAAGACTTCACAAGTAGCATTGGCCATAGCCTTATACTCGACTTCAGTGAAGGACCAAGCTATAGTAGGCTGTTTCACAAAATCCCGAAAAATTAAATGTGAACCAAGATAGATGCAATACCCACCAATTGACCTACGGTCATCAGCGCACCCAGTTCAATCAGCATCAGAGAAGGCACTTAATTTAATTGGAGACTGAGGAGCAAAATGAAGACCAATGTTTTGAGTTTGGTTGAGGTATCTCAGGATGCGTTTTATAGCTTGTTTGTGGGGCAGCCGTGGATTGTGCATAAATTGGCAAACTTTGTTGACAGCAAATGCAATATCCAGCCTGGTAAAAGCCAGATATTGAAGGCTGCCAACAACATTACGATAATCATGTGGGTCCTCAAATGAAGATCCATCAGGAGTGGTTAATTTTTCAGTTGTTGAGAGGGGAGTATAGACGAGCTTAGAGTTATGCATCTTGGTTCTATGAAGTAAGTCAGATATATATTTAGACTGAGAAAGGGAAAGACCAGAGGAATTACGCATTGCTTTTATACCAAGGAAATAGTGCAGAGAGCTTAAATCCTTAACTGGAAAATAGGAACTTAAGGCAGTGATAAAACTAGAGACCAAAACCAAATTAGAGCCAGTAAATAGAGAGCTAGCTGACTTAGAGCCAACAAAACCAAGATGTATCAATTGATCTGTGATTTCCTAAGGGGCTTTTTTCGAACCATAAATTGATTTCTTTAACTTATAGACATATTGAGGGAAGTCTGGAATGACAAACCCTGGAGGTTGCTATATGTAGACATCGTCTTAAGGTCATCGTGTAAGAACGCGTTTTGGACATCCAACTGCTGTAATGGCCAGTTATGGGTGGTGGCAAGGGAGAGAATAAGCCGTATAGTCACAGGTTTGACAACTGAACTAAAAGTCTCGCCGTAATCAAGTCCGGGTTGTTGGTGAAATCCTTTGGCTACTAGGCGAGGCTTGTGGCGTTCAAGGGAGCCATCAGCCTGTCTCTTTGATTTCAAGACCCACTTAGAACCCAAAACATTAAAGGAAGATGAAAAGGGAACTAAGTCCCATGTACCGTTCTGAATGAGGGCAACAAACTCAATGGCCATTGCTGCTCTCCACTCAGGATACCTAGAGGCCTTAGTGAATGAGGAAGGCTCTTCTGAAACTGTAGTGGAAGCAGAAGTGAAGGAAAGAGATGTTTTTAAGGCCACGATATCGTCCCGTCTGTGCGAGTGAAAGGACGAGGCTGGTTGGATTTGCTACAGGCACTACAACAAATGAGAGTTTTTTCTAGAAAGAGTTATGGTGGCTAAAAATATGATTTTCATAGCAAATAATTTTTCCCCCAACGTCATGTCGTGAGACGTTCGTGGAATAAAGTTGGTGGGAAAATGTATTTTTTCCCACGACGATTTAAACTTGTGGAAAAAAGTAAGTTTTTCCCACGAGACCATTCGCAAGCAAATCTAAAACATTTGAATCTCTCTACTTTTTTTGTCACGATTTCTACTTGTAGGTTTTGCTCATTTTTTGGTGGAAACTGATGTTTTTTTTTTGTGGAAAAATATATTTCCATAAGACCATCTTATGGGTAAAGGCCTTTTTCACATACTAATACCAACTCTTGCACCAATGAGAATGCACTGTACATTACTAAATAATTTCCAATAATGCAAATCATACAGAAAACAACATTGATATAACAGATTGGTTTTTAAATTACTGTGAATCTTTCATAAATAACTGCATTCCAATATGTCTCAAGGCAACTATATACAAGAAAATAAATCATCTTCACATGTGGGAAATACACTAGGGAATCCTACATGAAAAGTACATTGCAACCCAATATAATACATATTGCATGTAACTACTATAAGATTACACATTCACAGCACAATACACAATTTTTAAGAGTTCCCTTCTACTGAGACAAGCTCCAATTCATTTTCCCACAATCTGAAACCGCATTGCCTCTTTATCCACACATATTAGGGTCTGAGGGCTATCTAAGAAAACAAAAGACATATATTAATTACCTTCTTTGACCAGTTTGTATAGTACTAGGACACAAAAACACACACTAACACTTCATTCAATAATAAAAACTCAAATAATACATCTGTCCGAATATAAATTTGCCTACATTTACACGAGGTGGGGAATTATTGTAACTCAGGTGAGAGAAACTAAATACAATAGGAAATCCATATCCACATGTTTTTACTTTTAAAGCATCGACTGGCATAACCTCAATTAGGTGTGCACGAAACAATGAAAATATTAGTTAACTGACAAGTTAGGCTATTAAGCAAACACAAAGCACCAATTAAATAGTCCGAGAAGAGGCAGATTAGATTCAAATCTTTCATTCTATAAATTAGAACATATTATATACACACTATATCAGCCTATATGATATGCAACCCAAAAGTTGGACTGCACAATATGAGCCAAAGAGACTCGAATTGGGTGAAAGATTCAGGTAAACCCCAAGTTACAAATAAGTTGGCCTTTTAATAACATTTCAAGGGAAATCTCCACAAAACTAAGCAAATATAATATATAAAATCCCTATCAAGCAGTTTTTTGGTAAAAGAGACTTCACTGAGTAGCCAAATCTAATAAGATTTGTAAGCTAAACAATTAAAATGGTGAAACTAATATGAAATAAATTAAAAGACCACATATGTGATGGCATAACATCTACCTACTTTTTGTTTTTATCTCGAATGAATACTTGAGTTCCAAATGGCATCTCTTGTCATCATCTTCAAATTATGTAAAGAATGTAACAAAGAAAAATAAACATTTATCATATTAAATTATACAAGTATGCAAAAATTAACATTTTCAACAACAATATATAGTCCACATGTTGATCTATAGGTTTTTACAAGCATAAACTTGTTAATTCAACTAACACAATCATCACAAACAATACTTTAGTGATATTAGAGTGCTAACATTATACTTCACACTTATAAAATAAAAACATTATACTTCACTTACAACTCTTATTCAATACCCACTCAACACATAACTTCTTCTTATGATTTGCATTCAATAAGGCACTGTACATTTCTTATCTCCTTTAGCTTTTATATAAACCTACAACAAAATAATTAACCAAGTCATTCATAGATATAGAAAAAGGTTGCATGAAACTATCAAAACACTGCATGAGAGATCCTAAGGAGCTAAACATAGATGAAGTGAATAATCAATGGCACAATAGTAGAATTCAAACTTTGAACTATTGCATAAGAGATCCTAGGTACCTAAACACAAACAAAATGAACAATCAATAACACAATAGTAGAATTCAAACTTTGAAATACTAAATTTAAGGGAAACACCAACTTGAATCAACAGATAACACTAAAATACATATTGAGACAGCAGCAGATAGTACTTCACTAAAGTCAAACGTCCACTCAGACATTTAAACTGTGTTTGTTTAAATGAGATCTACAGAGAAAGCAGTAATCAACAACACTAGAGTTACAACAATCATCATAAATGCAACTATATGCATATAGACACATACACATGCCCAGAGCATGACCATTAACAATTGGTGCAAAAGTAAATGTTTTAACCCATATAAACATAGTCAAATGAAGTAAATGCAGTGAATGTAACAAATTGAGACAATGATATAATATGATATATTCATAGACCTACCGGGTAAACTTTGTAACCATAGTGTACAGATTATTACAAATTAAATTACATTTAAAAAGCTCCACATAAAAAAAATATATATTTAACCCAGAAAGAAAGAGACCACTTCAAAGTTACCTTGTTGCATAAACAACATTCCCTCCAACTAGTTTTCTTTGAGTGGAACATATTGTTACGCCCCTAAATTTTCCTTAAAATAATACGAGAATCGAGGCGTCAGGATGATGACAACACGAGTCACACATCCCCAACGTCATGTGCTAAGTGTGTTAACACGTGACATACATAAATAAAAGCAGCGGATAAATTAAGTCATTAGCTAAGTATTAAAATTTTTAGAATTATTTTACAAACCAGTTTAACATAAATTCTCCAATAAGAGATTTAATACAGTTATTCGAAATACAATTTAACGAATACATATTTTTAAAAAATGGGAAAATAATTTCTCAAGGTAGCAATTTTATAATACGAATATTTCAATAGCGGAGTCGCCTCCTCAAGCTCAGCCTCTACAAAAATCTGCATCCAAAAGCTACGACGCCAGAAATGGTATCGTAGGTAAGTATAACCCAAACAAACCAAAAAATAGAAATACATTCATGCAACAACACTACGCATGAACATGACACCGTATGCATGAAGTTTAAAATCATATTTCTCAAAACAAATACAATAACCACATGCCAAAATCTCAATTTGGCCCAAATTAAAACTCCAATAAAATCATCCATCATTTTCCCAAAAAATTATGTCCGTAAATCCATTAAAATTACAACCATTTTTTCAGAAAATAGTCCACGTAAAACCAATAATTAAAACCCGCCACTTTCCCAGAAAATGGCCTAAACATCCATTTTATTAACCGTATGCACCATGATATCCTCTAGGGATCATCCGCACACCCTGACTTTCATCATCACACCGAAGGTAACGACCACGCATGTGACTTCGGAACGGGCAATGCCTAGCTAACCGTGCCCAGAACGTACCATGACCAGGCATCCCCTAGCTCCCGCTAGCAGAGGAGCCATGGAATCGGCACGAGAACGTTACCATCCCATCCGATCCCATCGTCGCCCGGCAACAACCCAGGGGACGTCACTCAGTATATTCCACTCCCGAGTAACCAGATGAGCTCTACCGAGATAATGCCCCATATCGACTTGGGGTTGTTATACACACGCACCCAAAAACCATAAATACAATGAAAACCCAGTTTTCATTTCCAAAACATGAATATCCGAAATCATGCAAAAATCTCATTTCCAAATATTTTCATGAACATGCGCGTAAATATACAATGCATATGACCATGCACAAAATATTCAACAATTAATAAATTGCAGCAATGACCAAACACAACAACTGTTGATACCAAAAATATATTTAAATCTTAACATTTATTTGAAAAATACTTACAGCGGTTAAAACATAAATTCTTTGAGTGAATGTCAATCCACTACGTTCGTAGCGGTCACTTGTACGTTAGGCTAGAGTGCTCGGTTTGACACCAAAATTTAGGGAGATACTCTTTGGACTGTGGGGAATCTCATAGAGGTGGTAGTGTGGTGGCTCAACTACCGGAAGGTGGCGGATCGGGCTCCAAAAGGGTAGAAACCCATTTTCGGGTTTGGGATTGTACCGGGAAGGTGGGGCCGTGTATGAAGAAACTGAGCTAGGGGGGTGGTCGGCTGAGGCAGGAGAGTGTTTTGGTGGCCGTGGTGAGGCCTACGGTGGCCGGACGATGGCATGGTGAAGGGAAATCCATTTAAGACCCATTTCAGGTTTGAGGTGAAAATGTGGAGTTGGAGGGCGCCGGAGCTAGCTGGAGGTTCACCGGTAGGTGGGGAATCTGGTGAAGGTGGTCGAAGGCCAAGGTGGTTGGTGGAGTTGGTCGGAGGCCAAAATGGCCAGTGGTGGCGCCGAAAAATGGGTGAAAACCCATTAAACCTATTTTCAAGTATGTGGCCGTGTGAGGGAGGTGGGAAGAGGTCTGGGGTTGGGATCACTGGGGTAGGTCGGCAGGCAAGTGACGGTCCTAGTAGTGGGGGCGGTGAGAGAGGTTGATCGGCGCCGGGGGTGGTGGCTGGGCTTGATAGCCGACGGAAACAAAGGGGAAGGGGGCTGGCGCGCGGGTCAGGGGGAGGGGGGGGAGCAGGGGAAGAAAGAAGAAAAAGAAAAGAAAAAGAGAAAAACGAAAAAGAAAAAGAAATCCAACTAGAAAAACACAATAAATTAAATAAAAGTTGACTGATAATACTACAATTTAATATAAATAAAATAAAATATTTAAAGTCCAACAATAAACCAATTTAATTTAAAAAATAATCTTAAATATAAAACACTAATTATTATTAAGAAAGCACATCAAATAAACCCGCATAATAAAATAAAGTAATTTAATTCCAACAATTAAAATAGTTATCTCACATTAAAATAAATAAGAGAAGTAACGAAACTCAATATTTAATTATAAAGACAACATAAAACTAATATTAACTAATTAATAGCTCAAACAATTATTTTAAACAAATAAAACACCACCGATAATATTATTCTAATAAATTAAAATAATCAACAATAACTATAAAAATAATACGTAAAATAACGTAAATTTTGGATCTCACACATATGACAAAAAAGTACTACTAAATCCTTATAGGCAGATTGAAGTGGACAGAGCAACACATCAAGAATGAGTAAAGCACGTACAAAATATTGAGCTAGTTAGCATAAATATAACTTACAAAACGTTCATATGCGTGAAGATGTCTAACTAAAAACACATCCAACAAAAATCTTTGGATGGCCAAACCAAAGAAAAGGAGAGGGAGAGAGGGGGAGGCCTTGTGACGCCCCCAGATTCTCTTTAAAAATAACACAGGAATCGAGGCATCGGGATGATGATAACACGGGTCACGCATCCCCAACGCCATGTGCTAAATGTGTGAACACGTGACATACATAAATAAAAGAAGCAGATAATTGAGGTCAATATCTAAGTACTAGAATTTTTGGAAATATTTCACAAACCAGTTTAACATAAATTCTCCAATAGGAGATTTAATACAGTCATCCGAAAGATAAATCATAAAATACATTTTTATAAAAATGGAAAAATATATATTTCTAGATATCAATTTATAATAACAGTACATCAACGACGGAGCCGTCTCCTCAAGTTCAGCCTCTTCAAAAGCTGCCAAATAAAATAGAATAAACATAACAGGATTTAATAATTTAATAAGTTTAAGATCAACGAACCAGATGATACCAAAATAAGATAAAATGTTCATCAAAAGAAATACGTCAAATCAAACTATATATTATGATGATTAAAATCATAATAATAAAAATAATATTTCAAATGAAAAGACCAATAGTATCGATTAATTAAAATAACTAAAATACTATTATCAAGAAATCTCTCAAAAGCTTGTAATAATAATATAACTAAAACCACTAAACCGAGATAACATTGATAACAACTAAAATGACAAAAAGGATAATAATCATTAAATAACTAAAAATATCGAAATCGTAGATTTCACAAATAACCAAACACAATCATAAATAAAGCGTACCCCAAAATAAAATGGGTGACTTAGAAATCTAATTTATTAAAATAAATTAAAATATCCAACGATAAAATATAAGCAAATAGAGATATGCAAAGATCTGGGATGTCACATCCTCCCCCCCTAAAAAGAAATTTCGTCCTCGAAATTTGCTAGGCTGCAACGTTGAAAATCTCCACAACGCACATACCGTACCGTTCATCATTTGCTAAAAACAATTTTCCAGATTACTCATTTTCCCCAATTACTCTTGGATGTTATCATTCCAATGTATTCATTCCACTAGGTGCTTTCATCATAGTCGCGTATCTCCAAATGGCATCATGAGTCTAGAATTCCCAGAATAGCCATGTAGTACGAAGTCCCTATATCTACATGGACCTGATTACAATTAGTTAAAAATCCTAACGCTAATCATGCAAAAACCCAAGACGAACTCGAGTGCACACTTAGCCATTTTCACACAAACACCACATCATTCGATTAGTCATTCATGCACAAGTACATAGTTGTATAGTTGGATCTAATGAGTTAAGTGGGGTACTCGACCTCCATCTTCATGGTTAGGCCGAGACCCTCTTTGTCTATCATCTAGGGTTTTCTCCTTCTATTCTCTTAAAATATACTAGAGATACTAAAGGCAAAATAAGAATATACTTACCAAAATTACTATGATATATTTCTTACATTCTTCCAATAAAATAATCTTTGTATTTCTACAATAATCTCTTAAGATCAATTTAAAGCTTAGACTCACTACTAATAAACCTCTTCCAATGTTAATATTAATGAGTCTTCCAATACTACCTCATGTCTAAAACTGCAAGACAATCCTTGAAACTCAAATATCCAATCTACCAAGCACTAAGTACCACACTCCCAAACCTTATTACTTTTATCATCTTATAAATCAAGTTATGTCACCTATTGTTGACGCCTAAAATTTCTAAGTCCCAAACCTCTAATATACTTCCACATCAGTATGACTCATTACTCTCATCATAGATTAACTACCTAGATCGTATTTTCCCAACTGGACGTTCAACTTCCAGATAAAAGAATAACCTCTAATAATTTAAATTTCTAGGTAACTTCAAGTTACAACTGCTAAAGATAACCACCACAATTGCTATTAAGTACCGATCAATGAATTCATCAATTTCCACGTTCAGATTGTGCTCTCCAATCAACTCACCAAAAAGAGAAGCCCAAGACTAGGATCCTTTATAATGCTACCGTTTCATAGAACTAACTTCAACGCTTACCAAAGCAACTTCTCCAAGCAAGAATTTAAAACCAGGACATGCACTCTCCAAAATTCATACACACTCCTAATTAATTCTCATCAATCTCCAAGCATCCACAACAAAACCCAAACTTTACTAACAAAATAAATATTCATCTACTACCATACACATTCCAAAACAGATTCGTAACAATACCAAAGGATAAAGACTTAACACTTACATGAGTTACCTGAAGAATAATCCAATAGTCTCCTCCTCCTAATAATATTAGAAGTTCAAAACTTAAACATTCAGTGAGACCTGGGCAATACATATAAATAGCATATAAATATCAATAAAGAGACACAATTACCTAAATACCAATAATTTATCAAAATAAATCCACTTCCCTTGGCAAACACAAAGTCACCAAAACTTTTATTAAATAGAACAAAGAGATTGAATTAAAAGAAGAACGGGGAGATGAAATGGCAAATAAAGTTTTGAAATTCTCCTCAAATTCAACTCTAACAAGATTTACTGTAGAAATCTCTAGAACTTAAAACATTTATAAGGAACGAACCATGGTAGAATAATTAAATAGATAAGTTAATGAATAAATACTAACATGTCGCCAAAACAGACCCACTCGTCAAAATAAATAAATAAACATTCAAAATAAAACAAGCAAAAATGTGAAAAGATAATAAATTAAAAAAAATAAAAAAAAACTTACATCAAAGCATGTCCCTAAAAGAAATACAGCGTAGTGATTTCCTTTAAATCTTTATCTAATAAATCTCAAAGTTTCAGAAATATTTAAATGACAAAAGTCACAATTGAAATAAAAAGATAATAAACAAAATCTAAAATCATCTTGTAGAAACTTATGAACTGAAATTAAATAAAACCAGATCTATATGATAAATGCATAAAAGCTTAATAAAACAAAATAACCTACAACAAACTAATAACTTTAAAATAAGGAATTTCATAATATAATTATTTAAATAAAGATTCCCTTAAAATGAAAGATATAAAATAATAATCTGATTCGAAAAATCCAAATTCCAATTTAAACAAAATAAAGACATATATACAATTAATTAATTAATTAATTAAATGTTCAACAACTTAACTAAATAAATCAACTAACTAAAATCTTAACTACTACCCAATTACATTATTGAACAAGTATTAAAATGAACTAAAGCAAAGCAAACCAACAAAACAAAACTAAGACAACTCTGAAAATAATAAACAATAAACACATTAAAATAAAAAACACCATACAACGAAATAAATATCAAAAATCTTACAATACAAGCTAGTAAGAAAAACTTAGAGAATGATCAAAATAATAAAATAAGAGTAAATACTCAAACAATAAAACAAACAAATTTTAAAATAACCTTTTCTGGTACTGTCTCTAGGTAATCTGTGGATTTACCCCAGAGTCAAACTGCTCTGATACCACCTGTGATGCCCCCAAATTCTCCTTAAAAATAATACGGGAATCGAGGTGTCGGGATGATGACAACACGGGTCATGCATCCCCAACGTCATGTGCTAAGTGTGTGAACACGTGACATACATAAATAAAAGTAGCAGATAATTGAGGTCAATATCTAAGTACCAGAATTTTTTGGAAATATTTTACAAATCAGTTTAATATAAATTCTCCAACAGGAGATTTAATACAGTCATCCGAAAGATAAATCATAAAATACATATTTATAAAAATGAAAAAAGACATATTCCCATATATCAATTTATAATAACTGTACATCAACGGCGGAGTCGTCTCCTCAGGCTCAACCTCTTCAAAAGCTACCAAATAAAATAGAATAAACATAACAGGATTTAATAATTTAATAAGTTTAAGATCAACGAACTAGATGATACCAAAATAAGATAAAATGTTCATCAAAAGAAATACGATAAATCAAACTACATATTATGATGATTAAAATCATAATAATGAAAATAACATTTCAAATGAAAAGACCAATAGTATCGATTAATTAAAATAACTAAAATTCTGTTATCAAGAAATTCTCAAAAGCTTGTAATAATAATAGAACTAAAACCACTAAACCGAGATAACATTGATAACAACTAAAATGACAAAAAGGATAATAATCATTAAATAACTAAAAATATTGAAATCATAGATTTTACAAATAACTAAACACAATCATAAATAAAGCGTACTCCAAAATAAAATGGGTGAGGTAGAAATCTAATTTATTAAAATAAATTAAAACATACAACGATAAAATATAAGTAAATAGAGATATGCAAAGATCTGAGATGTCACAGGCCTCAAGCTGGGCTAGGTGATGGCTAAGGGAGCTCTGACAAGGTGCTCCATGGCGTCGAGGTGGCTCACGGTGGACCTAGTAGCTAATCTGGGTCGTGATGAGGGGAATACCGATAGGGGGATGGAGGGCGGGAGGAGAGTGAAAGCTGGGCTTCGGTTGGGGGGAAAGGGAGGAATGGGGTTGTTGGCGAGGTGGGGGACTGCTGGAGGTGGGGGGACTCAACAGTTGGCGACAGAACTAGCTCATGATGGCAAGGAACCGAGTGAGGGAAAGGGGACTTGATTTGGGCTTGTCTCGGGGAGAGAGAAAGGAAACAGAATGAGGCATGGGTGGCTAGTCCGGTGAGTTGGTGGTTCTCAGTGGCAAGAACATTGGCTGTGACGATGGCCTGGGGTGGAGCCAAGAAGAGAGAGACCGAATGGGGAGGGTGTGCTGTAGTGTAAGGAGCTGAAGAGAGGAAAGAAAATGTGAGGAGGAAAGACAATAGTGGACATAAGAAAAATTTAGGGTGGAGATTTAAAATATGAGGAATACTTATTTGCGACGATATGAAGTCGTGGGAAAATAACGTTTTACCCACAAGTTTGAAATCGTGGAATGTGGACTCATGGCAAAAGCACATATTTTTTCCATTGAACAATATTTGTAACAATAGATGAGTATTTCCCATCAGCTCATATCGTGTGAAAAGAACTCATGGGAAAAATGTCAATTTTGTTGTAGTGGGGTGACCATAGGATGACGCGAGGAGGGAGTTGAAGCCACAATGGGGTTCAGATTGGGGAGGTTTGGAGCAGACATGTGAGGCGGAGGAAAGGGAATACTGGGTTAGGGTTTTCTAAGAGGGAGTCATTCGTATTCGAATGAGTGATGGGGAAATATTGGGTTGGGTTTGGGGTATTGACGATCCTAGAGAATCGATATGAGGTATGGGTTGGGTTTGAGTTGGGCTGGACCGACCGAAGAGATTAGGGAAGATCATAGGGGTGGAGTCAAGAGGGTTTGGGTCTTTCCGTGAGGTGTGTGAATGGGTTGACTTGGATGTGATGAGAAAGGGATAAGTATTTTCATCAGATACAACATCCCGAGAAATATAAGAACAGCCCATGGGTAAATAAAGGCAACGATAGCCCTTGTGATCAAGGTTATAGCCTGTAAAGACGAATTGTTAAGAACGAAAATTCATTTTATGGCGATTAAAAAGTTGGAGATTTGGCTAACATGTCATACCAAAGACACGTAAAAAATGATAGTTCGGAATTTTATTAAAAATAGTCTCATAAAGGGACTTATTATTAAGTATAGGTGTTGGCATTCGGTTAATTAAATAAATAGATGTTTGAAATGCTTCAAACCAGTATTTAAAAGAGACAGAAGCATGTGCAAGCAATGAGAGGCCAATTTCTACTATATGGTGATGTCGTCACTCAATTGTGCCATTTTGAGCATGTGAATAGGGGCATATGAGACGATGAGATATGCCATGAGATGTAAGAATATCATTGAGGGGACGGAATTTACCCCCCTAATCAGATTGAACTAAAATAACTTTGGATGAAAAAGGTGTTTTGAACATAATTAAAAAAAAAATAAGAATAGAAGAAACATTAGACTTAGATTGAATAGGAAAAAGTCAAATATATTTAAAGAAGTCGTTTACAATAGAAAAATAAAAGCGACTACCGTTTGATGAGAGCACAGGAGTTGGTCCCCAAACATCTAAAATTAAAAGTTGAAAAGGCTTAAGGGACCTATATGGAGATGGGGAATGGGACAAAGCATGAGCTTTGGCTTGAAAGCAAGCAGAGCAATGTTGAGGTGCGGACTTGTGGGCGACGAGAAGTTGAAACTTGAAACCAACGAAGAGTGAGGGCAGTGATCCGAGCGGGAGGATGGCCAAGACAAGCATGCCAATATTGAGGGGAAGTACGTTCACCAAGAAAGGCACATGGAGTGGATGTAGGCGGTGGCGAGGTAGAGAGCAGCATAGGGAGAACATAGAGGCCATCCTTAACGAGACCTTGAAGCAGCACCTCCTTGGTTTGTGAATCCTTCATAAGAAAACAAAAAAATTCAAAGAAAACAGGGTTATCAACACAAAATTGAAAGACGAAAAATAAATTTTCAGTAATTAAGGGAACATGCAACAAATGATTAAGAATATAATTGCGAGAGGAAGCAATAAAGCGAGCGAAGCCAGTGTTTTGAATGGGGTGAGTTGTGTCATCTCCAATACTGACTTATTCCGAGCCCTGATAAGGCATAGAGTCTATGGTGAGATTGGAAAAATTTGAGGTAAAATGATTTGTGGCTGCAATGTTCGAATACTAGTAATTTGGGGAAGGACCAGTGGGTGGTATGGATGTAAAGTTAGCTGTAAAAGAGGATGGAGGTGGGGATTGATAGGATTGATCTTGCCGATGATAACATGTGACTGTTAAGTGGCCCACTTTGTTACAGATTTGACAAGTGGGCTTAGACGCATCAGGACGTCGAAGAAGGCCAAGCTGCGTGGACTATGCCGAATGAGGCCCACGGCCTGATCCCCTTCCATGCCCCCCCCCCCTGAATACCCATTTCTTCCCCTGTTTTTATTGTTATTCATAGGAGCTTGAGATGTGGCGTTTGCCGAAATGGGAGTTGTTGAAAGTAGAGACTAGTTTTGGTGTGATAGACGAGCTTCATGATTTAGCTGGTAGCTAAATATTTGGTGCGAAGTGAGAGGCTTGGGTTGAGTGGTTATGGAGGTAATGACCGATTCGTAATCGGTTCCCAAACCAGCCAAAAGGTAGACGATAAACTAAGTTGAAGGTACGGGTTGACCAACATCACTTGGAAAGGACGAAAGAGATTGAGCTTTCTGATAGTAATCAGTGATGGATTCAGATCCCTTCTTCAAGATTGCAAGTTGGAAGTGGGTTTGAATCACATGTGCCGATGATTGAGCGACATAGATGTTCTTAAGGGTCGACCATATGGAATGAGAGGTTCGACACTCAAGCACTTGAGCAAGAACTATGGTAGTCAAAGAGGAGTTTAAGGCCAAAACTATCAACTGGTCTTGAAGCACTCATTTTGTGTATTCGGGGTTCATAGAGTCATCGATAATGGCGGGAGGGGGAGGGAAAGCTCCATCAACATAGGAGTGAAGTTGATGCTCTATTAAGAAAGGGACCATCTAGGCTTTCCACAGAAAGTAGTTGTCTGTGGAAAACTTGATAGTGACCGAATGGTTTGTCATAGCAACGATACTTGTATTGGGTGTAGACGAAACAATAGTAGTATTGGTGTCTTTGTTTGGTTCTGGAGTCACTATGGAAGACAAGTAAAACCAGACTTAGACCTAGGAGGATGAAGACGTTGGCTTTTAAATGGCTCTAGATACCATATTAAATAAGGTTCCAGAGAGCACTCAAGGTGTTTGACAGAAAGACCAAAAGGAAGAATGACTTTGTATTTCTCTGTTTGTATTATAATAGCTGCCCAAATCTTACATTCCTCAATATCAGTGTACAAGTATATATAGAAAAATTTACAAGGAGTTGTTACAAAAGGATTGGTCCAAGTGTTACATTTTGATATGTATCTAGAATATTCTACAGTTGTGAGGTATTATTCGTGAGAATGAGCACTGGCCTGCGGTTGCCTTCTTGTATAGTCAACATGCTTATTTGGAGAAGATTGGCTGTGATGAGGTGCTTGGCCTGGCTATGAGTCAGCACTTGTATTTGTCTTAACAAGCCTTGACCATTTTTCAAAAAAAATAGAAGTTCGCGCATACAATCGCAATTTCAGAATTAAAATCCACACATGCGAAATTAACCACAATTACAATCAGAGTTGAAGCACTCTTAGAGCAAGTTTTATTGAAAAAACACACACACACACACACACACATATATATATATATATATATATATTGTCTGATCAAGAAGTGCCTAGCTAACTAGGCACATTTGAAGCCAAAGGGAAGCTTCTTCCCACAAGTATTAACAAGCAAGCTTAGCAAAACAGGAACATTAAGGTTGATGCCAAGGATGTTGGTTTTAATGCCAGTGCAGAGGTAGATAGCAGCTTGAAGATCGAGAAGCCCTCTGAGAAGAGCGGCAAGGGGTATCTGGTGGGGTCCCGACCACCGCACCAACCGTTCCATTAAGCAGCTAGGCACATACTCCTAGCTTTAGGGCGTCTATGGGGCAGCTCTTGCCAGGAGTCGGGTTTGGGTTAGGTTTAGGGCAATTGTGGCAATAATTCCACTAACATGAGTGAAATAGATAAAGTTGTTTGAGATCATGAAAAGAGCAGCTGACAAAGACCTCCTCGAATCCATTCCCAAACTCAAACTGGTTATAATGATATTGTTTTAATATGGTTTTGCTATAACCGTGTAAAGACTTGCTATTAGGGCCCGTATTTATAGAAAGAGCTAAATATGGACTCGAGACAGTAGACAGCTAATTGATACAAGAGATTCTAGCCTAACAGGAATTTTGTTTCATTAGGGAAAATTTGATTCATAAATTCCTTTTTTTTTTAAGTATTTTATCATTCAATTACTTTATCATTCAAGTTATCGTTACTTTTTATTTTTTTGAAAATTGCCTTTCAAGTTATATATCATTAATTAATTCAATTAGTTTATAATTATTTCAACCCAACACTCAAACTACCAAAAAATCTCATTCTAGCCCTTCCATAAAAGGTACAGATATATCTTAGCGCATATTAAAGGATAAAAAAAAGTTCAAAAAAATTAAAACCAGAAGAAGTATTTTGATCTAATTCTTCCAAATAATTTTTTAAAAATAATTTTTCATTAAATTTAAACTTATAATTAATAAACGTATTTTTGTAATTAAAGCATTTATTTTTCTTAAAATTTAATAAGATATTTTATATTTTTTTATTAGAGTTTTAAGGGTATTGGTCGATCGTATCGTTTTTAAAAGGAGAATAATATTTACAATTTAATTTCTTCATAATTTGAAAAAAATAATAATTGAAATTGATCATTATAATATAAATTTCAAGTCAGAAGATAAATATGTTCATTTTTCATCTTTCTTTAATATTATAATTAAATTAGTTTTGATTCACTAGATAACAGATCTTGATCATCATGAACTCCATGTTAAATTAATATAAGGCCGTGCCTCTTGAGATCTAAAATCTTGCAATCAGTTATCACCTAATATTGACATAATTTATAATTAAAATTGCACCATTAATTCGGAGTGATAATTATAGTTCATGTTATAAAAGTTAATTAAAGGGGCGTGAATGACCCCGCTCCCCCTTTTACGAATTCGAAAGAATATAGAAGTTCTAAGTACTCTCTCTTATAAAATTATTTTCTCTTTAGTTTTATAATACATTATCGGCACAAGATTATGCCAATTCTGAAGTTAATAGTCTTTACTTCAAGTTGTAAGTTTTTCAATATATTATTTGTAGTCCTCGAAATGAATATAAAAGATAATATTGCTGAATATTACTTAATAAAATTCTGTTTTTATTCTCATAATTATGTGAATATATTTCTTAAATCCACATATTTATTTTTGTGATTCATATATGTAAAAATTGTCAAATCTTACAAAATTAAAATTTGTTACTATTGACATTTATCAAAAAAGTGATTTAGCTTAAATCCTTGATAAAATCTATTTGGATATGATGAACTTGGGAGATACAATCAGAAAAGAAAATCACGTGCTCTACAGGACCGTACTGTGTATCTTACAGTGAAAAATTCTCTTACTTTGTGAAATGATCTAAGGAAGAGATATGAGCACAGTTTTAAATACCGTGCCGTACCGGCCGGTACGGCCAGAATTTTTCGTACCGGCCGGTCGGCCGGTACAAAAAAACTACAATTTCGTTTCGGCCGTACCGGCCGGTACGGCCCAAATCGGCCGAAAAATATCCGGTAAGGCCGGTACAGGCTGTACCGGATTTCGGCATTTGAGGTTTTTTTTTTTTAATTTTTTACTATGTTTTAACCTCAATTTAGACTAAATAAATTACATATATATTTATCTATATAATTTATTTATATATTGATTATTATTTTGAAATATAATTTATAATTGTATTTATATATATAAATTATTTATGTATAAATTATTTCGAAACGGTACACGAAACGATACCGGTACCGAAATATTTCGTTTCAGTGACTTGACCGGTACCGGTACGGTATTCAAAACATTGGATATGAGTACCAGAAAATGTAATCCTTTCAAAAGCTCATTATGACTTATTGCACCTGAAGTTGCAAGATTTTAAAGTGGTAGTGACTATAAGTCTACACTCTTTAAAATCAGCTCAATACTAAAATTATGCAGTGAAAAAGTCACTAATGATGATATGTTAAAGAAGACATATACTATTTTTTTATGTCTCGAATGTGCTCTTGCAGCAGCAATATCGAGAACAAAAATTCAACAAATATTCTGAATTTTTATTTTATTTTCTAGTAATTAAGCTAAATAATGAGTCTTTATTAAAAAACTATAAGTCACGTCCTACTGGTTCAACATCATTCCCTAAACTGAATAGTACTAGATTTATATTATTCCCATAAGTGAATGGTGAATCCTTTCGAAGAAATCGATAGTGTGGACATGGTAGGAATAACTATAAAAGTGTTGGTCCCATAAGCGACAACACTAAAGGGTATAATAATATAAATACATTGTATCACCATAAGTGATCCAACTCAGAAAAAAGGTAAAAGCTCTCAGAATAATTTTTCATATAAAAATGAATATGTATATCATAGATATGGTATGACTGGACATTGGTCACGTACCTATTGTACGGCCAAGCACTTGATTCACTTATACTAAGTTTTTATATATTATAGTAAAACTTTTTAATATTTTATCATGTTTTGAAATAACGAAAAGTCAATGTTTGAAGAACGACAAAAAATTATTTGGGATAATAAAACCTTGTCTCAATTTGATCCTCCTATAAATGAATGTAAATTAGAAATTCAGAAAATTATCCATTTACAAAGTGTTGCAAATCAATTATCGGATATATTTATTGATACTAAAAGTATTATAAAATCACATATTCCTGCTATTAATGGTCCAACAAGGATTGAAGTCCTTGAAAGACAAGTTGTCAAAATAGCAATAGATGAGTCTAGATATGCCTGAAGCGTGGAAGACCTACTAGTACAAAAGACAAAATTTTTCGAATGAGAAAGATACAAAATGAATTTGGTGTTCTTGAAAAATCCATACCCACAATACAGGCTACAATCATAGTTGATACTCCTGAATAGGTCAAATTTTCTATTTCAAAATCTCCTGAAAATGGACCTCCTGAAGAGGTGTTTTATGAAATATTTTCTCCTGAAAAGGAACAGGTACCTAAAAATAATGAGATCTCAATACAATTCATGAATACTGGAGAAATTCTAGATAAAAATAAAACTTTTGTCGACAACATATTTTCATATAAAATAGTCATTGACGTTACCAGTAATAATGAAGAAATTGAGGCAAAAACCATCGAAGAATGTCGACGTAAAAATAATTGGCCAAAATGGAAAGCAGTTATTGAAACTGAATTAAACTCGCTAGCAAAACGAGAGGCATTTGGATCTGTTGTCTAAATACCAAAGGGTGTAATGCTTGTTGGATATAAGTGGGTATTTGTACGAAAACGTAATGAGATAAATAAAATTGTGCAGTACAAAACAGCACAAGGCTTCTTGCAGAAACCTGTTATTGATTATGAGGAAACATATTCTCTCGTTGTAGATGCAATCACATTCGAATTTTTTATTAGCTTGATTGTTACAAAAAGATTGGATATGCGGTTGATAAATATAGTCACTCCATATTTATATAGATCATTAGATCATAACATATATATAAACATCCCTGAAAGATAAAAATATCTGAAGTATCTACAAGTACATCTAAAAGTATATACTCAATCAAGCTTCAAAGATTTTTATATGGGTTAAAGTAATTCGGACGCATGTGGTATAATCGCCTAAGTAAATATTTATTGAAAGAAAAATTTGAGAATAATCCTATATACTCATGTGTTTTTATTAAGAAATCAAAATTCGGATTTGTTATTATTGCGATTAATATTGATGATTTAAATATTGTTGAAACTCCTGAAGATATTACATGAACTGCTATATATTTAAAGAATAAATTTGAAAATTAAAGATTTTGTTATTCAAATACTAGATGACTTACATAAACTTGAGACTTTTAGCCTTATCTTTCAAATACATTTGCTCTTCAAAGATCAGTTATCATTGTCTAAAGGATCAGGCAGTCGAAATAAAGAGACAAGTAAAAATTTTAAATCCTTATTATGTTGTTTTAACTCTACAATTTTGTTTTTAGACTCTTGAACAAGTCGTTAAATACATCGATCTTCTCATTAAGCTTTTCAATCTCGCGAGTTTTGGACTGTAACCGAGCGAAAAATGAGACAATGAATTATGAGTATCGAGTTTCGAGACTCACAAATTTATATGGATTATTAGATCATGATCTGACTTATTAACCAGATCATTTCCATACTGCATTATGGCACTTACGATAGATATAGAAGTAGTTTGGGACTAAGGTGAAAAATACCTCATATTTTGATCACGAAAAAAATTGAAAGGAAATTAATGAGCCATTGAAAATTTGTAGAATGAGAATACGGTTGAATTGCAGAGATGAGAAGAAAATTTGATACAAATTAGATAAAACTGAAAACTACTCTTATAGAGATGGAAATAAGAATAAGACAAACCATCATCTCTTCAAATCTCACTTAGTCAAGATTACACAATATGCTGGATGCATATTTTCAAAAGTCAGCGAGATTAATTGCAGTTGTCTCTATTTTTCTCGTAAACGCTGAACCTCTGCTGTTAGCTGCTGTTGTTGACTTTGTATTTGAGCTCTCTCTCGTTCCAGCTCTTCTATTCGTGGTTTCAAGTCACGAGAATACCAATCTGCAAATTTCTTCAACTCCTTGTTGACTTTTTATTCTTTCTATCTTTAGTTACAAGTTTTTGATGCAATTTAGATATTTGATTATTAAGATTATCAACCCACTCACTCTTGCTAATAGTCTTCGAAACATGGTCGTAATAGAGGCAGCATATTGAGCACTAAGGATTCTTGATATTGCAAAAATTTCAAAATTAGTTTTACTAGAAAGATGCATCCTTGCTCTTATCATGGTGTCGACAGTCTCAGGAGAGAAGATAAGTGGCTGAGGTATAAAGGGTTCTTAGTTCAAATTTGGAACATTAACAGAAGAATTTCTCTCAGCTATACTATCGTTCTGGATGAATAACAATTGGATTAATGAGGAATGTGAGATCTTACGTGAATATCCCATGGGTAAAAATGATCATTTTTAAACAGCAACCCAAAACTTTCAAATCTCTACAAAAATCTTATTTGTAAGTAATATCAAGCAGATTTGAATTTCCTTTTGCACTAAATCGATAGAATTAGACCTCAAGCTTTTGTATCTTTTGTCGAATATTGGTAGTTCTCAATGATCATTTTCGCTATGTATGTTGTCCCTAATAATGCCAAGAGGGGGAGGTATTTTAAATGAGAATATTAACATGTTCCCTCTAATGCATTATTGATTATTATTTAAAAAACTAACGTATATTCTCAATGGAAGCTTAAGTATTACTGTAAGTTTTAAATTTCTACTAAATCTATCAAGCAAACACTATCTGCCACATTTTCAAATCACTTAGAGATAATTGTAATTCATGAAATAAGTTTAGAGTGTATTTGACTGAGAGGAGGATATATCAAATATACGATGACAGATTTATTTACGAAGACATTATCAATTGCGACATTCAAGAAAATTGTGCAAAACATTGAAATGCGAAGACTTAAAGATCTATCATCATGCACTATTCAGGGGAAGTAAATGTCTTGAAAACTTGTGCTGATTGTACTTTTTTTCATTCGCTAAGGTTTTGTCCCATCGAGTTTTCCTTGACAATGTTTTAATAAGGCAATCCTAAAAAATACCTAGCAGCACACATGAATATTGTACTTTTTTTCCTTCGCCATTAATTTTTATTCCCACAAGGTTTTTCATTGGCAAAGATTTTAACGAAGTATATTCTATATTAGTAGTCATTCAAGAGAAAGTGTTATAAAAGTCAATTAAATGGACGTGAATGACCCCCCCTCCTCTCCCGTCCCCCCCTTTTTACAACTTTGGGAGCCAAATTTATTATTGGCATGAAAGTCAAATTTATGTAAGCTGTAAACCACTCTAATGCCTATATATATAAATCTTCGCTCGATCAGCTTTGTACACACAAAATTTTCATAAATTGAAATAATATAGAAGTTCTAAGTACTATCTTTATAATTTTATTTTCTCTTTAATTTTATAACAGTACATTATTTATATTAACATTTTCATATATGGCAATTCACGTGGCTGCTGAAATTAAACTAATTAACCATTCCTAAAAATTCGACGTTTGATCTACATTAATTGATTCGCTATCATGTCCATATCATTTGGAAATTAACTAGGCCAAATGTCATGTCAAATGGAATTGCTTGATCAATACTTTTTTGTGGATGTGACTCGATCGATCTGGTAATTAATTAATTAGTCACGGTAATTAGGCATGCACGTATGATCTTTAGCTTTATGCTTATCTTTTTTGCGGAGAAAACGAATAAAGTAAGGCCCGATTTGTATTTAAAATTTATTTTAATTCATTTCAATTTATTTTTATTTTATTATTATATTTTTATAATTTTTTATACAAAATATAAATTCCTATATACTTTTTTTCAAATTCTAATATACCTTTTTCAAATTCTAAAATAATAATAATATTAAAAATTAAATTAAACTCATCTCAATTTATCTATTTTTAAATCTAAATAAAATCTAATTATCATAATTGGTCACACGTACATTTGAGTGGTGAGCCAATGCTTGAGGGATGGATATTCATATTTCAGACGCGGTATGAGGTTCCTTAAATAATATATATAAATAAATATATATATATATATATATTTATTTATATGTGTGTGTGTGTGTTTTTATGGTGTGATGATATTCATGTGCAGGTATATAGCTAGCTAGTATATATACATTCATGGTAATATGATATCTTTAACTTCCCAATATTAATGTAATTGAGCTTCATCTGTTAATGCTGGATATCGTGTTTTGCGTGTGTACGTGTACCGCTGTTTGTATTTGGTAGTTGTGTCTGTAATTAAATGCCTAAATATTGCCAGCTTGACTGAAAGCCATTGACTTAAATGCTTAGCAATATAGTAATTAAATGATCTTGTGCTTTAATTTTATATATATATATATATCTATATATATATATATATATATATTATGTACACATACACGAGTGTTTATATCCGAAGAAGATTCAGTACTACTCAAGGAATCAAAGGGATATATCATAGCTAGAGACCGGCCTAAAGATGTAATCATTTATAAGATTTATAGATAACTATTTGATATATACTGATTTGATTAACCCTTTAATTCTTAAGAATATAAATAATTCTAATTAAATTACAAAAAAATATTAAATTTAATTAAGAAAAACATGCAAAAAAAAACTTACTTCATGTGATCCATATGTCAGTTCTTATATAACATGCTGAAAATCATTAAATTTAAAATTTTAAAATTTGAATTTTAAAAGAAAACTAACAAATGAATCTTATACGTACTAAAATTGTAAGTAAAAAAGTGTAAGTATATTTAACACTACTCTTAATTTACATGCTTACGAAGCTGTCCTACACATCATGACAACAATTTGTTTAAAACATCTCGTGAAGATCAGGAGAACCAACTCATTACCAATTTCAGATTAATATTACAATTTGCCTGATCTGCGCCAGAAAACAAAACATTTAATCTATTATATTATGAGTAGGACGCATGCACTCCAGACGTGATCATAAAAAGATGATGATCAGTACTGTTGAGGCAACAGCTAGCTATTTCTTTTAGTAGAACTAAAGATGGCTCCACATGATGATAGTGTGAAATGAAAATGAAAATTATAACATATATACTCCAGACATTGTTAAAGAGGAATTTTCGGCCTGATGCAGAATTTCCTATAAAGATCCCGTGGAGCCCATGCATATATCTTAATGGTTCTAGGGTTGCCCGTGAACTTCCTTCTAGCAGAAAACCTCCGCCCAGAACATGCCAAAGATTAGTATACTAAAAACATACATATACATATATATACATATATGTGTGTGTTTGTATGTGAAGGAAGTCTACTTGTCCAGCTAGCTAACCATAAATCTGATTATTGATTTTCAAGAAAGAATTAATTTTCCGCAGTTTCCATAATATATATATACTGCTAATTTGGGCCTTGAGGGATTTCTAGTTGTAGTCCTAAATTAAAGGACCTTGCCTTTCTTCGAGTGCCAGCTCATCATGATTACTAAAGAATGTTACACGAATCTTCATGAAGTAGAGTACTAGGTATTGGCAGTTAAAAATAAAGAATAATTTTATTTATCATCAATTTTTTTTTTTAATATTTTATAATGTAATATTAAATAATAGATTAATAAATAAAATAATTTTTTAATATTACATCATAAAATAAAAAAAAAAATAAGATAATGAATGACATTGTTCGAAAATAAATACAAAAACGAAAGAAAGATCTAGAGATGATCATCGGTTAAACAAATCATCACTGTGAATCCGGAATCAAATCGACAACCAACCAGATCTTTTTTTTTTTTTTTTAATCTTAGCTTATGCATTGACCGTATGTTATGTGTGCCTGATTTGAAAGCAACAATTACAGGAAATTAATGATCTCTCTCTATGGAAGTGGAAATGATATTATTCCCAGTACTGTCGCTAGCTAGCTAGCTCGTCACTAATCAGAAATAGTAGGAACTCGGATTTTTCCCCGAGGTTGATATATATACAGTCACTCATGTATATGGCAGGCCGATGTAGGGCGAATTTCAGTACATGCATTGGCCTGATCATTACCTTTAAGTTAGAGGTCCAAATTTCATGATCATGCATCTAATGGGTTCTCATGTGCATGCAGTAGATCAGTAGAGGGGTCAAATAAGCAAAACTTGCTGGATAGATCCACGGACATTGATGATGCTAAGGCAAGACCGCGTGAACATGATGGCAAAAATTGCCATGCCCCACAACCCACAATCATCCAAAAGTTTTCCAAAATCTGGTTGCTTTGCCAGCTAAAATCCTTGGACGACACATGATGGGTGTTTGGGTTTTATTTATGTAATATTTGAATTATCTTGATCTAATAACATCAAATTCAACACGATCTCCCTAGATCTTGAAGCCTATAAATACCCAACCCCTCAATTCAAATCCTCTATATCCTTATCATCAATAACAAGTTTTTCTACAACTTTTCTAGTTTCGATCTAGTACTATATATAAGTACTACTACTAGGGTTTGGGAGATGGCTCCCAAAAGCTGTGTCTTACTGGCTCTATTCTTCTCACTCAATCTTCTCTTCTTTACACTAGTCACTGCATGTGGCAGTGGCACGTGCCCTCGTCCAAGGTCAAGGCCGGCCAACCCCAACCCCAACGGTCGGAACCCAAATAATCCGAACCCAAATAATCCAAACCCAAATAATCCGAACCCAAACCCAAATAACCCAACCCCGAACCCCAACCCTTCCGGCGGGGGTACATGCCCTAGGGATGTCCTAAAACTTGGAGTATGCGCTGATTTACTCGGCGGTTTGCTTAACGTTACCTTAGGCACCCCTCCGGTAACTCCTTGCTGCAGTCTCATCCAAGGCCTTGTTGACCTTGAGGCTGCTGTCTGTCTTTGTACTGCCATCAGAGCAAATATATTGGGCATCAGACTCAACATCCCACTTTCTCTCAGCTTGCTTCTAAATATCTGCTCAAGGACAGCTCCACCTGGATTCCAGTGTCCGTAGAATTACTGCAAAACTCGTTTCTTATTATTGTATGTCCATGGCTTTATTTTCCGGCCTTGTTTGAAACTATAATATGCTATTGTTATGTGTGTGGGGTAAGTGAGAATTTCTAGCAAGTTTTAAATCCTTGTTATAGTTGCTTTCGGATTTGAGGGATTATAATGAATAAGTTTCCTTACTGATGTTTGCCCATTTGATTGAAATGGAATAATATCATTATATTTCTCATGTCGTCTTTAATCTTTTTGTTTTTCACCATTTGATTGAGACTTTTTCACTGATCTTTCGAAGAAACTTGTTCAGCCTTTGAAGTAAGGACGTGGTTGTGACAAGTGCACCCACGCTGACTTTCATGCCCCATAAAGCTTAAGTATTGTTTATGGTAGGCTAGCTAGCCTTGAAGGCTTTCATTGCATGATTTAATTAAATGTCACAAGATAGCTAGGGAGAAGTGATCAGTACTTATCTTGTCTCTCCTTCCTGAAGAGCTTTCTTAATTATTTGTTCTACAAGCAAGCCTTCATTAGGTAGCAATTGGATCCATATATAGAACAAATTAAGAAATTTAACAAGACTTTTTATGCTGCCATGCACGCACCCAAATCCCCGAATGCCCTTAATTGTTATGGACTCTTGTATAAAAAGGGGCAACCAATACTGCATTTTATCATATTGACTAATATGTTTGCTATTCCCAAGTAAAATCAACTAACATTCAATCGCAACATGAGCCTTTTAACAATTGATCTAGTGTAGGTACGTAGACTATTTTGATTGTAAATAGTCTTTTTAAGTACAATTAATTAATTATATATATTTATTTTTCTTGCAGTGTAGACTCTTGTAGTAATATATATATATGTATACTACACCCTTGTAGTAATATATATATATATGTGTGTGTGTGTGTGTCTAGCCATGTCAAACAATAAACACGCATTCTCATACACTAGATAGTAATAGGACATATTAATTATATTGAAAAATACTATAGTCATAAAGGGATTATACAAAAGTAATCTTATAAAGTGACGTAATTTGATGTGGTTTGTCAAATTATAAAGTTACTTTAATTGTAAAGTAGATCTAATAAATTAACTAGATGAATGTCAGTTTGTGAAATTATTTTATGTAATTTCTTTTATAGATGTAGCAGTCCTAAACTACAAGAAAAATAAGTATTTGTGACACTTTAATTATAACTAGAATGATTATTTATAATGAAAATAGACTATTTTGATTGCAAATAGCCTTTTTAATTATAATTAAAATGACATAAATACCTATTTTTCTTATAAGTACTCTTAATTATTTTAATGGTGGACATGAATTCCTAGCATCTATAGGGGGACTCAGAGTGGCCGATGGTTGGATCGTCAAAAGAACTATCATGGTTGTTATATAAATAAGCTGTTAATTATTCCTTGGAGGGATAAAGAATTAGATCATATAAATATATATATATATATATATACAGTACTTCTCCAGCCAGCTTAGGCATGCACTCGAGTACGTACGACTTCGATCCTTTGGCTTCCTGATGTGGCGTTTGGAAACCACTACATGATGTGCTGTTCTCCCCGTGAATCAGATCAATTTTACGAGGAAAATACGATCCCTCTCATGATTTGTGGAAAAAGGAATAAAAATACTTTCATTTCACTTCATCGATCGATCGCCGTTTGCATGTAATATGCATGCATATGTGCTCCATGGTCTCCACTTACACGACATTCAAGAATTCAAGCAATCTATTAATCATCCAGAAGTTTCTTCAAATTAAACTTTCTTTTGTGTGTATTTTGGAGGGTAGGACTTGGATCGGTAAAATTGTAATGCAAGGATACCTAAAAGGAGGTACGTACTGTTAATGGGGAACGCCAAGAGAGATGCTGATAATGACAGCTTACCGATTTGTTTAGCAAGAGCTAGCTGTCTTATGCAATGATCATGATCAGGATCAAATGAAGATCCGGAATATTTACTCGCCAACAAATTTAATAACAACAAAAATCGAAGTTGTTGATCCAATCGTCAAAGTCATAAGACAAAATTAGTTGGGGGAAATTAATGGAGATTTACTCGGTCATGCATTTACTAGCTAGCTATATATATAGGATCATCTTTCTTCTTCTAGGTACGTACTATATTACAAACCCGCTGTGGGGAATTATTAAATATATCACCCAAGATCCTCCTGATTCAAAGGGATAGAGCACATAAGCCGAAGTGATCTTCTCCTTATAATTTAATAGCTAGGGTCAATTAGTCAAATGCATTAGAGAGGCCCTTGATTACAGGAATTTGTTATAGCAGTAGTATATTAGGAATGAGTTTTGTCCTTAACGGCAGCGCCCAAGGTTGCCTTGTATTCCAGATTCTAATTGTTTTCTATAAAAACGCCCAACTCTCCCTCAACGTACTGCAGATTAGAGAGAGAGAGAGAGAGAGAGAGAGAGATACCATTCATTGTCTATTCATTTAGGAATGAAGCTGGTTTTAGTATTTGATCTGTGCCTTGGGTTTTACGTGTATATCTAAGTTATACAAACCCATTACTGTAGGAATTTGGAACATGAACAACTAGTAGCTATTAAAAAAAAGGTAAGACGTCTTTAGTGTTAGATTTTCGGTTCGATTAATATTCTTGATTCCATATATTAAATGAATTAGATGGTCCCCATAACCTAATCTGTTGCAGTACTAGTGATCCCGTGAACCATTTTTGTCAACAAGCTTAATTATAACGTATTAGCTCGAGAAATGACTTTTTTAAGGGATTCCATATATGGATAAACAGAAAATATCACTCATATGTTAGTAATTACGACTTCTATCCAATCCAGGCCGTAATACAACGGCAAGAACTTATTTTCTTGCCTGGTAATGTTTTTTTCCGTTTTAGATGGAGTACTTCCCTGATCAGTTATCCTGATGCGAGTAATATTGATATTGGTTTTGGTGTAGAAATGCCTCAATAAAGGGAACAGCACATGAGCTAGCGTTTAGATTTCAAAAGTCAGTTTAAAATTACAATTACAGATACTGCATCATATCGCTATATAAAATGTGAGGTTTTCCATGCCTGCTGCTGCATGTCAACGAATTTGAAAATGGATAGGAAATAAAAGTAAACTATATATATATATATATATATATATATAATTTTCTGATATATTTTGCCTGATGGATGGATCATCATGATCAACCTTCTTCTTTTTTAGCTAGCTTTTTCAAATTTCAGTTTTTATTGTAACTTGATATTCTTTTCGAGAACATCAGATGGAATTTGTGGTAGCTAGTTAATTTCGTCCGAGAAAATAAAAAGAAAATTTCCGTATCACTTCGGTAATTAATATTCATGTATATATTGCCGAATAAATGATTAATTTCCACTTCGCACTAGAAGTTGTCCATTCATTTAAATAAGCTCTAACTCAATGAAGTCAATGAACTTAAATATTCCTCTTAATTCCCAGAATATAATAGAAGGGAATACTCATTCTTAACCATTTTGTAAACCCATCATGCATTTAACTAATTATATTTATGTGTGTTATGTGTAACATGTGTACGTGTGTGTGTGTTTGAGAGAGAGAGAGAGAGAGAGAGAGAGCTGACAGTCGTAAAAATACTAAACCATACTGATGATCAGAGACTACGAGCTAAGACCTTCTATTTTTAGCAATCAATAATTTATTGAAAAACAGTAACGGCCGGCCAAGAACGTGCACACGAAATATATGAAGCTCCACCTAAAGAAAAAAAAATGTAAAGTCCTAATGTTAGGAACATCCAAGAAGTCTAACAGAGACTGACAATTCGATCCCACGCAAAGAGTTATTGCAAGAAGACCCGCGTATTGAGACTTTCCTTCTCTTTTCTGAGCAACAAGATAGGCGCTTAACCCTCTTCAAATACATGAGTACCTCGATCATAATTAGAGACATAGTGGAACCATTAATTCTCCAAGCAACACGACTCATGTAACTTTCTTTTCTACCGGACGCAGTCGCAAGCAGCACCACGATATATTAAGTCAATTACTTTGCAAGGAGTAATTCAAAAAACAAAAGCACCGGAGACACAAAAACTACCAAACTCTATTAAGACTCGGAAACATTATTAAATAACGAACAGCATTAGTACTTATAATTAAGCTCATTATGAAACTAAAAAAAAATACTAATTATAGGAGAGGACACACGAAACCAGGAGGAGGAGTCATCCCACAAGTAATTAGGACTTGAAGGGCGAGGGGGATGAAAATGTTGAGGTTGAGAAGCTTAATCCTTATGGTAGTGCAAAGACAAACAGCCGCCTCAAGTTCAAGCAGACCTTTTAGCACCGGACAGCATACATTCTCAACAGGATTTCCTAATCCAACATGCACCAAACCTCCAAGCACATCTACACAAAGCCCTAGTTTAAGGGCATTGATGGGACAAGTTGGTTGAGTGGAAGGCGGAGGATTGATGCCAGGAACACCACCTCCACCGCCACCTCCTCCACCGCCACCTCCTCCACCACCACTGCCGCCACCTCCTCCGCCGCCGCCGCCTCCAGAAGGAGGGTTACCAGCGTAGGGTGGGTAGGGAGAAGAAGGCGGTGGAAATGTCACAGGTGGGTTAGATACCGGCGGTGTAACTATAGGTGGGGGTATAATAATTGGCGGAACAATTACGGGAGGCGCAGGCGGGTTTTTGGATGGTGGGGATCCTTTTGGGTGCCCTCCATGATGTGGGGGATGTTTCGTAGTTGGTGGTTTTGGGTGTGGTATTTTCGGATGGCTTGGACGGTGGGAAGGTGGGTGTGGTTGCGTGCATGGAGCACAAGCAAGTGCTGCAGGCAAATCGTTCAACGTAAAAATCAAGGAGATGAAGAATAATATGGCATTAACCTTTGGACCCATGGCCTCGGCTTTGGGTTGTGATCGACGGGTTTTAGGGTTTGATCGACCTAGGACTATATAGCCGAATTTTATGAGCACCCGTGACTGTTTCTCTGACAAGGAAGCAAAACTGAGGCCGGGCCATGTATCAAATTAGAACACCAATTTTGGTAAAAACCATGGAAACTTATAGCGCATTTGTGAAATTAAAATTGGGCGGTTTGGAGCGTTGTTGGTCCTTCGCGAATTTCAATTTCAAATCCGTGACTGTCTGATCGGTACCACTGTACGTGAACGTATGCGACATAAGAACCGATTCAGTTTCACAGATTCCCATGGCTTCTACTGTTTGTTTTCTTTGATTTCTTCTATATTTAATTTACTATATTTCTTTGTTGCAGATCAGTCTTGCATATATCTCTGAGTTAATCTCTTTTATTGTCTCTGTGGGATCGATGTACTATAAAGTGATTCTGCACGGTTTTGAAGTAGACGGCCTGATCTGAAAGTTACAGCAAGGCATGCGTGCATGTCTGTTGAAAACCACCAAAGTGTGAAACCATTTGCAGCTGCAGTCCTCCTTGGCTGCACCGTCCACCTTCCTTCAACAATGGCTGCACCACCTACCTGCAGAGCTTGTTCAACAAAGTCTGCACCACCTACCTCAATCCATCAATTTCTATTTTGGCTGCACCTACCATACCAAATTTGTGTAAAACCTCTCCTATAAAAGGAGAGGTCTGATATTCGAAATGAGAGAGCGGTAGAGAGCAGAAGAGTGCAGAGGGAGGTGTGTGCATTTGAGAGTTACGTGAGAAATTTTTGAGTGATTTGTAAATCTCGAAAATTATAGTAAATTTGGCACCTGTGGATGTAGGCAAATTGCTGAACCACGTTAAAATCGTCTTGTGTGATTTTTGGACAGGTTTGAAGGCTCAACAATTGGTATCAGAGCTTTGGTTCGTGCTGCCCAGAAATCAACTTGGTCAAAATTGATTTTTGACAACTCCAGGCTGTTCCTTGCGTCGAGACGAATCCGTAGGCGCAAACGGAATCGAAAACGGACGTCGGAGAAGCCCGTACGCGCCGGTAGAAGGTCCGAGCGTGTACCCACTCGCCCCACTCGCAGCTGGAGGTTGAAGACGACTGGAAAACACGCTCCACGCGCCCCCACGCGCGTCCCGAGGAAGAAGACGCGTGAAACGCACTCTCCCACGCGCCACCCACGCGCAGCACGCGCCCACACGCGCCAAAGGAGTCCTCTGCGCGTGACCGTCACGCGCCACGCGCCGTCACGCGCGCTACGCAGCTCCCGCGCGTGAAGCCCACTCTCCGTCACGCGCCACACGCGCTCCCGAACCCCTCTGGCGCGTGAATCCCACGCGCCTCACGCGCCTCTGACCACTTCAGCGCGTGTATCACACGCGCCTGACAGATCTGGACCGTCCGATTTTCAGATCTGATTTTGGGCTTGATCTTAGCCATTTGGAGTCCGATTTCGACGATCAAATAGTGCTTTCCAACTATTTGGATCATTCCGGACTCATCCGTACGGTTAGAATTTTGAAATTTATCTTCTAAAATTTCTTAATTAATATGGAAGGTGTTGGGGAAGTTAGGAACTCTGGAAATGCCAGCAGTTCAGGGCGTAGGTCCACAGTTTCAAATGCCAAGTTCGAAGTTGAGAAGTTTGATGGAACTTCTAACTTTGGTATGTGGCAATGTGAAGTGATGGACGTTTTAATCCAACAAGAGTTGGATATGGCGTTGGAAGCGAAACCCAACGATATGTCAGAAAAGGATTGGAAGAAGCTTAACACCCAAGCTTGTAGTACAATCCGTTTGTGCCTTACCAAAGATCAGAAGTATTTTGTCATGAGAGAGACAAATGCAAAGGAACTTTGGCAGAAATTGGAGGATAAGTTCATGAAGAAAAGTATTGAGAGCCGTTTGCATTTGAAGAAGAAGCTTTTCAGATTCCAATTTCGTGAAGGTATTAGTATGTCTGAACATTTGAATAGTTACAATCAGATTCTTGCTGATCTACTAAACTTGGATGTTGAAATCCAAGATGAAGATAAGGCTTTACTTTTGTTAAATTCCTTACCCGATACATATGATCATTTAGTTACAACATTATTGTATGGGAAGGAGAAAATTAGTTTTAACGATGTATCTAGTTCTCTGATTAGCAATGAGTACCGGAAAAAGGATAAGCAGGTACAGCTAGATACATCAAGTGAAGCACTGACAGCAAGAGGGAGATCGCGGTCAAGATATCCCGGAAAGAAGAAAGGTTTTCAATCGAAAACTCGGGCCACATCACGTGGTTCATCAGTCGGTAGAAAACTCGCCAAAGATGAGTGTTCTTATTGTCACGACAAAGGACACTGGAAGAAGGATTGTCCCAAATTGAAGGGACAACAGAAGAATCAACCCACCACAGCAAATGTCGCGGACAGAGATGAAGATCAAGACATTGCCTTGACAAGTTCATCATTGATTTGTCATCCCGATGAATGGATTCTGGATTCCGGATGCACCTATCATATGTGTCCCAATCGGGACTGGTTTACTGACTTCACAGAGATTGAAGGTGGAGCAGTACTTATGGGCAACGACAGTGCCTGTAAGACTCGGGGGATAGGGAGCATTCGGTTGAAGTTGCACGATGGAACTGTCAAGATTCTGACCGAAGTTCGGTTCGTTCCGGACCTGCGGAAAAATCTTATCTCATTAGGATCTCTGGATTCAAAGGGATTCAGAATCACTATTGAAGACGGAACTCTCAAAGTGTTAATGGGAGTTCAGGTGGCTATGAAGGGTTTGAGGCGAGGAAACCTGTACTTCTTGCAAGGAAGTACTATTGTTGGAAGAGCTTCTACAGGTTGTGAGAAGCTAGATGAGACTGATACTGACACCACCAGACTTTGGCATATGCGTATGGGACACGCTGGAGAAAAAGCTTTGCAAACACTCGTAAAGCAAGGCTTACTCAAAGGTGCCAAGACTGGTAAATTGTCTTTTTGTGAGCACTGTGTATTGGGGAAGCAGACGCGGATCAAGTTCGGAACCGCTGTTCACAATACACAGGGGATACTTGACTATGTACACTCCGATGTTTGGGGACCTACCAAAATTGCATCTTTGGGAGGTAAGCATTGGTTTGTAACTTTTGTAGATGATTATTCTCGTCGTGTGTGGGTGTATACGATGAAGAATAAAGATGAAGTGTTGAACATCTTTCTTGCTTGGAAGAAGATGATTGAGACTCAGACCGGCAGAAAAATTAAGCGGCTCAGATCAGATAATGGAGGGGAGTATACTCTAGACCCTTTCATGGAAGTATGTCGGAGAGAGGGAATAGTCAGACACTTTACAGTACGAGGAACACCGCAGCAAAACGGTGTGGCAGAACGGATGAATCGTACTTTGCTAGAAAAAGTACGATGTATGTTACTGAATGCTGGATTCAGTAAACAATTTTGGGCTGAAGCTGTGACATATGCATGCCACCTCGTCAACAGACTACCCGCAGCTGCCAATGGCGGGAAGACACCCATTGAAATGTGGAAAGGTACACATGCTACTGACTATGACTCTTTACACATTTTTGGATGTCCTGCTTATTATCATACAAAGGAAAGTAAGCTTGACCCTAGAGCCAAGAAAGCAAAATTTTTGGGCTTTAGTTCTGGTGTAAAAGGGTATAGACTCTGGTGCATAGAGTCTAAGAAGGTAATTATCAGTAGAGATGTTACTTTCAACGAATCTGAGATGCTTAAGTCACATAAGCATAAAGATTCCAGTGAAGGCAGCTATGATGGCGAAACACCCCGTGATTCGCAGAAGGTGGAGTTTATTACTCCAAATGATTCAAGAGAAGACAGACAAGAAGAGGTTGATAGTCCAGTCACAGCACCTCCAACTCAAATTGAATCAATAGCAACCAGTAGATCGAGACGAGAGAAACGTGTGCCGACACGTTATGCAGACTACGTGACATATGCACTACCAGTTGAAGGGGGTGAGATCCCCACCACTTACAGAGAAGCCATACAATCCAGTGAAAAGGATGAATGGATAAAGGCGATGACAGAGGAGATGCAATCTCTTCATAAGAACCAGACTTGGGAACTTGTGCCACTGCCACAAGGAAAGAAGTCAATTGGCTGTAAGTGGATCTTTAATCAGAAAGATGATCAAGTTGCTAAAAATAGAATTCGATACAAAGCTAGATTGGTAGCTAAGGGCTACGCTCAGACAGAGGGAATTGACTACAGTGAAGTATTCTCTCCTGTTGTGAAGCATTCATCCATTCGGATATTGCTAGTTTTGGTTGCACAATATGATCTTGAATTAGCACAACTTGATGTGAAGACAGCTTTCTTACATGGTGATCTGGAAGAGGAGATTTATCTGTCTCAACCAGAAGGGTTTAAAGAGACTGGTAAAGAAAAATGGGTCTGCAGGCTGAAGAAATCTCTCTATGGACTGAAGCAGTCACCTCGACAATGGTATAAACGGTTTGACCGTTTTATGATGGATCTGAAATACACTCGTTGCCAATATGATCATTGTGTATATTTCAGAAAACTTGCAGATGGATCTTTCATTTATTTGCTTTTATATGTAGATGATATGTTGATTGCATGTAAAAGCAAGGTGGAGATAGATCGTTTGAAAACTCAGTTGAGTCATGAGTTTGAAATGAAAGATCTAGGAGAAGCACGAAGAATATTGGGGATGGAGATCAGCAGAGATAGGGTGAAATGTACAGTTCACCTTACTCAGAAGCAGTATCTGAAGAAAGTATTGCAACGCTTCAATATGGACTCAAAGTTGAAGCCTGTGAGTACTCCAATGGCCCCATATTTTAAGCTCAGTGCATTGCAGTCTCCTAAAGATGATGAAGAGCGGGACTACATGAAGAATGTCCCGTATGCAAGTGTTGTTGGTAGCCTAATGTATGCCATGGTGTGTACACGACCTGATATCTCCCAGGCCGTCAGTTTGGTCAGTCGTTATATGCATAATCCTGGAAAGAAACACTGGCATGCGGCTAAATGGATTCTACGGTATATTCTAGGGACCGTAGATCTTGGTTTGAAGTTCGAGAAGAGTGAAGATAGTCTAGTAACTGGATACGTTGACTCAGACTATGCAGGTGATCTTGACAAACGGCGATCGACAACTGGATACGTGTTCACTATGTCTGGAGCACCAGTTAGCTGGCGATCAAATTTGCAGTCTACGATTGCACTGTCATCCACAGAGGCTGAGTATATGGCTGTAACAGAAGCCGTAAAAGAAGCCATTTGGTTACAGGGACTGGTAACAGATTTGGGTTTTGAGCAGCAAGAGGTTACCATTTACTGTGACAGTCAGAGTGCAATTCATTTGGCCAAGAATCAAGTATATCACTCTCGAACAAAACATATCGATGTCCGATTTCACTTTGTACGTGAAATATTAGAAGAAGAGGACATATTACTTCAGAAGATTGGCACTGAAGATAATCCAGCAGATATGTTGACAAAAGTCGTCACAGGGATCAAGTTCCAACACTGCTTGGAATTGATCAATATTGTAAGTTGCTGAGCACCTTCGGGTGCATTGGCACTTTTGGGTGCATTTGGCGTCTCATGGCGCATTTGTTAGTAGAAGACACTCACGTCAAAGAAGGAGGTGCATTCATTTGAAGAATGAATCAGTTTGGAAGCAGTCTAGTATGGCACACTTCGGTGGAGGGGGTGATTGTTGAAAACCACCAAAGTGTGAAACCATTTGCAGCTGCAGTCCTCCTTGGCTGCACCGTCCACCTTCCTTCAACAATGGCTGCACCACCTACCTGCAGAGCTTGTTCAACAAAGTCTGCACCACCTACCTCAATCCATCAATTTCTATTTTGGCTGCACCTACCATACCAAATTTGTGTAAAACCTCTCCTATAAAAGGAGAGGTCTGATATTCGAAATGAGAGAGCGGTAGAGAGCAGAAGAGTGCAGAGGGAGGTGTGTGCATTTGAGAGTTACGTGAGAAATTTTTGAGTGATTTGTAAATCTCGAAAATTATAGTAAATTTGGCACCTGTGGATGTAGGCAAATTGCTGAACCACGTTAAAATCGTCTTGTGTGATTTTTGGACAGGTTTGAAGGCTCAACAATGTCATCATGGGGTTACACATTTCTTGTCCATCCTCAATTTATTTCGTTTGGCTTATAATAAGAGTGAGTTTGTGGTCTAGCCGAATCTAAGCACATCATAGAGGCACATATGTATAGAGCATGATTAGGGTTTGCAGTATTTACAGATTACGTGTATTATTGTTGAGCTCGTTTCACGATGTGGACACGTGAACTATATATATATATATATATATATACTTTGCTTCTCATTTTTTTACCTCATTCTTTCATTTATTAACATGAAATGAAGAAATAATTTGGTGCGAGTGATCTATTACACTTGAATTTTCCTAAGCTGATACAAAGTAAATTAGTAATTAATCCATTATTCATCAGTTCTAAAATTGAATTAATGGAGTAAGATTTTTCTTTTGGTTTTGTAATTTGTTGGGAAATTTTATATCAAACTGAAGCCTTCATAACAATCTGTACAGTCCTAGAAGATTTATGAATACAATATCGATCGTATAAACTAGCTTTAGATATTCATGAGCTGCATGCCACATAAACGTTGAACAAGTTTGTTAATACTTTTTACGTATAATTTCAAAAATAAATTTATCATTGTGAATAGGAATTTTCAGGAATATTTTTTTCAAGATGGTAGATGGAAAATAAATATAATTTGGATTTTCCTTGTAAACAAAGGAGCAGATGCAAGTATAATACATGAAGCCATTGATCATGTAGAATTCATATATAGTATCGGACTAGATCAGAGCGATGTAGGACAAGTGACCTGAAAATAGTTATATATACATAGCTAGGCCGAGAGTGCAAAGTGAGGATTGCAGTAACGATTGCTATCTGATCTAGCTACTCAAACCTCCAATATCTTTATCAAAGTCTCAAATTTCTATCACAATCCTTTAGAAGCCAGGCAATCATAGTCGAAGCTTCATACACGAAAAATCTCTTGATGGAAATTTCAGAAAAACAAGCCATAGTACTCTTGGGAAGATAACAGCAAGACCCAACGTCTATGTGATGCATCGATCGACTTAATTTTCATGCCATTTGTTGAGACGATATACATGTCTTATAGAAGCTGTCTCCTGTTCTGCAGTTGTAAGTACTTGCTTCACTTTGTTACAGATTACTATCATGATGCCTACACTATATTATAATTATATTGAACGCTCTCAAGGAGATAAGCTGCCATGACACGATTGATTAATGTGCTTCATGCTTTATTTGTTATTGATTACTAACTAGTGATGACAATCTCTCTCTTTTTTCCCCTGATCTATTAATGCATATTAAGTGAGCTGCATATTAAAGAAAATAGTTAGGGCTTCGTTTCTTTCTACTACAAATTCACCAATTAATCTAGTAGTACTGTTCCATTTGCTTTTATTAGGTGTCCATGTATGTGATCCTTAATGAATATTAGTTACAAAAAAGTAGTTTCTGTCCTCCAAGACCTATATAGCATACTAGCATGCTGTTGTTTCCGCTGCTAGATCTATGGAATGAATGAGAAGGCCCCCATATAATCTGGTTGGAAGCGGGTTAAATTAGTGAAGCATTTTTTTTTTTTTTTGACAAGTACACATGATATTAATTAAGAGAGAAGAGTATGAATGCTATTGATCTCTTCCATCTTGGGGAACAATAAATTTCACCCATGCAGGAGTAGAGATACTCACTCAGAACCGTTAATTGATTGAATCGAGCTTTCCTAGCAAGGAACCAAATCTTGAAGCAGATTAAAGAATCCCCATATTGATCTCCTCCACACCATTGTACAGAAGATTGAAACAGCATAAAGACTTTCTAGCTAGATGGAAGTAATCGCAAGCTATACTAATTAGAGAGCAAGAAGTAAACACAATGAGCACAAATAATTCCCTTCATTCTGAAACAATGTCAGTTTATTTTTACAGCATAAGATGATCCCTACTTAGTAAACGAAAATAGACGAAGGTGAGCAACCTTGCATCCATATATTCGAAACACTGAAACAGCAAACAAATTATTGATATATAAAGGCTTATAGCATACGTAAATAAACAAGCTCAAAGGGATCAAAGGGGAAGTAGTAAATGAAAATAAATAGTAAACGATAGATGGTACTGAATTCAATCTAGGGTACTAGATTTATGCGCACTGGAAGCCAGAGGGGACCTTCTTTCCGCAGTAGTTGAGCAGCAAGCTCAATGACACGGGGACATTAAGGTTGATGCCCAAGACATTAGCTTTAATGGCGGTGCAAAGGCAAATAGCTGCTTCGAGATCCACAAGACCCTCAATGAGGCTGCAGCAAGGGGTCTTTGGTGGGGTACCGACAACAAGGTGTACCAGGTCATTCAACAAGTTGGCACACACCCCCAACTTAATGGTGTCCTTGGGGCAAGTGGCCGGCTTCGGTGTCGGGGAGGGCTTGTGATGGTGGTGTTTGTGACCCTTTGGGGGTGGTGGGCAAGGGACAGAAGTAGAGCTGACCATCACAAAGAAAAGGAGGTTGAGAGAGAGGAAGAGGGCACCGGATGCAAGAGCCTTAGAAGCCATTTCACAGAAAACCAGAATAATTAATGGATGGTTTGTGAAATGTACCAGATCAGAAAGGCCTCTAGAGCAAATTTGAGTGTGTATTTGATGAAGTTAGCCTAGGGTTTTATAGGAGATGAATGCGCTTTAATTTCCTTGTTTTTTTTTTCTTTCATGGCCTAAAGAAATTAATTAAAATGGGACCCATGTGGGCACAATGGAAGATAATACTAATACCCACTAGCCAGCACAACCTGGCAGTGCAACATGAAGGATAAGCATTTGGTACTGACTATGGAGTGTTCTTGGAGTTTTCTGCATTGTTAGTTGTCAATTGCCTTTCTAGAAAACAAAATAACACTAAAAAAAAAAAGGATTTTGTTATCCTTTAATTGCGATGAAAAAATTATTATAACTAATTTTGACTGTATATAATTATTTCATTATAATTAACTAGTTACATATAAACAGTTTTAATATAAATAACGTGCGTGTAAATTATATTTATGTAGTGCAGTCTATTTTCTCCATCTATTCCACTTAATACTTTGCGTTAATCATGATCTGGTAAATAAGATCGAACGACGATAATATAACCAAACAGACGAGATCAGGTTAAATTAAGTTTTGTACGTAATACTATAGTGTTCTTTTTCAGGGAAGCAAAAACCCTTGAAACTCATGGCCGGGGTACAGGTACTGTGTATTCGCTCTTTATCTTTTAACAAAGGGAGAAAGCAGTAATACTGAGGGGAAGAGGGGGCAACCCTCGATCGGCCCGATCATCCAACTCAAAACTACAATCCAGAACGCTACAGGCTTTCTAATCTCCAGGCGTATGGTGAGCCTCTGGTAAGGATGCACATGTCATGGGGATTAATGATCTCTAGATGCTCAGCCTCATGATTAATAGAGTATGATCAATCTGAGTGCAGCTAGGGTTACAAATGAACCTGATCATATTGCAGGTGACTAAACTCGATCGGGATCGAGTAAACTGAAGCTTGTCAGGTTGGGATCAAATCACGCTTGGATTTACTTACATGAGTAACCTAGCTAGCTGGACAGTCAGTATATATAAATCTACAAACTTCCATTTCCAATGTTGGTACGAATCTTAATTTGTGATCAAGTATATTACGACTATTCAATTTTCTAAGTTTCATTTTCAGCCAAACAGAAAACCCATGTGCCATGTGAAACATGTATGATTGGATTGAAAATAGGAGTAGTTGATAGGATTATTGGAAATGCCTTAAAAAAATAAATGAAAGGTTCTCACTTCTTTTTCATAACTATGTGCACTTTAATCGTTATATATGTACCAAGGGATAAGTACAAGCTATATATATATGTGTGTGTGTGTGTGTGTGTGTGTGTTTGGGTTTCAAGGAAATTTCTAATATCAGAAATGATTCATGTACAAGTTTTAAATAAACAAATCTCATACAAATTCTTATAATAAAAATCGACTCCATAATTTTGAATATATAAGAGTACTTGTCTAGACTTGAACCTAACATTTTATACTCTTTCACTCCATTATTAACTGTAATTAATTGCTGAAAAATTCTTTTAATTCATTTCCACACTCACACTACATATCCTACATTATTTTTTAATTTTTGAATTTTTTTTATTAAATATGTTGTTTATAGTCTTATAGATGATAAATAGAAGAACTTAATTAATTTAAAAGAAATAAAATTTTAAAAAATAAAAATAAATATTTAAAGAACAAAAATAAATATAATATATAAAATGATTAGTAGGAATTAAGGCCCATTTGTTTTCAAAAATATTTTATTTTATCTTATCTCATCACATCTCATCTCATTTTATCATTATATATTTTTTAAATTCTAATATAAATTAATATTAATTAATTAATTTTTTATAATTTTAATATAAAAATTATATTAAAAATCTATATTATAATTATTTTATTTTATTTTATTTTTTACTTTAATCTCAACTCATTCTATCTATCTCTAAAAACAAATCAGAAAGTAACTCTAGCTGCCAGGAAGGATTCACGAACGGATATATATAACACAGAGGAATAGATTCCGATTTCCGTGAATCCTTTCTGCATGTTTCATGTTTATAGCATCACTTGCGTCGTGACATACTCGCGCATGCCCGAGAATCAAGATGACTAGACCTGCCTGATCATGACCCACTAACCAACAAGCCGTCATCTTTCTAATGTTCACGGGTTTGGACAACATCTCCCGATATCAATTCTCATGACTTCACGATTCAACTGCCATTAATGATCCCATATAATATATATAGATATATATATATATATATATATATATGGGGTTCATAGCTAGGTAAGCTCTTTGCCTACAAATTGATACAACCGGATTTTTGGGTCATGTGTGCGTGTAGTAGGTACAAAACTGATCCAATCTGCAGCTCATGATCATGGAGGTTTATGTGATAGACTGATAGTGACTACCTTCCACACTTGCTTGCAAATTAATGACAAATCCTACTGGAAAATTTACAGCAGTACTACTGGTCCATGTAAATGAAATAAAAGATTAGTTTGAATCGAGGTACAACACAAGAAACCAACATTACATAGTACAGAATACAGATCCTAATTGTGCATTTCTTTGATCGGTCAAAGTAGTTTATTAAAAAAGAACGTAATTAATTATATTAATAAAATATACAAAAATTACACAAGAAGCTGGCCTTGCCACTGTCGCAAGCACTCGGCGCATGCGTAGACATACCCAAGGTGGATGTGTTATAATGTGGTCAATCAACCGACAGAACTCAGTTATGTGCTGGTTTCAAAATTTACAGGAAGAATTCTATCATTTATGCCAGATCATCATCCAGTTGTAAAGTGGTCGATCGCAACTTTTTATTTTCTCTCAACAAATATTAATCGAATTAAAGATCAAAGATCATAGAAAGTAGGAGTGAGTCCTAAATATTAGCTTTAGAAATTCACAAATGTCAAATTGCCCTATATTAGGGTTTCTTTAATACAAGCCAAAAATAAAAACGATTGCAAAATCAGATACAAAATTAAGATGATACAGTTGTGGAGAGACCAAGGGGTGGCAAAGAGAATGGGACCATGGGAGGGAGCAAGAAGAACTCCAATAATGAGGTACCAAACAGTTCTGATGCCTGGAGATTGAACGAATTGCCCTCTTGTTCTGTACCAAACGGCCTGTTAACATGATATATTTCAACCGTACTGGCCGACACAAAATTTAGAATTATGAATCTGATGGTTGGAGATGGAGCGAAAAGGGGTAAAAACTGGGATCAGCTTTGGCATGAGAGCGCTGGGAGGAGGAGACGCTCCTTCACAAAAGAGGTCATAGTTCTGCACCAGTCGCCTCAGACTTTTGCTATGAGGCGCGAAGCATAAATACATTCCAGCAGATTAAAAGCTAATGATTGATCGGACTTTAAAAAAAGCAAATCGAAAGCTAAATATGTTGCGAAAAGACAACACTGCTTGTCACAATAGAACACACACAAAACAAGCTATATATCCAGAGTCCCAGACACTACTAGATCTACATGTCTATTGTCCGGCCACAGTCACACACTTAAAAAATGTTGGCTATCCCTGCATGGAGACCATATCACAAGAATTCCTTTTGATTTATGCCACCATGTAAGCTTCAAAATGGATGTCTTCCATTTATCCAGCTGCGACACTATCCATTCCCCATCATTTTCTTTTGTCCTTGATTTTTGTACCGTTTATATTTAATCAGTGGCAAAATGCTTATTTACACACCCAAAATAAGCATTTTACACTACCCTTCTCGTAGATTTACACCACCATATTGCAGGTTTCCTTGGTGACGACCGATAGCCTATCCCAACTACTGCAACACGGCACACCTTTACAATATCCAGTAATCATAAATAAAACATGAAATTATGCGGCTGTAGTGAAAATCAACATAAACTCCTTCAAGCAAAATCAAAACTTTCTTTATGTTTGAGGATGTTTGTTTTGCTGACACATAGACATGGCACATTATTTTAACCATTCAGGCTCCAAAAGCATACATAAATGGAAAACAATAAAGGGGATACCACACAAACGGAACAACAAGAACTGTTCAACAAGTTGCCGGTAGATCTAACTAGGTTCACCACCAAGCTCCACTCGCAAGTTGTCATATGGGTAGACTTTTGGTGTCTGCTCAACAGAGAGAAGGGAAAAAATAGAAGGAAATGTCATGTTTCAGAATCAGAAAGTAATAAGTTATTTATAAATGTATTGGGTAAAGAGCAAAAGATTCACAAGTACTAGTTTTAGCAAATAAATCTACCAGACTCAGTGCGCATGGGGAGAGGACCCATACACTTCCTAACATAATAGCAATTCAAGCAAAATGCATTATCGTTTAAGCATCTAAAAGAACTAGTTTTAGCATCATATTTGGTTCCAAATCTACCGGTGCAATTTAAAGTTGTTTTCCTTTTTAATGGGTCAATACTGGGGATTTGCAAAATTTGAAGTTCAAACATCAAAGACCACTTTCATCTGTTCCTTCATCCAATGGGCCACATTTTAAGGTGTTCGAGTTGGAGATCAATTTTCCAAACTAACTCGTCAAAACAGCAACAGGGTTCTGCAGTAGAACATCCTTTTAAAAAGATCACTCTGATTTGTATACAACGTTCAATAATTAAGCAGAGGAATTGAACCTTTTGCAACTGCTCCATGAGTTTAAAGCACCCCACAGTATCAATAGATGTCAATTGGGGCACATGAAACAATGAAGTTGCTCTACTATCACAGCAAAACTGATGGCGATAGCTAAGCTAACAACTTCTATAAACAAGAGCATGAACTTTATAGATAAAAAACCAAGATATCTACTTGATGTGATAACCATGTAAAATTAATGTCAAGGTCTTGCAAGAAGCAGGAAACCTAATTCATCATTAGCTCATTCACTTGAAAAGTGCCTAAAGAACTACTGAATCTTCTTCGTGGTCCCAAATTAAGATCAAAATTGAGGCAAAAATCTCTTTGGGATGTTTACCAATACAAATAGGAAACCGTGTTCAAATTCATTGCAATTTTTGAGAAATCCAATCTTCCGTGCCATCTGCAACCCATTTTTGCATATTTTCTCTTCCACCTGATCACACCCCCTTCTTGATATTTTCCAAACATTTACTTACAAAAATTAAATTTCTATCTCTTTGTGCCATAAAAAAAATAGCAAGAAGCTCATCCCAGAATAACACAAGGAAACACAAATTCTCCAAGTGAAAAATTAATCTAGATGTAGCAAATCAGACCTAAGTTCCTTATAACACGACAAGCTATCATTAGCAAATAAATATATTTGGAAAATTCAGAAACAAAGGATCGAGTTGGAGCTTTTGACTTACGAACGGTATCTTGGAGGCTTTATCGTTCCACACAGCCAACAATCCCAGAGACGCGAAAAAACTCAAACCTCCGCACAGCCAAGCCAATGCTTCATACTGTTTTCGGGGAAAAAAACACAACACATACGATTGCACTTGATTTCTACAAAATCTTCGAAATACATATTTAAGATAATCAGATAGAGAAGTTCCGAGAAGTAATTTATTACCTTTCCAACTGTATCGGCGATGCGATCTATACAGGGCTCAGGATATGGGGTTCCGTTGTCCCAAACCAGCTCGTCATTGACGGGAACCTGAAACAGGGGGGAAAAAGTAGATTCTTGTTAGGAATTGGATTTTTTTTGTTTTGAATGCTACCCAAATTGTAAACAAAAGAGGACAGTCTTCCACCGTGTGCGGGATCGAAATTCTAGGGATTTGGGTAAAAGGCGTCAGTGTACTCACGGGTTTGTCGGGGACGATGTGTTTGCCGACTGGGAGGCCCATCCCGGAACGGAGGCGAAGAGAGGAGGCCGCAGAGCGACAAACGATGCCGTTTCCGCCCATGATTCTAGAAGCCATGTTGCCCAATCTTCCTGCCATTTTCGTAACCTTGAATTGCCAGTCCTTCGGAACAAAACAGTAAACACTACCTCTCTCTCGGGCTAGTGTATTTGCGGGGCTGGGTTTCCACGACACCGTTGGAAGCTTTGTTCCAGTTGTCTTGGGCCGAGGAAGTGGATATTGAGCCCTAAAGTATTCTGGATCAGCGGATTGGATGGCTCCCTTATGATATTATCGTCCATATCTTTATTTTTATTTTATTTTTTATGAAAATGTGTTTCTCTATAAAAAGAAATTATCAATATGGGTGACTTGAATAAAATGTTTGATATTTTCTTTGTGATTTTATAAATTGAGGCGTTTATTTTATAATTTTATCCTTTCTATTTTTATTCTCTTATCTGTGTTTTCTTTATTTTAAGTAAAATTATTGAAACAAAAAGAAAGATATAAAAAAGGGCTTGGCCGTCTTTTCAAGAAGAAATTCAAGATCTCTGTTTGAAAATTTGAATTGAAAGGTTTTATTTTATCTTATGCTGAAAAGGGAAGAATAACTATTTTTTTGAAAAAATCAATTTGATAACGTTAAAAAACTGGTCTTCTTCAAAATTAATTTTGAAGCATGTTTTGTTTTGTAGTAATTTTTTATTTTGGACTCCAGTTTTTTTTTTTTTTTTTTTTTTTTTTTGGATAAAGAAATGTTGGAGTAATAGGAGACATGCAAACCAAGTGCTCGATTCTAATTCTGCATTTTTTTAAGGAGGAAAAACATAAAAGAAGCAGAGAGTCTCGAGTAAAGGATTAATGCAAAGGACTTGTTTATTTTCATAAATATTCTTATTTTATCTTATTTTATTATTATTATTATTTTAAATTTTTATATAAAATAAAATAAATAATTCAACTTTTTAAAATTTCAAAATAATTTTTTCAAATCTTAAAATAAAATTAATATTAAAGAAATATTTTATAATAATATTTTATTTTTTTTAATTTTTATTTTACTTTATCTTATCTAATTTATAAAAACAAATCAGACCTAATCCACACCATATATCTTGACTTTATAAATGCCTCCGTGATCAAACGAGTAAAATTGTGTTTGATAAGTGAAGTATTTGGTCATTACTATTTATAAACAGTTCATTGATATTTATAAATTTTTTATTATTATTCACAAATCATTTAAAATTATCTCACCTCACAATTATGCATTTTTGCAACCTTGATTGGGTCCTTTCAAAAAAAAAAAAAATTCCATCTCGACCTGCAAAAGAGGTAGCCGTGGTTTTATGTGGACAAAATTAAAATAATTTAGTGTAGAGATAGTATATCAAGTTTATTGAGAGCTATTCCTTACATACACAAATAGATTACAATAAAATAAACTCACATGTTGATATAATTTTATAAAATTTATAAAATTTATTTTATAATAAATATCAATTTATATATTTATTTTTGTACAATCTCTTTATAATTAAAATATTTTTCCTAATTTGCTTACAGCTTGCACCAAACCATAAAATCAAGCCCAAAGGGTAACTAGTAATAACTTTATATATATATATATATATATATTCGTTTCGGTTTTGGTTTCTTCCTTCTTTTAATGGAAAGCAATAGATAAACAAAGAGCATTCTCATTGGATTGATTAAAAACTAAATCCAATATAGTTTTAGTCAATAGTAGGAGTGTTCAAAAATTTTGATTTTCAAATTTCGTCCGACTTTTGCTTCGATTTCAACTCTGATCGAAGTCAAAAATCGGGGATCAAATTCTGAGTCAGAGTTATTCCAACTCCAAAATCGGAGTTCGAAATCAAAAACAAAGTCTAGGTTAATTTGGATTTTCGACTCCAAACTCCGACTTTTATACTTTATATATAATATATTGTAAAGAATTTAACAGAGAGCTAAGTAGTCTGATGGTTGCTTGCATTTTGGATGACCCTTGAGACTTGGGTTCGAGTCTCGGCCTTCTCTTCTCCCACTTTCTTTTTTATTTTATAACATTTTAAGTTAAACGACGTTGTGTGATTGTGGTATATTTCAAAAATCCTAATCTTCTCAGTTCTCAGCTCTCTGTCCCTCTCTCTTCATCTTCGAATCTATGGCCAAACGGCCCAAACCCTAGCTCTCTTTGTCCCTCTCTCTTTCTCTGATTAGACAAACATTTTCATCTTTAAATCCATGGCTAGATCCGTCTTCATCTTTGAATCCATGGCTAGACCCCTTTGTGTCTTTGTATCCATGGTGAGAGCAAGCTTAGGATCGGAATCCATGTTCTTCGTGAGTCCATGACTTCGTATCCTCTACGTCTTCAAATCCATGTTCTTCGTGAGTCCATAACTTCGTCCGTTCATCAAATGCCGACTTCATTTCTCCAGCATTTTGAGATTTCGACTTCGATTTCGAAACCCATTGGAGCCCATCGATGACAGAGTAAGAATTTGCTCATTTTCTTGATCATTTTGTTTAAAACCTTTTATTTTCTCATTGATTGTTATAAAAAAAATAGTATTAATTCTTTGATTAATGGAGTGGAGCATCTTAGATTTTCATATTTAGGGTTTCGCCGACGATAAAGTAAGGGATTTCAATCGAAAGTCAAAATTTCGACCTCCGATCCGAACTCTGAACTCTGATTGAAGTTGAACTCTGGAGTCGGAGTCGGAAGTGATTTTCGATTCCAACTGGAGTCGAAGTCGGAGTCGGAATAGAAAATTTCGAACTCTAACTCAATTGGACTTGGAGTACAGCCCTAGTCAATAGGTCTTAAAATAAGGCCACATTGAATTGGCTAAAGTCTAAAAGAATTGGCTTTAGCTACTGTAATGCTAAAATTTATTCCATCTTTAGCAATCCCTTTATATTGGTCAAATTCATATTACATTAATTTTTTATCTCTTATTCATACAAATGTCTGTTTTATTAATTTCTTTAGCATAGATCAAATATTTTTATTCCTACAAATGTTTATTTTATTAAGTAGAATTTTTTTTAAATCATTAATTTAATTTAAATAGAATAAAAATATTGATTAATTTTTTAACCCATAATTTAATTAAAATATGATCATGAATTAAAATACAATAGGTAGAATGATAAAATAAATTAAATTAATAATTACAAAAAGTTAAATATTTTTTAATTATTAATTACTTATTAACTTTATAATGAATAAATGGATAATCTATATAAAAATTTGTGTGAATAATTAAAGTCAAATTATTGTTATATTATTTTATTGTTATATATATAATAAAAAAAATGGTTAATTCAATATAGGAACTTATGTAAGTAGAATAGTCAAAAGCCAAATTCCTCTTTTATTGGCTAGATTTTTTTTAAAATTTTGAACAATTCAATAAGAGTGCTGGAAATCATTCTCAATAATCATATATAAGTCTATATAACAGTAGGGAAAAAAAAATAGATGCCCATGACATGTACGCGTGTAGGATGAACCAAATCCTTATTGAATCTTAGGGGCTGATCGTATATATATATTCTGCAGTGCCTCCTATATATGAATATTCTGCCAATAAGAAAAGTTCTTAATAAGTTAATTAAGTGCCCAATTCATTGACCCATAATAATACCTACAGTTTCTTGTCCATACTATATATCTATATCTTGTATAATTTTTTGAATTTTGCTCTATACTAGCATGTCATTATGATAAACTCTACCTTATTTTTAATTATCAAATGAAATTTGATTTTATAAAAGCCATCCCGTTCACTCTCTATTTGTGTTATTTATTTTGATAGAAGATTAAAATGATTAGTACAATTTGTCATGATGAAGTTATCTCATGTTTGCTTTTCGATAAAAAAACACAAATTGAAGTGGAAATTTTTTCAAATAACAAGTTAGGGGTGTAAATGGTCCGGTCCGGTCCGGTCCGGTCCGGGAAATTTGTGGACCGATTTCATTCGGTCCAAAAATTCTCTCACCCTGGACCGGACCGAACTCCTATTCGGTCCATTCCGGTCCGGTCCAATTCGGTCCAGGGGCGGTCCGGTCTGGTCCAGGGGTACCCCTATATAATTTGATAAGCAAATTTTAATCTAAAATTCTGAAATGATTAATTTTTTTTTCACCTAAATTTATTATTTTCAGCCCAATTTACATATTCATCACATATTTAAATAAAAAAATATTTAAAAAATTTACTTTTAATAAAATAGCAAAAGAAAAATAATCTTAATAAAAAAAAGGAAAAAAATTAGTTCTTAAAAATCCAAATAAAATAAAAAAGAAATTAACCCTTAAGACTTGAGACTTAAGAGTCCTTAAGAGTTAAGAGTCTAAATAAATAAAAAATAATAATCAGACCTTAAGAGTCCTGACTCCTTAAGAGTCTACACAATAGATTCCAAATTTACTAAAGAGTCCAAATAAAATAAAAAAGAAATTAAAATAATCCAAAAATAAAATGGCATTCCAAAATCATTCAAATTAAAACATCTCTCAAGCCTCAGCATTGTAATTTGCATCTAGATGACCCTTCCTTTTTTTATGCTTCCAAATCTCAACCGACAATCAATCATTCTGCGAAAAGAGATTGAGTGAATTAAATTAAATTAAGTTAAAAGAGATTTGACAATTAAACTACAATCATGTAATAAAACTCTTATGATCAAAACTATATAATATATATACACTCATTTTGAAAGAAATCATGTAAAAATAAAATATTTAGAAATCACATTGACTTACCCTTCAATCATTACTTTGGGCATGTAGGTGTTGAATTTGACGCCTCCATAGAAATAGAATCACCACACTCCCCAACGATTTCTAGACATAAAAATTTAAAAGATAAGTTAAAAAAATTTACAACATAACATAGAAGATAAAACAAAATAAATCATAAAAGCTAACAAGCGAAATTAAATTTACTTACCTGTACCTTCCAGCTGCTTCTCAAAATCTTCCACATCATCCATTAAAGTCCTAAGACTTATTGGAGTCGAAGAAGATCGAAGCCAATTTTGTGCACATATGAGAGCCTCAGCTATTCTTGGACTTAGACTACTTCGAAAAGGGTCAATTACACGACCCGCTGTGCTAAATGTAGATTCAGAGGCCACAGTAGATACTGGTATTACAAGTACGTTGCGTGCAATCTTTGAAAGTATGTGATATCTAACTGAATTGGTTTTCCACCAAATTAGAAGGTCGAAATTATCATCTCGACCCTCACATTTGTCAGCTAGATATCTATCAACCTCTGATTTGCTTTCCAAAGAATTTTCTGACTGTAAATGTTGCTCAAATTCATCCTCCATATAGGCCTTATCATCCGATTCCATTCTCTTGAGTCTCTTGGAAGTTGAAGGACTTACATTTTTACTTGGAGAACTTGCGGGCTCATGAGAAGTAACTATATCATCTTCCATGTATGCCTCATACAAGCGGGTAAATGCATTTTTTGCCTTCCAATTCAAATCAATGGCCTTCGTAGAATTATCTTTATACATTTTAGTCAAAGCAAAATCAAGATATCTCATTTTGTACCGAGGATCAAGAATAAGCCCAACATACAGCAACATATTTTGATTATCCAAGTTCTCCCAATACTTTTCAAATTTTTTCTTCATATTTTTTGTCATTACTCCTACCACGGGGTTTTCTTCTTCACACACCTTGTTAATATCACTTTGAATCTTCACCAACTCACGGAAAAAAACATTGCAAGTTATATATTCACCGCCTGAGAAGCGTACAGTTGCATCATGAAACAATTGAAGAAATTTCACAAATACCTTTACCTTTTCCCAGTCGGTTGCATTGGGAGGCCCTAACTTCTTTGACTTTCTCCTATTCACCACATCATCTTCATCATCGTCATCATCTTCATCTCTAATACTACCAAGGAAGCCCGGATCTTCTTCCTCCAACCGATCAAAAGCCTTTCTAAATGTTAAAGCCCTCTCTAACATAAGATAGGTGGAGTTCCACCTAGTCTGTACATCTAGGCAAACAGATCCCTTGGATTGAATTTCTTCATCCTTCACACATTTTTTAAATATGCTTAACCTTTGAGGAGATGATTTAACAAACTTCACAACTCCCCTCACCTTCGCAATAGACTCTTCAAAGTCTTTCAACCCATCACGGACGATTAAGTTTAAAATGTGGGCACAACATCGAACATGTAAAAATTCATGCACCAAAATCGTATCCCTCCTAAACTTGGTTTTTTTTCTAATATAAGAAATAGCCACATTATTAGAACTTGCATTATCAACAGTGATTGCAAGAATTTTCGGTCGCCCCCAATCATGCAAGCAACACTCTATGCCCTTACCAAGTGTCTCACCCTTGTGGTTTTCAACCAAAGAAAATGAAAGAATCCTTTTGTGTAACTTCCAATCATCATCAATAAAGTGTGCTGTGAGACACATATAGTTGAGATTTTGCACGGATGTCCATGTATCCGTGGTGAGGGAAATTCGTTGCCCTTGAAGAGCATTTTTCAACTTCTTTTTTTCTTCATTAAACACATTATAGCAATCCGAGGCAATCGTAACACGGGATGGAATTCCTAGCCATCTAGGACAAACCACAAGCATAAATTGTTTGAAACCCTCCCCTTCAACAAATCTAAAGGGCAACTCATCAAGAATAATCATCCTTGCCAAGGCTTGTCGACAAGCCTCAACACTAAAAGCAACATTGACAAGTCCCCCACTACTTGAACCTCCATCAACTTTAAACCCTAGAATCGTTTGGCCCGGACCCATGATCTTCCTACCCGGAAATTTCTTACATTGTTTCTCAAGGTGATACTTCAAGCACTTCGTACCGTTTTTATTCGAATCACATGCATACGTTGCTCCACAATAATTACATGCAGCCCTAGGTTTGGTGGGATCACCACCTTCTACAATTTGAAAGTGCTCCCATACGTATGACTTACGTTTACCTTTATGTGACCCAGATTGAATACTTACATCAGATGAGATTGGATTTAAGGGTGGAGGCATTTCCTGGACCGATTCTGATTGTGTTGATTGAGGCTCCCGCACCTCATTTGTAGAAGCCTCCATCTACAGAATAAATAAACCAACAACAACACTACAACAGTCAATAAAAGAAATTAAAAATTCTGTAAAATGGGTCAACTATCCAAAAAATTCCAAAAAATAAAAAATTCTATAGAATGAAGAATCGGTCAACTCTCAAGCCCAAACTCTTGCATAAACATTAACCACAGACCATCTAGCAATTCCCAACATTCAAAAATATTATTAGAAGCTTGATCATAAGAAATTAAGAATGGCATTTCTCGGATTGCTACAGTGTACAGCCTACAGCTACACGAACCCGAAACCACATATAATATATATATTTTGGAATTCCAATTTCCAAGCACAATCTCACTAACACATTTACAACTTACACAAATAATAATTATTATTTCATTTGTAGAGAATCTAGTGAACAACGGATGAGGATCGGACATGGATTTGCGATGGGCTAACAAGTAAGAAGTTAACAAATAAGTTAATAACAACTGAAGAGTTCAAGAGATGGATTAGGAAAATAAAATACCTGTGCTTCGATTTGAGACCGGACGGAACTGGAAGGAGATTAGCGATGGACACCCGACGGCCAAGAGATGGACGGGTCACGGGATGGAGTCACGACGGCCAAGGGATGGAGGGGATGGACTCGCGACGGCAAAGGGATGAGACACCGGACGGGATGGGGGCACTGGGTTCGACTTCCTGGAGGCTGGAGGGCTGGAGGTGGAGGCGGTGAGAGCTGAAAATCGCAGAAGAAGAAGAAGAAATGAAGAAGAAGAAGGCGCGGGCTGCTGGGGACCTGGGGACCTGGGGTTTTAGGTTTAGGTTAAGTTGTTGAGTAAAACGGCGCCGTTTTACTCAAAGTTTGAGTAAAACGGCACCGTTTTACTCAATTTGCACGGCACTTAACCCATAATTTGGAGCTAAACGACACCGTTTAGCTCCAATTAAAATTTTTTAATTTTTTTATATTTTTGGGCATTTGTCAGTTGGTACATAAATTAATAAAAAAATATTTAAATTGGTAATAAAATATATTAATATAGTTATAAATTTTAGTCTATAGATTTAATAAATTAATACTTATAATCTTGTACTATAAGCTATATTAATTTATTAAATAATAATAAATAGTGATAAATTAGTAATAATATATTAAATAAACTATAATAATATACTTATTACTTATATATTAATATTATAATAATATATATTAATTATTATATATTAATATGTTAGTATATATTATATATTAAGTATGTTAATAAACTATAACTAATAGTCTAATAGTCTAATAATACTATTACATTAGTATATTATATATTTATATGTTAGTAAATAGTGATAAATTAGTAATAATATATTAAATAATAATAATATACTTATTATTTATATTTTTATATTATAAGAGTATATATTAATATGTTAGTCTATATTATATATTAAGCATGTTAGTCTAATAGTCTAATAATACTATTACATTAGTATATCATATATGTTAATAAACTATAACTAATAAATAATAACACTAATACACTATTACAATTTACATTAGTATATTATATATTTATATGTTAGTAAATAGTGATAAATTAGTAATAATATATTAAATAATAATAATATACTTATTATTTATATTTTTATATTATAAGAGTATATATTAATATGTTAGTCTATATTATATATTAAGCATGTTAGTCTAATAGTCTAATAATATTATTACATTAGTATATCATATATGTTAATAAATTATAACTAATAAATAATAACACTAATACACTATTACAATTTACATTAGTATATTATATATTTATATGTTAGTAAATAGTGATAAATTAGTAATAATATATTAAATAATAATAATATACTTATTATTTATATTTTTATATTATAAGAGACTAAGAGTATATATTAATATGTTAGTCTATATTATATATTAAGCATGTTAGTCTAATAGTCTAATAATACTATTACATTAGTATATCATATATGTTAATAAACTATAACTAATAAATAATAACACTAATACATTATTACAATTTACATTAGTATATTATATATTTATATGTTAGTAAATAGTGATAAATTAGTAATAATATATTAAATAATAATAATATACTTATTATTTATATTTTTATATTATAAGAGACCAAGAGTATATATTAATATGTTAGTCTATATTATATATTAAGCATGTTAGTCTAATAGCCTAATAATACTATTACATTAGTATATCATATATGTTAATAAACTATAACTAATAAATAATAACACTAATACACTATTACAATTTACATTAGTATATTATATATTTATATGTTAGTAAATAGTGATAAATTAGTAATAATATATTAAATAATAATAATATACTTATTATTTATAAATTATTACTAATACTTTATCTAGATATACTATAATTTATATTTTTATATTATAACTAGTCAACTACTAGTCTACTATAAATCATAATATGTTGATATTATAAGAATATATATTATATATTAATATGTTATAATGTTAATATATATTAATATTAATATTAAAATTTATATATTATTATTTATATATTTATATATACATATATTAAAAAAAAACCTATAGAGATTCGGTCCGGTCCAGGGGGGTGAACTCCCTGGACCGGGACCGGACCGAACAGTTTCGGTCCATATCTTTTTTGGATCGGACCGGACCGGACCGGTCCCGGTCCGGGAGAACCGGTCCGGTCCGGTCCGGTCCGCCGGTCCGGTTCGATAATTTTACACCCCTATAACAAGTAACTAAATTAACTATTCAATCAAATGATATTTAGCATGTTTCTCACCTCTTCTCAAAAAACAAGTACACCATTTCTTTGCAAAATTGAGCATAATTTTATATATGATAATTCCATCAATATCTCTTCTTTAATTGGGAGATCGTCAAAACAAACCCTTTCATTTTGAATAAAAAATCCAAAATAATTAAATCTCCCAAAGTTGGATTTGACATAAACCAATCAGTTAGCAGCAAACTGTTAAAGCAAGTCAAAGTAAAAGAGCACTTAATCAATTCAAAACAAAAATATATTGAAATAAAGTTCTATGACTTTTTTACCTCTTAAGGGAAAAGGCCCTCCCTTGTTGGCCCACAGCAGGACGGATTCGAACTCACACCGTGGCCACTTGCTCTAACGGAGAGAGAAAGGTTTTACAAAAACCATATATGATATAAGCTATCAAATAAGTAGCATTCTTATCAAATATTGGCCCCAACTTATTATTGTTGTTTATTACAAAGAATTACACCCTTTTTTCATAAAAACTACTTGCTCGAAGGAAATGTCATGAGCTCTTTACTAATTTATTTGACAAAAAGCTTTCCCTTTACTTGCTTACTCGGACGTTCTATGTACATAACCTTTTCTTTGAAAAAAAAAAAAACCATCCGCGGGTCTAAGCTTCAGGGAACAAAAAACCACTCTCAACAACAACTAATTAAAGATGAAGATCATCCGCAATCAAAACATTAAAATAGAAACAATATTTTAAGCCATTTTGAATATAAAAATGAACAAATTAGATGCAAATTATACAACATGCAACGTCTAAAATAAGAACATAAATTAAGATAAAAATTTAAATTGTTCGACTATCACAAATTTTGTTTAAGATTGATCGAGAAGTTGAGCTTATAAGCGATTTATTGAATGAAGGGCACAAATGAATGAACTGATCATGATTGATTGTCCTATGTAAAACCTTATATATGGAAGATCTTATGGTTCAAAAATTAAATTATATATTATATACTTTTCTAATTCTTATTGGTAACAAAAGGATGCATGTTTAATATGCAATACCAAAGTAAATTATTGTACTTATACATTGGTATCGATCGGTTAAAGCTGCAATCGAAACTAGGGAAACCCAAAGCATATTAATTAGTAGACTAGTCCATAATATATAAAATCAAGGGACCCATCATGTCCTAAGTTGGCTCCCCAACAGCAGAACATTTCAAACTCTTAAATTAGTCGCCATACACATGCTGATGCAAAAGGTAACTAGTACTAGCCGTCCAATGCGACTCATGCATGTGTCATATCTTCAACTGGTTTTGCACCTCGAGGATGGTTGTCGCCGAATCCCTCAGCTGTTGCGCCTCCTCATCGGTGAGATGAATGTTGGCGACGCCCAGGACACCGACCCTACCAAGCTGTGCCGGCAAGCTCAAGAACAGGTCCCCACCTTCAACGCCATAGAACCCATTTGCAAGTACCGATATTGGGTGGATCTTCCTCTGGTTTCTGAGTATGGACCGAGCCAGGTTTGCCACCGAGTACCCAATTGCCCACGACGTGTACCCCTTGAGGCTGATTACTTCGTAAGCACCACCTATGACCGCTTTGTGAATATTCGCCAAGGTTTCCTTTTCGTACGCTATTTGTTGTTTCTCTAGGAAGCTCAGTATGGGCACGCCGCCGACACTAATGCTCGACCATAGTGCCACCGAGCTATCACCATGCTCCCCAACTATGTATGCCTACATTAATAAATGGATCATTAATGAAAACCAAGTGTAAAGAAAAGTGTAAATCTTTTTTCAAGTTTCCTAAAATGGATGTAAAATTCATAACACTTTTGTCAATTGTTAGTATATGTTATAACCTTACGAGTTACGACCAAACTTGCATGGCTTCTCATGCAAAAATGGAATTATATCTTGAAAAAAATGAAAATCGATGTTAACAAACATTATCGGACGGAGCAGTGTCTGCTAATTGAACAGAACTTGGAGCTCCATGCACTGACCTGCACATCCTGAGCATTGACGTCAAGATGATCTGCAATGAGGAACCGAAACCGGGAAGAATCCAGATTAGTGCCAGACCCTATAACCCGGTTCGATGGGAAACCGGATAGCTTCCACGCCACGTAAGTCAGCACATCCACGGGGTTGGAGACGATCAGCAGAATGGTTTCGGGGGAGTACTGCGCGAGAGGGGGTATGATCTTCTGGAAAAGAGCCACATTCCTCTGGAGGAGGTTCAGCCTAGACTCGTCTTGGATTTGGCGGGCCCCGGCCGTGACAATGCAGAGATCTGATCCAGAGGTGACGGAGTAATCGACTGAGGCGATGATTTTGGTGCGGGGGAGGAAGGCGGCGGCGTGCTGAAGGTCGAGCATTTCGCCGCGGAGCTTTTCGGGCTTTGCGTCGACGAGGACGAGCTCGTCGGCGAGGTCTTGGGTTAGGATGGTTTGGGCTATGGCCATGCCCACATTACCGGCTCCGATGACGGAGATCTTGGTGTGGCGCTTGGTCGGAGAGGGAGGAGCGGCGCTGTGGATGGGCTTGAAGAAGGCCTGGGTTAGGTCCAGACCTCCCGGTCCCAATGACGAGTTTGAAGAACTCTTATGCATTATGAAAACTGAGAGAAGTAGTGATGGAAGAGATTAAGCTGTTTGTATAACTTTGTACGTAGGATTTGTTGCGTAGAGCAATGGCGAAGTTGTGGACATTTATATTGATCGGCAGGAGAGAAAGAAGTTCTAGAACAGTTAGAGTAGGGAGAAAGTTCAACGACGTTCTCGATGGAAGAACGACCGACTTAACTTATTTCTCCGAGACCGAAATATTAGGAGGTATATACCAACGCCATTCGCCTGTTTGCTTTAACCATCCTCTCAGTAAAGTCTACCATGGACCATAGTTTTTGCTTTTAAACCAATGACAACTTTTACCATGAAAATCTTGTATATTCAATTACTTTTCATTTCTATTTTTTCAATTATATTCGTCCATTGATTGATAGATATGTGAAGATGATATATAATATTTTAAACATCTAATTTGACCTTAAAAGAATTTAACGAGTAATATTTTAAACATTTAGTTTGAAGTAAAGAATAACTAAGATATAATAAATAATATTTTTCTTTCAACTCATTACTTTATATTAGATTAATTTTAAGTGCAGCGCTACCGTGCACCCCAACTCTTATTGTTGGGCGTGTCTGTTACTGCAATCTATTTATATATATATATATATATATATATGTTTTTTAAATATAAAAATTTAAACATTTTAAAAAAATAAATAATTTAACCACATAAAAAATTATACAAAATAAATTTATAAATTGATATAATTTGATATAGTACGTCAGATTATAAAAATAATTTTTAAAATAAAATAAATTTAATACATTATATAAAATTACGTTAATTTATAAATTTATTTTTATATAAGTTGTGAAGATTCTTTATATCGAGAGCAGTCTCTAATCTAATCTTTAATTGACATGATAAGGTGAATTATTAACCCTAGCTACTTGAAGTACACAACTTGCACAAGCTTTCGAGAATGCAAGTAGATCAACAATGTGGACGTAGGGAGAGGACCCACACCATGTTAACGTGCTTGCTGAACGCAGACAAGAAGGATAATGAAGGTCAGGCGCGGTAGGCTGGTAGTCAAGATTTGTAGAGCAAGTAAAATGGGAATTAGAAAGAAGGAAAAAAAATGGATCAACAGAGCACGCACGGTGTTGCAGGAGGTCAGCAGAAGACGAAGTCAAGGAAATAAATTATTAATGAGGAGGCCCACTTTTTTGTGGGTTTCTTATACCAACTCCAATCAAAGCCCGCTGCCAGCCAGACGGGTCCTTACTTTCAATATTCAATATTTCTTGGTACCCACTCCGATCTAATCAAAAGTTAGCTAAATAGTCACTTAAACGCGTCGAATATCTTTGCTTTTGAACGAGATCAGGTGTGTGAAATGAATAAAAAAATCTCCGATGCAGTATTTGATTTTGTGAAAGTTCGCTAGAAAGTTCATGTTGTGACGTGCTTTGTAAATTGGTTTCGATTTTCAGTTTCTTATTATAAAATTATTACTTAAAAGTTTAAATTATTTTGATATTATGTAAAATTATTATTTATTTTAAAATTTTAAATCAAAAGAAAAAAAGGATAGATTTTATTATTTATATTTATGTTTTAACAATTTATCTTTAGATAAATTATTATGTGAAAGAAAACTGAGAATATATATTTTTAATTAAAATATATTAAGGAATGATGTTTATATATATATATATATATATAGATATATCATATTTTAAATTACTTTATACGAGTGATACTTGAAATGTTCATTAAAAATATGATATCAAGAAATTATATGACAGGAGATCATACCAAAAAAGTACATGGAAGCTTTTTCAAAAAGAAAAAGGTACGTAGAACAAAGTGTATGTTTATTTTTATTAGATAGACTTTTATGGAGGCATCAGTTCTAATAGTTGAAACTTGAGAGATTTGAATCCCCGACAATAGATGATGAATGGTAATAAAGGCTGTATATAGGTGGTGCCATTCTGCACTAAATTAGGAAATTAATCAAAATATTAGTTACTCTTTAAACGAATAAGCCTAATTCCAATATAACCAACGGCAAAGAAGACTTTTTTCGAGTCTAAGAACATGGTTTCCCAATCTAAACCGGAAGTTTCAAACATTCAATTTCAAAGTTTCACAAAAAATAAAATAAATTATTTATTATATTTTATATGAGAATTTGAAAAAATTATAATGACAAGACAAGATTATACATTTTCATTATGATGAATGCCACATTTGGGCAGGAGAGCCATGGCCCGCCCTCCCACGGGCTCCACTCCTACTCTTCAAAAAAATTGAAAAAAATATATAATATATGTTTTTTTAAAGAAAAAAATATGTTTATCTTTTTATGATTTTATAAGATAATATTAATTTTATTTTGTGTTGACCCTCTTTCTAAAAAATTTCTTAGTCTCCCTCTACAAAATTAATCTAATTTAAAAATAAAACATATCTCATATAAAATAAAATAATATAATAACATGATGACATGTTTTTATTATAGATAAAAATAAAAATAAAAAAGAAGTTGAATAATTATATTTTTAATAATTATATTTTTATTATGATGACATATTCTTATCATATTATATACCCTTATTACTTATCATTAAAATGACATAAACTATTTACCCTTATTACTTATTATAATGGGGTATCACAATAAATTTTTCATAAATGACACAGCTCAAATCCCACATTTCTAATTAGGTTAGACTATAATACCATTTGTAACGCTCGAAAGAAAAATTAAACTATATTATTGATACTATAAAAAGATAAATTATTGGAGTGTCATTGGACCATCCTTATAAAGTGTAAGAAATTTTTTTATTAAATAATGTTGGATTTCATACACCAACTATCATCATTATTATCATAATAATATATCATACATTTCACAAACTCGTATTCTATGGGTCCTTTGTAGCCATTTGGCCAACTCCTCACACTATGTTGCAAAGCTATAAGGATTATATAGTAAAAAGCATTAAAGATAGAAATCTCACAAGCTAAGATGCTCATTAAAGTTTTTTTTATATTAGTCCCTCCCCGCCCTAATACTCCCTCCCCCAATTTCATTTTGCCTTTTTTTTTTTTTTAATCTATTTTACTTCTTCGATTGTGCTCCTTCCCTCAACTTTTCTTTCATTTTTATCACTCTCCCCCTATGCCTTGGTACTTTTCCCCCCACTTCCCTTTAATGGAGAACCTTGGAGAGAGAGCCATTTGCCAATTTCCTCGCACCCCAATCCTATCAAGTCGCCAATAGCCCTCTACCTCTGAATATTTCTCTGTTTGATTGTTAAGAAGATGAAATATGATCCCTGAAATCAAGCATGCATTGATGAGCTCTCCAAAGCGGTGGTTACAAATGGAGATTCCAGAAATCAAGGATACATTAACAAGTGTTCCTGATATGCAGCCCAACTGATTTAGTTTCCTAGTTTTACTCTGTTTTAGTAAATTCTCTTGTATACGTTTTTTACATTTGATTGTTGTAATTTATTCTCATTCTTTTGTAAAGCTATAACTAACAGATGTCTTGTGTATTATATATAGAAAGAATAAAATCAAAAAAGGTAAGTTGGCCTTTACACATTTTATCCATATTGTTTACGTTATCTTACATGGTATCGAGCCTCTCCGGCTAACGCCAAACACCAATATCCTGCAAAAACAACTTCCGCACATCACTCACAATGGCCTCTTCTCAAACTACTCCTCAATTCCCAAAATTGGATGGCCCCAATTATCTAACATGGAGGATCCAATTTCTTGTCTTCCTGAAGAGTCATGACATGGTTGGTCTGGTTGATGGATCAAGCCCTGCTCCAAGTAATACTCTTCCAGATAACTCCCTAAATCCAGAGTACACGCACTGGTCTAAGCAAGATAACAGCGTTCTCAATTGGCTATATGCCTCTATTGTGGAAAAACTAGTTTCCACCGTCCTTAATTTGGAGACCTCGAAACAAGTTTGGGACTCCCTTCAAGCTCGGTTCTCTTCAACTTCACGTTCAAGGATTGCTTTCCTCAAACGGCAACTTCAAACAATTTCTCAAGGAAATCGATCTTGTCTTGCGTATATTGAAGAAGCCAAACTCATCTCCGATCAACTCATTGCTGCCGGTAAACCAGTAGACAAACAAAATTTGATCACATACCTCTTGAGTGGACTCAAAGCACATTTTATGCCCTTTGTCACTCCCTATACGTTCGCAACAAGGGACAAGGACCTTCTCATTGATGACTTCCAGACCAAGATGCTCAATTATGAAACATTGATGGAGTCTCCCAATTCTTCTGCACCTGGTGAGACCAACTTTGCATTTGCAGCATCACATCCAAAGGTGGGAAACATAAAAACATCAAAAGGACCGGGTTTATCTCATCAGATCCGCTCACCAAGTCATCCACAACAGAAAATGGGCTCTTCCACAAACCGGCCCAATATTACACAAGGCAGTGATAATAGGCCCATTTGTCAAATCTATGAAAAGAAAGGCCACAAAGCACTTGATTGTTATCGTAGATTGTTATAGTAGATTTGATTTTAGCTACCAAGGACGACTCCCACCACCAAACCTTGCTGCTAGCTGTTGAAAGAAACAATTCTTATGCCCAACAGGTTTGGTATGCTGATAGTGGAGCCAACGCCCACATCACCAGTAACACAGCAAATCTCACAACATCGCAGCCTTATGAAGGAGGAGAAACTATTGGAAATGGCTCAGGTTTGGTGATTCAAAACATGGGTACCTCATATCTCAAAACATAAAATTCAGATTTCAACCTAACCAATGTTCTTCATTGCCCAAATGGGTCCTCTAATTTAATTTCCATCAATCTTTTTTGCTTAGATGATGATTGTTATTTCATACTCACTGGAAGTGATTTTTTTGTGAAGGAGAACAACACGGGGCGACTTCTACTCCAAGGGCAAGTTGAGAATGGACTCTATCCCATCCCAGACACCACATCTTCTACGAACAAAATTTCATGTTTTGTGGCCAATCTTGGCATGTCCACCACTCTCGACATGTGGCATGATAGATTAGGCCATCTGTCTCAAGCTATTTTAAATCATTTGTCTCGTTCAAAATATTTAGATGTTTCTATTTCGAATAAATTTGGATTTTGCTCATCTTGTCCTTTAGGGAAATCAAAACAATTACCCTTTAGTGATTCGACTCGCCAATCTTCTCGACCTTTAGCTCTTATTCATTCAGATGTATCGACATCTCCTATGTATTCAGTTGGTGGAGCAAAATATTATGTTCTTTTTATTGATGATTTTTCCAGATTTACTTGGTTATATCTCATTAAATCAAAACATGAGGTGTTTCCTATTTTTACAAAATTTAAAACACTTGTGAAAAATGTCTTCTCTTGTAAAATTCAACAACTACAAACGGACAATGGTGGCGAATTTCTTTCCACATTTTTAAAATCATTTCTACAAGAAAATGGCATTTTTCATCGCTTAACATGTCCTCACACGTCTCAACAAAATGAGATTGCTGAGCGAAAGCATCGTCATATTGTTAAGACTAGGCTAACTCTTCTAGCCCGCTCTCACATACCCAACACATATTGGGCAGATGCTTTTCTTACATTTGTTTATCTCATTAACCGACTCCCAACAAAAGTGTTAAACAATTTAACTCCTTTTTACATGCTTCATAAACAAATCCCAAAATATTCACATCTGAAATTTTTTGGATCTGCATGTTTTCCATTATTGAGACCATATGAAAAACACAAACTCTCTTTTCGCAGTAAAGAATGCATTTTTATTGGCTATGCTAGCCAACAAAGAGGGTATAGGTGTCTTGACTATACGTCGGAACGCGTGTATATTTCAAGAAATGTGGTCTTCAATGAAAATCATTTCCCAGGAAAAAATGGAGTCCTTTCACCACGTGCCTCAACGAGGGAAGAAACCCCAGGTATGACTCTTCCTAAATTTTCTGTTTTAGCCCCATTCCTTCTTGAAACTCAAAATCCCGAAAATGAAGCAAACCCATCCGTAAATCATGAAGCAAACCAACTGCAGCCTTATCTCTCGAAAAATCATGAAACTGAAAATTCCCAACCCTACCCAAATCAATCTGTGACAAATCACAATCCAGATTCCCCAATTTCTCTCTTGCAAAACCCAAAAAATAAAAATTCCGAAACCCACTCAAATTCCGCGATTTCTCTCTTGCAAAACCCAGAAAATATCCCTGAATCCACGCAGTCTGAAAATGCAATCACTGAACCTAGTCAAGTAACCACTCGATCAATGACCGGACACTCCAAACCCAAACACTTTCCCACTTCATTGTCCACTCCACACGATATCCTCTACAGGTACTCTCAATGACGATCACCGAACCTAAACCAACAACTTACGCATAAGCAATGACTTCTCCAAAATGGCCTGCTGCGATGGGTCGTGAGTTTGATGCTTTAATGGTGAATAGAACTTGGTCACTCTGTCCTCGCCCATCTGGTAAGCATATTGTTCGAAATAAATAGGTCTTTAAAATTAAACGCCTATCTGATGGCAGTATTGAGCGCTGTAAAGTGTGTCTGGTTGCAAAAGGATTTGATCAACAATATGGGATTGATTATGCAGAAACCTTTTCTCCAGTAGTAAAATACACCACAGTGCGCATGATTATTGCTTTAGCCGTGTCCTTTAATTGGAATATTCGTCAAATAGATATTTCAAATGCTTTTCTGCACGGGCTACTAGATGAAGAAGTTTTTATGGAGCAACCTAAGGGATTTGTTGATGAAAATTACCCAGACCATGTTTGTCGATTACACAATTCCCTTTACAGACTTAAACAAGCACCACGTGCTTGATTTCGTCGTCTCTCTCAATGCCTTTTGGAATATGGTTTCATTGAGTTTAATGCAGATTATTCTCTTTTTATCTATGCAAATGATTCTGTGAAATTGTATGTACTGATTTATATGGACGACATACTTGTAACCGGCTCAAGCAACAGTGCCATTGACTCATTCATTTTATCACTCAAAGAATCATTTTTTGTTAAAGATTTGGGTGAACTGAGTTTCTTCTTAAGTGTCCAAGCAACTCGTGACAAACACGGCCTACACCTACGTCAAACAAGATACATCAACGACCTGCTGGACAGCACTAAAATGGGCAGTGCCAAACCTCTAAATTGTCCAACAACATCAGGACCAAAACTATCATCTGAAGAAGGTGTTCTATTAATGGATCCGACTAAGTATCATCGTGTAGTTGGAGCCCTTCAGTATTGCACAATATCACGACCTGATATTGCCTATGCAGTAAATCAGCTGTGTCAATTCATGCATCCCCGTGAGCCACATTGGGTTGCTACAAAACGTGTACTTCGATATCTCAAAGGTACAATCGATTATGGTCTTTATTTTTCACCCGGTGATATTAACCTACATGCTTATTGTGATTCCAACTGGGCGGGAAATCCAGATGATCGACGAAGCACAACTGGTTATGGCATACTTATTGGCCTTAATCTCATCACTTGGATAGCAAAGAAACAACCCATAGTGTCCAAAAGCAGCACCGAAGCTGAGTACTATAGCATAACAATTGCAACAGCAGACTTATATTAGATAAGGATGCTAATGAAGGAACTTGGAGTTCAATTTTCATCTACACCAACAATTTGGTGCGATAACCTTGGAGCCATTGCTTTGGCCTCCAATCCAGTATTTCATGCAAGAACTAAATACGTTGAAGTCGATTACCACTTCATCTGTGAAAAAGTCATCAACAAAGACATCCAAATCCACCATATCTCAACATTTGATCAAATTGGTGACATGTTTACAAAAGGACATGCGGCTGCAAGATTTACATTCCCTCGGGACAAATTAATGGTAATCTTGATTCCCATTAATTTGAGGGGGGGTGTTAGACCAAATCAGAAAATAGATTCCGTAAGTCAAGCATGAAATAATGAGACAAATATGATCCCTGAAATCAAGCATGCATTGATGAGCTTTCTAAAGCAGCGGTTACAAATGGAGATTCCAGAAATCAAGGATACGTTAACAAGTGTTCCTGATATGCAGCCCAACTGATTTAGTTTCCTAGTTTTACTCTGTTTTAGTAAATTCTCTTGTATACGGTTTTTTACATTTGATTGTTGTAATTTATTCTCATTCTTTTGTAAAGCTGTAACCGACAGATGTCTTGTGTATTATATATAGAAAGAATAAAATCAGAAAATGTAAGTTGGCCTTTACACATTTTATCCATATTATTTACGTTATCTTACATAAAATGATGGTTGTTCTATAGTTGGTTGTTGATAAAATGAAATGAATATGAGAAAAAAATGATAATGGAAGGAATACAATAAAAAAGAGAAATTGTGAGAGAGATGTCAATTGTTTGCTACGAGTGAGGTATAGGAATAGCAGTTCGCCATTAGCTATTTTTTGGAGCCAACTTCAACAAATGACATCAGCTGCTTGTTAAGGACAGTGACACATGTTTGCAGAGGAAAGGAGAGGGAAAAAATACTTAAACTAACGTGGTACAATGAAATATTATTTTGCAACATATTTTATATCTCTAGTAGCCCTCTATAATAATATAAAAAGGGTGACGTCGGGATGCGGTCGGCCCGCACCCTAGTGTCTTTGCAGCCCACCTCTTATGCTTTCCTAAACTCCTATAATTTGTAAAAAAATACAATAAAAAAAGTTAAAAAATACAATAAAAAAAATTAAATTTAGAAAACACAATAAAAAACACAATAAAATAATAAAATGAAGAAAATATAATAAAAAATACTATAAAAAATACAATAAAGATGAATTTTTAAGGGAATTCGGCCTCAACCCAGCCTCCTTCGCCGCCGGTGGCGGTAGGCGACACCGCCCAGCCCATCGAAACCGGAGTACGGACCCATTTTTGAGTTTAAAATCACTGAAAGTACACCGGAGGTCGTCGAGGTTCGCCGTCGTAGAGGTGGGTCGTCGGCTCCTTCCGATCCCGATGGGTTGAGCAATGTCGCCCACTGTCGCCGGAAACGACAAGGGCTGCAAAGAGAGATTCGGTTGGACCGAATTCCAAGAAAACTCATATAAAAATATTTTTTACAACATAAAATCTTTAATCCAGACGGGCTGTGTCACCAATTAATACAGCCAGCCATTCACGTAACGCCAAGTAGCGTATCATATTATGTGTTGTGGCGATGAACCACATTGAATCAAATGGAACCCAGACCTGAAGCACAGCAAAGCTCCTTTCCCCTCTCTGTACCAACAAAACCCAGAGCAAGAGTCCACCCCCCCTTCCCTTGTCGCCAAGCTCGCTCGCTTCGACCTTATATATTTTCGACTGGAAGTCCTTTTGGTGCTCTGTTTAGTGGATTTTGTTCTTGAGAATATGAACAGTATATCATATAGAAGCTAAACTTGAGTTTAGCTTAAACTCGTTAAAATCCCCAAAATTCAAAAACATCTGCTGGAGAAATCATGCCCAGGAATGGGGAAAATCCAAATGATAGAACTCTTTCAATCCAAGGAAACCCATTAATTCGAAAAGAAACAAAAAATAAAAGATAATTGAGCTGGGAAGAAGGCAGCCATATCGATGGCGTTGCAGGTCTGGAAGGCAGCCGCTGCGATTAGGGGTGTCAAAACGTGTCAACGGGTCGTGTTCGTGTCGTGTCAAGACATATACATTACGTCTAAAGGGTCAACACGAACACGACCCGTTAAGGATTTCGTGTCAAAAATCTCAACCCTAACACGACCCTATAAAATATCGTGTCAACACGACACGACCCGTTAAGACCCGTTAAGCATATACACAAATGACACGACCCGACACGACACGTTTCAACCCGCAAACCCGACACGACACGTTTCAACCAGTGAACCCGTTAGTGACCCGACACGACCCGACACGTTTCACCCTATTAACTACCAGCAAATAAAATGCAGAAACTTCTATTCACCTGAAATCAAATAGCCAAATTTCCTGCTTTTACATCAGTTTCTATTACAAATTATATTTCTAACTGGAAAATATAAATAACTATTTACAAATTACAATCTTAAAATCACAAATTCAAGCTCTAACAAGTAATACATTACAATTTATGATAATACACCATAATACCACCATAATGCAAACTCATGACTGCATTGTAAAATATTAAAATTACACCTCAAATATAATAAACAATACATTGTAAAAATGTTAATATTACAATAATAAAATCACACATCTAAACAAACTTAATGTTACAATAGCCCACTTTCCAGTTCCATTTTTGCTCGATGCAAGGTAAGTAGCTCCACACATCTTGCACCTGACTCGTGGCTTCTTATCACCTTGTTTCTTAGAATCAGAAACTATTTCAAAAACATTCCACACATATAAACGCTTCCTTCATTTTGATTTAGCCTCTTCAATTTGAAAACTTTCTTCTTCATTTTCAAACTGGTCCAAATCAATAAACTCATTATTTTCACCTTCTGCTTCAGTCATCTAACAACAAATAAGAACAAAGGGTCATATGAATTACAAGTTTATAATGCAAAACAAAGGGTCACAGAATTATTTTTATCGGCCAGCTAGCATCAATTCTTTAAGAGCAACAAAAAAATAATAATAATATACGCCTACAAGAAACAGGGTTTATAAGTAGACCTGTGCAACAAAACGTTATACCTGTACAACTCTCCCCTGGAACTCAAGCTCCATTTGGGACCTATATTCAGCTCTCTCCCTTTCAGCCTCTTCTTGGGCTTGTTTTAGTCTAGCCGTTTTTGCTAACAGCATAAAAACAAAGTTCCAAAGCAATCAAGACTATCTTCAGAAATGCGTGGCTGATTTTGACTAAGAGAAGAATTTCTGACGTGTGAAAGCAAATAACCATCGATGCACTTTTAAACTATAACTTCATCATTTCACATGAGGGAAAAACAGTTTACCCAACATAAAAGTTCTTGCTCTTTTAGATGAAATATTAAGCATTAGCTACAGGTGTATTTGTATATAAATAGAACTTGATGATAAAGATATACCCACAGAACAAGACATGGATAACATAAAAGAGTGCATATATCTGGATAAATAATTGCAAGATTACCACTTTTGGCAGAATTGACTATGTGTTGAGCTTCTTGTTCTGCAGTCAGCAACTGTTGAATTCCACCTCGAACCCTATTGGCTGCCATGCTTTCCAAGAAACAATACACTGCTCTAAGAATCAGACAGGTCGGAACAAGCACCAAAAAATAAATAAAATATCTCACCAATAGCATGCAACTCACTTTACAACTCCAAACTACTAACAGTTTTGTAATTTGCAACCTATAGTCCAAAACGTGACAATAGGAGAATTGAGTTTCAGCAATATTGAATACTTCAATAAGGCTATGCTTACAAAGTAATATTGGAGAATGTTAAAACGACCTTAATCCTTGGTTGAAAAAGTTATGAAGAACAAATGTTTGGGACCTATATTCAGCTCTCTCCCTTTCCATTCCATGTTAATATTACAATTACAGATTTCAATTCACAGAATTTGGGCCATTTTAAATTTCACAACCTTACTAAGAATCAATTCACAGAACGTATCAATTATCATTATCAATTATCAATTACCAATTATCAATTTCACAACCACAACGTTTTGCCCAAAAGCCCGACCATAAAACATGATATGCAACAATTAGTCCTCACGGCCATTAAAGTAGCAAATCAACCAAGACCTAAAATTACAAAAGCATATAAGAATCAAAACTAACAAAACTGCAGATCTAGAAGAACAACTCAAACAAGTAATGGAAAACTAAAATATATATATTTAATAGTAAAAATTGCTCCTAAAAAAACAAACCCTAACTTTGAGTTTTCAGATCAACAAATGATTCTAGAAGAGGGGGCGGCGTGAGAATTGAGAAGAGGAGAGCTGCGCTGCTACGTGGGTGCCGACGACGACGATGGGGGCGCTGCGTAAAAAGATCTGAAGAAGCACAAGCTGCACAACGAAACCAGGGAGAGACCGTGATTTCGCGATTTCTCAAGAGTTCCCTATTTCGATTTTTGGCTTCTAGAATCTAGGGTTTGCGATTATAAATGAAAGGGGTTGAACTTGAAGGACCGAAGGTTGAAGACGAGTACCTGTGGGCTGTGAGTTCCCGATTTCGTCGGCACGGGTTGAGTATGAGATGGTGACTTCGTGAGACAAAGTGAGTGTGAGGTGAGACCGTGACTTCGTGAGACAGAGTGACGAGAGTGAGACTGAGAGTGTGACTTCCTGAGACTTGAGAGACGAGAGTGAGAGTGTGAGTCGTGAGACTGAGACGGGAGCTCGAATCCGAAATGAAAATGGAAAGAAGATGCAGGGGATCGGGGTTGCGGCTGTGCAGTATAAAGGAAAGCAAATGAGTTAGCGATTTGTTAGGGTTTTTTCTATTTAAGTTGAGGGTATACATGTAATTTTATATTTTTTTAACGGGTCTTAACGGGTCATAGCGGGTCATAACGGGTTTGACCCGTTATGACCCGTTAAGCAATCGTGTCTTAACGGGTTGACCCGTTTTGACCCGAAACCCGTTAAGACTCAACCCTAACCCGTTTTTATCGTGTCGTGTTCGTTTCGGATTAACGGGTCGTGTCATATATTGCCACCCCTAGCTGCGATGGTCCGGTTGCTCCAGCGTTCATCACTATCTTCGCCCTCGGCTTTGTCGCCCTCAGGATCTTCCTCGACAGAGAATGGAGGGAGGGACGCAGAGTAGTTAATCTCGGGGGGAGGGGTGAAGTGAAAGAAGAAATGAGAGAGAGGGAGTAGCCAACGGGGGAGAAGAAATCAGAGAGAGGGAGATCTATGGTGTGAATAGGGAGAAGAAGAAATCGATTCTGCAACGATTCCATGTGCTAGGAACAAGCAATGAATATGAATAAGTTCTAGCAACGATTCCGTGGGCTGAGAGGGACGATTCTGGAAAGCCGAATTTCTCCTCAATCACACGTAAACGAGATTATAGAAGTTTTTGTGAGGGTATTGATGTGTCTAAATTTTAGTGGATGGCTGTAAAAGTCTTGAGTCCAGCCCGACTAGACCAAAGAGGAACACTTGTTGTAAAGAGATCTTCTATACAATTTTTTCAATCTCTTCACATTAATATTTTTTATTTATCTTTAATTTTTAAATTTTTAAATTTTTAATTTTTAATTTGTTCTTTTTAAAAGAACTTCATTTTTTTATTTATTATTAATATATTAAATATTAAATAAAATTAAAAATCAAAAAAATTATGATGTATAAAAATTATGTGAATAATAAGAAGTTTGATAGATTTTTTCTTTTGCAAATATCTTAGCAAATGGTACCAAAACGCATGTAATTTAATAAAAGAAGACACTGGGATGCGATCAGGCTGCATCCCAGCATATTGCAGCCCACCTCCTCAATCTCTATAATTTGTATAAAAACATAAATTAAAAAATTAAAAAATATAATTAAAAAATAATTAAAAATAATGAAAGGAAGAAAACATAATAAAAAATATAACAAAAAATATAATAAAAAAATAAAATAAAGATGCATTTTTAAAAGAAATTTGGCCTCACGCAGATCTCGCTGCCGCCGGCTGTGGTGGACAACACCGCCCGCCCCATCGGAATTAGAGGGAGCCAGCTATCTCACCCCTGTAACGACGAGTCTCAACAACCTTAAACTCGAAAATGGATCGGTAATTCACGATTACGGAAGATGACGGGGGCTGCAATAGTGGAGACAACTTTTCTCTTTAATAAAATGTTCTCTCTCTCGCATTTCTCTTCTCTCAACCAATTCATTTTTAATTTCTCTCAATCAAGTTACGAGCATAGGTGGAACGGTTATATATTGTTATGAGAGAAGATCTGTTGCAATTGGGTGAAGAAAATTATGAGAAAATAAAGACAACTGGGTGAAGAAAATACAAATTGAGATAGAGACTGGTGAAGTACTTGAGTAGAGATTGAGATAGAGAGAACAGTAGAAGAAATAGTGACGTTCTCATTGATTTTATCAGAGATACGGTAGAAGATTGTCTTTGATTGTTTGTACATTCACTGTCCATATAGAAAATAGAGACAACTAGGTTAAAAAAATAGAGAGAACTTCTCCAAAAAAGCTATATTCCAGATAAAAAAACCAAAAAAAAAATAAGGACAAAAAAGAAAGAAATGGAAGAATAAAGAGAGAGATAAAGATCTCGTTTGTATTTATAATTTATTTTAATTTATTTCTATTTTATCATTATAATTTTATAATTTTTTTATACAAAATATAAATTTTTATACATTTTTTTCAAATTTCAATACACATTTTTTAAATTCTAAAATAATAATAATATTAAAAAACAAATTAAACTCATTTTAATTTATTTCCTTTTTAAATTCAAAACGAGACCAAAATCTACTAGCTTTAGCTTTATAATGATCTTTCCGTTTTTTTTTTTTTTTTTCTTCTTCTTTTTATTTTTATCCTTTTTATATTTTTTATTCCGCATAAACTCTCATTCTACAAATCGTTTACCACTTGCACATCCCGTTTGTACCTAACAAAATTGTAATAATATACTCCCCTTTTGACTTGAAGATCGGATCCCTCATCATACTATCTCTTCCTTGGGTTGGGCGGTCCTGGTTATTATAGGCCTCATGTGGCCATTATTCCCAACAAATGGCATTTCATATTTCTTTTTAAATACAAGGAAAATGATATCTATACAATAATTTTTACAATAAATTTTATAATAATGAGTTAAATGAGAGGTAATTTTATAAAATATTTTATAAAAGTAATGTTATTTTATAAAAATACCCTCATCTTACAATATTATTATGAAATATATTATGTAAATATATTGTGTGTATCAGTGTCCTAAAAATGAGGATTGCTTCTCCAACAAAAATATAATTTAAATACAAGAATTTTGTATCATTTTTTACACAATATATATATAGATATCTATATATATATATATATATATAACATTGCCCTTTTAACATAATAGCGCGTCTCAAAAAAAAAAAGTAAAAAACTATTTAAAGATTTTTACACTAATTATGATCTTTTTCGTAATATGATTTAATTTAGAAAATAAATTTTAAAATCAAATTTTATTATATAAAAGATGTGTGATATAAAAAACAATAATGCTCCTCCAAATCTTTTATCATCGTCATTTTATGATCCTATGATATCTCGTAATTGAAAATATAGACTCACTCGCTGACCCAGAGGTAGAAGGAGAGAGGGGAGAGCTAGCAAAACTCAATGGAAAAGGCGGTTGAAGAGCTAGAGCGAGTGCAAACCCAGATCCTCCATCGCATCTCAAAACTTGAGCTCTCTTTTTCATCCCATGACCTCTCTGCGTCTTCTCTCCTCGCTCCTCTTCCCTTCTCCCACGCTCTGTCCGACATCCAAGCTCGCCTCTCCTCCATCCTCCGTGCCAACGGCGTCAACGACTTCTCCTTCAAAAGGGTCCCATCCGATTACTACGATTGGCCCCTCGAATCACGAAGAGACGCCCTCGCCGCACCCACCATTCAACATCTCTGCAAAAGCATCGTATTGGTAACTCTCTTATCTCTTTTTGTTGTTCTCTGACTCTATTTGTGCAGCTGAACTGCATATTTTAAGATTTATTCGTAGATGTTCCCTTGATTAGTTTTTCAGAAAATGGGTCAATGGTCGCAAAACCAATACATTTCCCTTAATATTTTAGGGCTACATTGGAAATAAGCACAAAAATCGGGGGGACCAAATTGAGACTTTAGGGATCAAATCGATTAATCTAGCCGAATTAGGAGGGATGAAAGTGTATTTAAGCTTAACAATCTTGATAATAATCATGTTCGTGTGAAGTAACCATGATTTTCTTCTACGATGTCTCACTTATAAAATATATATATATATATATTGTCCTCTATGATATCTTGGTCTATAAGACTACAAGCACTCAATGGGAGTGGGCTGTGGCACCTCAGTGGGTGCAAATATATGTAACTTTACCCTTCGTCTAACCTCCCAATCTGCGAAGATTTCTTCTACTTCTTTATCAAAAGTGGTAGTTATGCCCAATATGGTGCACCCTTAGACTCTCCTCGTGTCGGCTCTTCTTCATCACCATGATAAGGCTTCAAACAGCTTACATGAAAGACCAGATGAATCTTGAACTTCGAGGATAAGTCTAGCTTGTAGAAGACCTTCCCTATTATTTTAATGATTGGGAATGGTCCCTCATATCTCCGCATAAGCCCCTTGTGCAGCTTTCTCGTAAACTTGTGTTGGCTTGACAAGATCTTTACCAACACCAAATCACCTATGCGGTATTCCATGGGCCTCCTTATTTGATTAGCCAATTTTTTCATCTTCTTGGTAGCTTTGTCTAAGTAGGAGCGAGTTACATCTAACTGTTCATATAAAGATTTAGCAACCTTGAAGGCTGTTGGACAATTCCCCTCATAGTTTGTCTCCAATGACTGGAGAGTGAGTAGTTGTTGTCCTATTACAATCTCGAATGAGCTTTTGTTTGTAGACTCACTCCTTTGTAAGTTGTAGGAGAATTGAGCCACATCCAACAACTTGGCCCAGTCGGACTGGTTAGCACTTACAAAGTGCCTTAAGTACAACTCCAACAAGGCGTTCACTGTTTCAGTTTGCCCATCTGTTTGTGGGTGAAAGCTGGTGGAGAAATGGAGGCCTGACCCCATAAGTTTGAATAGTCCCGACCAGAATTTTCCTGTGAAACGAGGGTCTTGATCACTGATGATGCTTTGTAGTAAGCCCCAATACTTAACCACATGCTTGAAGAATGACTTGGCTGTCTCCTCAGCTGAGCAATCTTTAGGGGCAGCGATGAAAGTGGCATACTTGGAAAACCAATCCACCACAACAATGATGGTACCACATCCTTCAGATTTGGGGAGAGCCACTATAAAATCCATGCTAACATTTTCCCAAGGACAGGAAGGAATGAGAAGTGGTTCCAACAAACTAGCAGGGCTTCGGTTCTCCACTTTATCTTGTTGGCACACAAGACAAGTCTTCATAAAGAGTTCCACTTCATCTCTCATTTGGGGCCAATAGTAAGAGACTTCCAACAAAGCCTGAGTGCGACGTTGGCTAGGGTGTCCAGCCCATAAGGAATCATGGCATTCCTTGATAAGGTTCATTCGTAGTTTTTTCCATTTCGGAACATATAATCGCCACTTGGTGGTGTAGAGTAAGCCATCATCTATCCAAAATCTCTTGGTTTTTCCCTCCTTGGCCAAATTCATCAAATTCTTGGCTAAAGGATCGTGTTTCAACCCTTCACGGATCAACTCTAGTGTCTCTCCTTATACACTAGTGATGTGGGCAAGCTCACCCTTCCTACTAAGGGCGTCAGCAATGACGTTGGCCTTGCCAGGCTTGTACTCAAAGACATAGTCGAATTCCACCAAGAAGTCTTGCCACCTAGCTTGCTTTAGACTCAGTTTCTTCTGACTTTGGAAGTAATTGGTGGCAATGTTGTTGATCTTGACTATGAAGCGGAAGCCAAGTAGATAGTGTCGCCATACTCTTAAGACAATGAATAATGGCTGTCATCTCTTTCTTCTGCACCGTGTATCGCCTTTTAGTCTTGTTGAGTTTTCGGCTCTCATATGCAATGGGGTGTCTTTCTTGCATAAGAACTCCCCAGATAGCAAAATCTGATGCGTCTGAATGCACCTCAAAAGGTTTGGTGCAATCCGGTGAGGGGAGATACTCTTGTAGAATATCCCTTTATAAATCTTCTATAGTAGTTGACTAGCCCAAGGAAAGATCGAAACTCGGTAGCCTTGGTGGGAGGATCCCATTTCTTGATAGCCTGCACTTTCCCCTTCTCCATGCTGAGTTTTCCTCCTTGGATCTTGTAGCCAAGGAAATGGATTTCATTTAGTGCGAATGAGCACTTCTCCTTCTTAACAAACAGTTGGTTTTCCCTTAAAACCCGGAAAACAACCCTTAGATGCTCCACATGCTCCTCGAGGGTAAAACTGTAGATGACAATATCATCTAAATAGACTACCACAAAGGCAGGGGTGGAAAATCTTGTTCATGAGTGTGCAGAAGGTGGCTGGAGCATTTGTGAGCCCAAAAGGCATCACTAGGAACTCGTATGCCCCATACTGAGTTACACAAATCATCTTTGGTTCATCTCCTCTCGTAATCCTTACACGATAATATCCCGACCTTAGATCAAGCTTAGAGAAATACTTTGCATGGCCCAATTGATCAAACAAGTCAGCAATCAAAGGAATAGGGTACTTGTTCTTGATGGTTACCTTATTTAGAGCCTGATAGTCGATGCACAGCCGCAAAGACCTATCATGTTTCTTTTGGAACAACACAGGTGCCCCATATGATGCCTTGGAGGGTTGAATGAATCCAGCATCAAGTAGATCCTTAAGTTGCCTCCTTAGTTCTTCAAGCTCTGGAGGCGACATACGGTAAAGCGCCTTGGCAGGTGGTTTAGCACCAGGTTCCAGCTCAATTATATGATCCACCTCTCTCCTAGGTGGTAGTTGCTTGGGCAACTCTGGTGGCATGACATCCTCATAGTTCTTGAGGACCTCTTGGATCTCCTTAGGTGGAGGGGAGGAAATCTTCACTTCGCCTTCCTCCATAGAAGCCAAGTAAGACATCTCTCCCTTCTTCCAACCCTTCTTAAATGGCATGGCAGATAGAAATTCGGTGGTGTTCGGCTTAGATACAGTGGGTACCATGCATAGACCACCTTCTAAGATGCACACAGAGTTATAGTGGGGAAGAGACACTACATTGAACTGTCTCAAGAATTCTATCCCCAATACGACATTGAAGTCATCCATGGGTGCGATAGAAAAGTCCATTTTCCCCTTCTATGTGCCAAGTTGTAGCTCTACACCATGAACTACACCGTCAAGGGGTCTGGCTTCAGAATTCACGATCTTCAGCTCATCATTGACCTTTCTTGAGTGGAATTCCTAACCGTGCGGTCTCTTCCTTCTTGATAAAGTTGTGAGAAGCCCCTGAGTCAACCATGCCATGAGTCTTTTTCCCGTTGACGATCACTTCTACAAACATCAAAGACCCATCCTTGGTGGTTGGCTTGTTGTTTGTCTTGAGTGAGTTGAGAAGTTGCAAACACCCTATATGCGAGTTTTCTTGAACTTCTTTTTCCTCCAACATGGCATTTAGGGCCTTCCTCTTAGGACAATCTCTAGCCCAATGTGGTCCATCACAAAGAAAGCAAGCATCATTTGCCTTCTTGTCTCTAGAGTGATCTTTCTTGCCTTTCTTTGATGTCAAAGGTTTGTCTCCCCGCTTTTTGTGTTGTGGGTACTTAGACCCCTTTGCTCCCCTACCTTTGTCGTGGTTATTCGAAGACTTGGGCTTTGAAGAGTTGTCACTCTTGTGATACTCAAACTCTTCCAAGGTTTCCGCCACTGTCAAGGCGGTGGAAATATCGTTGACCCCACGTCGCTTGAGCTCCTGAGCCACCAATGACTTGAGGCCATCGATGAAGTTGAAGAGGAGATCTTTGTTTCAAGTTTTGCACCCAGTCAAGTAAAATTTTAACTCCGCCACGGGGAAGTGGCGCAGGCTTATGCTTATGGAGATTGAATGGTTTGGTTTAAAAAAGCGCGCTCTCTCTCTCTCACTTGGCTACATTATTGCTTAAAGAGCTTAATTCGTTTGGTGGCTCAAGTTGGCACACATAGACACACTTTTTAGGAATAATATTCTGAACCATAGCTCAGGTCACTGGCCATGAGATTTGTTTGTCTGCAATGATTAAAGCCGTGTAATTTAGAAGGAAAAGTCAGAGCCTGGCATCACCTAATCTAATAAGCACCTGCTCTCGTGATAAATGCACCATGATGTGACAGTTCAAAACTTATTTGGACCTTCTAGATTTTTTTGATATATATGTGAGAGTACTCGTAGGGATAAACATTGGATCTCTGACTGCATGGATTGAACTTTGTGATGGTTGGTTTTCTTGTTTATTTAGCATGTAGTGTTGTCCATCGAAATTAGTGTTAGATGTCTCGTAATACCATTCAAGTTATACAGTGTCAAACAATAGGACTCCTGCATTTCTTTGTGTTTACTAGTTGACAAGATTGATTATGTAACTTTTGAAAATAAGTAATAATAGTTTTGAAGATTAGCATTTAACTCACCGCTTTCCCATGCATTCATGTTATGATCAACTAATTGTTTTGCTTTGGGTCTAAAGTTATTTCATTCCATCAGGTTAACACTCAAGCCCAGTCGAATGTAATTGATTGTAGCGATCGAAACAATTCAAAATATTATGTTGTTGTCGTTCAGGTGCTTTTGCCTCTCTCTCTCTCTCTCTGATTAACAATCTGCATTCTGACTGGCCTAAAATATATTGCATTCTGGACATTTTCTTTGTTGCAGTATACTGCTCGATTCAATGCTGAAACTGTTAAAAACTTTCTGTATTCGCTCAACAACGGAAAGATAGCTAAAAAGAAATTCAACAGTAAGTTTTCATCTAGTTAATGATCAAAATGGATCGAACTTGCCTCAGCGGATATGGTTGTTTCTTACTAAACAAAGCAAAAGAGGGGTCTCTTTTACCCCCCCCCCCCCCCCCCCCCCCCCCAAAAAAAAAAAAAAATGTAAACATTAGTTGGCATGGGTGTAAAAAAAAACTAAAAATGAGCATAAATTGTGCAACCTATCCAACATAGATCATCTTGATATGTTCTTGACTCAAAACTTTTCAACTCACGGATTCATTTCTTCTTACCTTTGTCTCTATTAATAACTGTTGCTGTAATTCATAATCCAACAAATACTGTTGAATATACACTCCTCTTATTGGAACTGTTACCTTTTGTTGCATTGGATAAATCTCTTATATATATTGCTTCAAATGTTGGCTTAATTTTTTTAGCTTAATTTTTTTATTAGTTTATGTTTTTACCTGCTTCTATGTTGGAGTCTGTTTGTGATGATTTGTTTTCTTTAGAAATTTCCTACTGAAATACTTGGAAAAAAATCCATCCGAGAAGGTATTAATAGTTTATTTATGATTATGCAGTGAGGCTTGCTCCTGAGGAGATGTCAGTGGAGCTAACTGGATATGAACACAATGCAGTGACATGTATTGGCATGAAAACAGAAATTCCGGTAAAACACCCTCTTTGTGCAATTCATTTGTAAGATTTCTCACATCCTAAAGAGATTCCAACTTGATATGGGAGTTGAGTGAGTTCTCGTTCATGTTGTCTGATTTTATCTTTTTGCTGCTTATATTTATCGTTGACTGGATTTTTCATATTCTGCATTATTCTTGAAGTTTTATGTGCTGCTAGATACCTGACCTAGTAATTGACTGTATGTTCATGACTCTTATGTAATGATTAAAAGTACAGGGAATAGGGATGAAGCTTCTATCTACAATTATTTGTCACTAGCTCTTCCAGCATGCTTAAGTTTTGAAGCTTTGTATAAGGTCTTTTTGTTGTAATCTGCACTTGACACATGTTTTCCAGACAGCACTCTGTGTCCTTTCCTACTTGATGTAGCAGTAACACGTTGGCCCTTTAGGTTTAATTGCCTGGGCTTGCTGACAGCCATGAAGCAGGTGTCTTCAAACAGGTGTAATAAATGTTCTGGTAGGAAAATGCAGCGTTCTCTATATTCAATATGTATTTAATCCTACAGGTCCTCCATTTATGACTTGAATCTTTCCAACCTTATGTGTCAGCTGTTGGATAGGTTTACTGTGCAATATCGTTTCTCATTGTTCTTTCACTGTATCTGAAGGTTAGGATTCTATATGTCAGTTACTTATCAAAAAAAGATTTGATAATTAAAACAAAAAAAAAAAGGATTCTATGTCAGTTTTGGAATGTATTCCTGGTGGTCCATTGTATTGATTGGGTGCATCACTGATTTTCTGCCAGTTGGGATACATCTGTTAAAAGTGGGTTCTTCAAGGAATTAGCTTGGTAATGTATTAATGGTTTTTTGGAGGCATGTTTGTGGTTCATACCTAGATAGTGCCCAAAATTGAATGAATGAAGATTGTGTTTGTTTTTCTTTTTCTTTTCTTGGTAATGATATTAATACTCTTATTTATCAAAGCCACAAAAATATCACAAGTTAGAAAGGAAGAAACATCAATGAAATGACATTGTTCCCTTATTTTTTGGCACAATAAGATGGTCATTATATCCGACCTTCATGGAGCATGATAGCATGTATTTTGATGTGAGAAATGATATTTGTAGTCATAGAGTGCACAAGTACAGCACGCTCCATTTGAAAAAATTATTTTATTAATGGTGGATCTCGCTCTTTTTCAATAGGAGTGTGTGATGCTTGCACAATCTATAAGTATATCCACATTAACCGATTGGTATAGTAATTTTTACATTCTACTGAATCGGTTTCAGGTGATTCTGGATGAAGCAATTGTAAAACTGCACCCTGATTTCTTCTGGTTGGGTGGTGGGGAGATTGATCTCAAGCTAGGGATCAGAACCTCAGAATTCATCGACTATGTGAAACCTTTCATCGTCAACTGCAGTAGCAGTTGATTACCTGAGATGTTAGAGCACAAGTTATCTTGGATTAATGCCCAGTGGAGTCTGAAGTAGGCCATTCTTCAGCTGCTGTTAAAAATTCATTGATTTTTGCATGTCAGCCATTTTTGGTGCAGTGAAAATTTTGCTTTTCGAAGCAGGTGTCCTTTTTTGACCCCCGTTGTGGTCAATTGTTGATACAACATCACATGCCATTCCGAGTTTCTGGAACATGATGAAAGCTGTATCTGTACTTATCATAGGACGACAACAAATTTATTTAGAATTGACTTGCATTGTAAAGGTAAGTTTGAGATATTTCTAATGATTTTCAACATATTATTCCAATTGTCAAGGTGCAGCAGCTGTCACACTCTAGATCCTTAATTTATCAAGTTGACATAAAAACCTTTTTTATTGGATGTTAACTTTTTAATACGCCGGTATCTCCCGCCCACAAGACTTACGGGTAGACTTTTATGGTTTATCATAAAGCCTTTTCAACCATAGTTTTAGATACAAGCCAGTTACGGTACGTACTGAAGCAATGATCAGCACAGAAAATGAATCTATTTCATACCGACTCAAATTTTGACTGTACTAGCCATACCGTGATTTCATTTTTATTTTTTTATTTTTTTTCATGTTTTGCTATTTTTTTATCCTAATTTACACTAGATTATTTACACATATATATATATATATAATTTATTCATATATTAACTATTATTTTGAAATATAATTTATATGTATTTATATATATAATTTTTTTTTTATGTATAGATTATTCCAAATCGATATCGATACCGAAATATTTCATTTTAATACATTGATCAAACACTTACCGATACGGTATTCAAAACATTGTTTTCAACATTTAAATGACAGAACAAAACATAACAAACAAGAGTGACTGCATGATACAGATTAAAAACAAGAGTTTCAACCTGCACATATATAATATATATATACCTTGGATGGAATTAAATTAGAAGCTAGGTTTTCGCATGTACCCAAAATACTCGAAATTACATTGAATAAGGCAATGGCGATGGCAACAGGAAAATGAAACATGGTGAATATATATATATATATATATATATATTGAAAAAACAGTGCAAATAATAGATCAATGGCTACCATAGGCTCTAGTGACCAAATGTGTTTTCGCCACTGTAAGTAACATAGAGAAACCCATCTTCATCCTTCTTCTCCTCGTATATAGCAGACATGATTGCACCTGTACAAACACCCCCCCCCCCCCCCAAAAAAAAGTAAAAACAAAAGGAAGAAAGAATTAGTAAATTAGTAAGCCATCTCAAATCAAGAAAGCCAAACAAAGCATTATGTTGTATAATATGATGAGATGAGATAATCCGTGCAAGGTTTACCTGTTGGCGGAAGAACATTATCCACGAATATAAAGATTGCCTTTTCTGCACTCAGTTTAATCCTCTTGCGGATGACATAGACGAATTGTCCCACTGTCAGATCAGCTGGAACAAGGTACCTGTGATTTTATAAAGGAGAGCACAGGGAGAAAGACCACCACAACAATGAAAAGAGTTAACATACTCGGGTTGAACGTGTTAAAATCATCGTGCACAAAGCCATTTGACTGAAGGACCAATATTACAGAAGCAAGATATGTACAGACTTTGCCTTCACAGGAATTAAATAAGATTACAATTCATCGAGATCATGGACATGGGGAAAGAAATGAGGAATGCAACAAAGGATTTTAGAGCAAATAATATTAGGAATTACTTACTTTTTCTTGTCGATGCTTTGGATATCACTTCTCTCCGCTTTCTCCACAATAACCTTGAAGTTGTATCAGAAAGTTTCCAGAAAAGTAAGCTTACAAAACCAAAAGGGTAGAATGCTGATTCCACGCAATTTTAATCGTGACAGTAATTAATGCAGAATTCATCTTTGAGATGAAAAGAAAAAAGAAAGTAACCAATCCCTTGATTGAAACAAAACAACCCTGGATGTGGAAGAACAAAAACAGTGCGCTACAAGAACGCCAATACAGTTCACCTAAATACTCTGGTTCAACATGGGTATGACCTTGCAACACTTCCACATATCTTATAAAATTTCTCTACAGAAATATTGCAACTGAACACCATGATCTATTTTTCATTGGCTGAGGCTTTCCAATTTCCAAGGAGAAATTAAACATAAGTGTAAACAAAGATAGAAAATAGGTTATCACACAACCTAAAGACTTATATTTCCTGCAAAGACCCAGTATCAGCATTTTTTCCCAAATAAAATCATGCTTTTCCAGAAATGAAACTCACTTCTTTCATTGTCCGGCTATAAAGTCTGTGAGAATATTAGATTCCATTCTATTTGAACATGACTAGCTGAATTAAAAGTCAGAGATTATCCGTAGTTTGCATGCAATGAAACAGTAAATGGCCTTCAATGGGAGAGTTAAAAAACGGGACTTTGTTATGGAACATACAAGATAGATAAACAAAACCAGGAAAAATATTAAGGATGTGCCAATGATGATCAAAAAAAGAAACTTAAATATCTCCAACCCAGATATGAAACAAAATAAGCATAATCAGATTCTGTTTGGTCTAGGCATGAATCAGCACTGTCATTTGGACTAATTCCCAAACTGGATAGCAAATGTGGATGGTCCTTGATCATCTGGCTAAAGCTTCAAAAAATATGAATTCCCCCAAGCAGGTGCTCTTAGTTAAATGTTATCTTTCAACGATTAATAAGTCACCGGCAATCATTAATCCCACATAAATTTGTAGGGAGAATCTTTAAATGCAAATTAAAAAAGTACTTCCCAGTTAATATTGCTCCAGTCATGAACTGAAAAACCAGTAATATATGCAAATATGGATAACATACTTCAAATGCACAAAATAAAATAAAATCATTTAAAAGACAACACTTACTGCTTACCGGAATCCTATCAGGGTATTTCTCCCTAATCCTAGCAGCTTCTGCACGCCTCTTCTCTGAAGACAAAAACATATCACATATTCGTAAATTTAATACATAATCTTTCCTACCATATAAAAAATCTGAACAATCAAAAATAACCAAAAATAAAAAATAAAAACGACAGTACATACTACATACCAACATCATGCTCTTGCTTGAAGTAACTCTTTGACATTTTTCCTGAAATTACAATCAATATTAAGTTTTTCGCTATTCACTCAGTCATTGAACGATAATTATTCCCCTGAAATTTAAGAGCCATATTATTATTGAAATTTCGATCAAACCCAAAAGCATACACGACACAGCATCAAGTTCGTCAGCCATAACCTAGAATTACACCACGCCAACTCAATCTTTAAAGTTTCTTAAAAGTCATAAACATTCATGAATAACATCAACGACAACAAGAACATGCGTTTGATCAAGGCCTCAGTAAAAATAGAGTATCATTGCATAAAACCTCAAAAATAGAATTGCTAAGAAAAAACCCCAATTCTCAAATTGTACAATCTTCTTAGCATCGTTTACCCACAAACATTTGCACCCAGAGAAATAGACAATAGATAACAAAACCTGCATCACATACAAAAAAGAAGAGCACGCATCTACCCAAAAACCAATTGATAGAGAAAATACAGTGCAGACTCTTTTATGAAGAAACAATAATCATAAATCCAACTAGCTTTCTCAAAATCGAGCAACCCCAAAAAAGAAAAAACCTTTATTAGCTGCAAAAGAAAACAATAACAAAAACTCACCAAAGAGGAAATGGGATTATGGGGGCTTTGCGTTTATAAGAAGGGGAGTCGAGATTAATCAATTTCAAACAGACAACTAAGTACGTGAAAATCGTTACACTAATCGAAATAGTTTTGAACTAAAAGAAATATAGAATCAAAGAAAGAAAAAACTTGTGCAGAGGGACCGGAAAAGAGAGACCTTTTTCTGATCAGAACTCAATGAAGCGCGCGGGTACGGTTGAAGATAGAATTAAAAAAGATTGGCCTTTTTCAATTATTTATCTTTGATTCTATGAATCTATACACCTTTTATAATAAATTAGTAATTTATATCTTATCCTTAATAAACAATCTTTCTTTAATAAAAAATAACAATAAACAATCATTCTAATCTCAAAAAACAAATAATAAACAATCATTCTATATTGGTAAACTTAGATTATATTTTTTTTTTTTAGATGAAATGAGTTAAAAAAAATTTTAAAATATATTGTTATCATATATTTTTTTAATACTAATTTTATTTTAAAATTTTAAAAAGTTGTATTAAAATTTAAAAAATGAATTTTTTATTTTATTTTATATAAGAATTTTTTAAAAATATATAATAATAAATTTAAAATAAAATGAGATAAATTAAAAAAACAATTCAGGCCTTAGAGTATTCTTATTGGATTGTCTAAAGTTAAATTTTAAAAAATACAATTTTGCCCACATATTACAAAAATTTGGTCATATTTAATCAAAAATAAAAAGAAGTTTGTGGAGAAAATGAATAAAAATATTTTTTATCTTTAAAAGTGAATAGTAAAATTAAAAAATTTACCAGATTTGGCAAATGTTGGACAAAATTTTAGTTTTACCATTCACAAAAATACTTTTATTCCTTTTTTCCCATAAACATCTCTATATATTTTATCAAATACGACTATATTTTTTTGACAAATGTGTAAATTTGTATTTTTTAAAAGATAATTTTAGACAATCTAATAAAATGACTCTTAGTCTTAGAGTGTTATTCCTCATAAGTCATACGTCTCTGTAGACGTGGGGAGTGAGGATCTGAATTCCCGATCAACCAACAGGATGAATTGTGTGGTCCAGATTCATCTGATCCATGGAAACGCAGTGATAACTTTACTTTGAGAAATATAAAAGTGATTAGATATGATAAGAATCTATTTTTTTTTTTTTAAATTAAGGTTGTTCTGTTCATTTCTTGTTATGTTTAAATTAGTTTTAAAATGATTTTAGTGAAAAGATTTCTTATTAAGTCCCATATGGGTTGGGATGTAGGATAAATACGTTGAATTAATAAATCAAATCAAATCAAATAGATTTATTATATTATCTATATATCATTATAAATATATATATGATATTGGGGTGAACTACCTGTTTTTGTGTAATTGGAGTATTATTGCAAAATTCGTTTAGAAATCTGTGTGCTTCTGTAGCGGAAAAACATAAATTATAAGATTAATTCGTGTTAATGTTCCTAATAATCACTCAAATCACTCAAGAACAACGCCATCAATCAAGATCAGTAACAAGTTGAAAATATAACTAGAATAACAAAAAATAAAAAGAATCAAAAGGAAAAGAAACACGAGAAAAGACACATTTGTTTAAAGTGGTTCGATACTTAGAGGATCTACGTCCACGACAGGAACTACGTTAGGAATCTTCTTTATTGGTCAATCCACAAAACACTTTGAGTAGAAATTCAAGCATCCAACGGCTTCAACTTTCATACAAGTTTCTCTCTTACTCATTGATCAGTGCCTTAGTTTTCAAGAATGGAGAATATCGTCTCGCTACCTTTTTAAATTGGTTTTCTCTCTCTTCAGTTTACAAATAATAAATGAGATGCTTATATACAAGCTAGCAATGAAAAATATGATAAGTAATCCTAGCTACCGTAGGATTAAGACAATTGCTTCTCATCTGATCGTAGGATACAAATGAAACTAAATTTACTAAAAAGTACATGACAACTCAAAGTATTTACACCTTTATATAATACAATCTCCACCTTGTGAATACTTTGATCTTCAAGTCTGCTTCCTTCCTAAGCTAGTTCTCACTTTATTGTTCCTGTTTCAACTCCCTTACATGTTGATGATGTCCAAGCAGTGACTGGACTTCTGATTTGGTAAAGACTTGATCATCATGTGAGATGGATTATCTTCAATTGGTATCTTCTCCACCTTGATTTCTCCACTTGCTATGATGTCCCTTACAAAAAACAAAAAAAAAAACCCGCTTTGACCTTTTATGGAATACCTGATTTTTAGTTAAATAAATGCAACTTTGATTATCACAATAATCATGATGTTTCCCTCAAAGATACTTAATTCATTAGAAATTCCTTTTAGTCATATAACTTCCTTTATGGCCACAGTCATAGTCAAATATTCGACCTCATAACTACAACTGATTGTAAGTTGGCCTTCCAACTTATTGCCCCACCAGATGCAGGAAAAACATAACTAGTTAATGACTTTCTAATGTTTAAATTTCCAGCAAAATCAAATTCTAAGTAGTTACAAATTTCACTTTCTTTATCAACATTTTTACCAAAACTCAATCATAAATTAGAAGAACTTGAGAGATACTGAAATACCTATTTCAAAGCATGCTAGTAGGGTTTTCTTGGGTTTGTCATAAATCTACTAACAATGCTCACAACATAAGACAAATCTGGTCTTGAACAGACTATGGCATACATAACACTACCCACCATATTAGAATAAGGTATTTTCATCATATACTCTATATCTTCCCAATTTTAGGACTTTGAGTAATAGACAGTTGGGAATGCTGTCCCAAGGGTGTACAAACAGGTTTAACAGATTCTATACCAAACCTTTTAAGGATTTTTAGAATGTATGATTTTTGTAACAAATAGAAAAGCCTTTTATTACTATATCTAATTGTCTCCATACCCAAAATCCTCCCAGCAGGTCCTAAGTCCTTCATTTCAAACTTAGATTTAAGAATTCATTTAACATGCTTAATTACGAATTTGTCTTTATAAGCAATAAGCATATTATCCAAAGTTTTGACTTCTATTCCGTTCTAGCTAAAATGACTTGAATTTTTCGTTTCGGTATAATATCTTGTGCATCATTCTCCTTGTTTCGCTTCAAATTCCGGCTCGTTTCAACCTGTTCTAGTCATTTCGGTCAAATTTCAACCATTCTAATCCAAATTCTGGCCATTTTGGTCTCTATTCCGTTTTAGAATATTTTTATAATTTTTTTGTGTGTGAATGAATTTTTTTTTTTAATTTTAAAATCAGGTGGTATTTAATTAATTCTAGAATATAAAATATATATATACATTATAACTTTAAATATGTCCTTCTTAAAATATATATATCATTATTATTTAATATTTAATCTATTCTTTTATTTTATTTTATTTATTTTTGTGTCTCAACTCAAGTTTGTATTTTTTTCAAGTTATATTCATTTTATAAATTTTCAATTCTTCCAACATGTATACATATACATGATACACACTAACATATATATGTATTTATTTTATTAGTTGTTACTTTATATATATATATATATAATATATAATTAATTCCCAAATGGCACACCGGAACGTACTGGTACTGAAATATTTCGTTCCAGTACTTCAACTCGAATGGTCACCAAAACGAAATTCAAAACTTTGATATCATCTACATACAGCAATAGATAAACAATAAAGTCATTAGATTTCTTAAAATATACACAGCTATCAAAATTGCTTCTTTTAAATCCATTTTTAAGCATGTGAGCGTCAAATCTTTTATACCATTGTCTTGGCGATTGTTCTAGACCATACAAAGATTTCTTAAACAAACACACATGATTTTCATCAGATCTACCCACAATCCCCTTGGGTGGTTGCATATATAAAGTTTTTTCCAACTCACCATGTAAGAATGCAATTTTTTCATCTAATTGTTCCAAAAGTAGATCATGATAAGCTGTGTAAGCCAATGGGAGTCTGATTGAGCTATGTTTTACTACAGGAGAAAAGTTTTAATTAAAATCAACCCCTTCCATTTGAGTAAAACTCTTAACTACTAAACTAGCTTTATACCTAGGTTCCTATACCCCTGGTATGTCTTCATTTTTCTTATAGATTCATTTTGATCCTATAAGTTTAACCTTTTCAGGTTTTACTACCAGGTCTCAAGTCTTGTTTCTATTCAGATATTCAATTTCCTCTTGCAAAGCAATGAGCCATTTGTCTTGATATTCATGGCCTCTTTATAAAACCTTGGTTCAATATCATTTATTTCTTGTGCAACAAATAATGCAAAGGCAGTAAGGTCAGCTTGTCCATATCTGAGTGGTGGTTTGATAGTCCTTTATAGTCTATCTATCACCAGGTTATAAGACCTAGGACTAGTACTCTATTCAATTTGCTCAGTGTTGGTTTTTGTACTTCCCTCAATATGTTGGTCAATCTCTTCAATTGACAAGTAGGATGGCTCCACCTTAATCTGAATTCTACTTAAGGTAGATTTATTCTCAGGTTTATCATTGTCCAGTGAAGTCATGGCCATCTGTGACTCATTCATCTTTACTTACAATGCACTTTAGCTTTCCTAGTTCTAGAACCCATAGTTTATACCCTTTAACACCTTCAGAATATCCTGCAAATACACATTTGACTGCCTTAGGTTCTAACTTATCAATTTTTATATGTGTATAAGCAATACAACCAAATACCCTAAAATTTGTATAATCTGAAGGCTTTCCAGACCACAATTCCTGAGGTGTTTTGAGGTTAATAGCAGATGATGGGCTTTCTATTGATAAGGTAGGCAGCAGTATTAACTGTCTCTGACCAAAAGGTCTTAGATAATTTAGCATTGGACAACATACATCTAACCCTTTCTAATATTGTCATATTCATCCTTCTGCAGGCCATTCTACTGTAAGGTTTCTCTCACTATCTTATGCCTTGCTAACCTTTCTTTTAGGCAAAAATTATTAAACTCATTTGATAAGTATTCTAACCCATTATCAGTCCCAAGCTTTTTAACCTTTTTGCCAACCTGATTTTTAACTAGTGTTTTCCATTCCTTAAACTTCTTAAATGTGTCACTCTTATGTTTAATAATATACACCCAAACTTTCCTAGAGAAGTCATCAATGATGGATAAACCCACTATGTGAACTGACCCTTGCAGGTCCCCACAAATCTAAACAGACATAGTCAAGAATTTGCTCAGAATGATGAATTGCATTTTTAAAACTAACCCTAGTGGACTTTCCCAATATACAATTCTCACAGAAGGGTAATTCCCCTAGGTTAGTTTCACCAAGTAACCCCTGTTTGTGGTGTTCTTGTAACCCTCTCGTACTAACATGTCCTAACCTCCTGTGCCAGAGCATAGTTTTATTTTCCTCAGATTTCTGTGTAACAAAAATCTCTCATATAATAGTTTTACTTTAAGGATATAAAGACCATTCTTTATAAACTCATTCATCGTTGTTAAGGACCCATTTGCTACCCTCAAAGTTCTTGCTTTAGATTTAAAAGTACAACCAGAATTATCAAGCATTCCAAGAGAAATTGAATTTCTTTTTAACTCAAATATGTATCTAACATCCTTTAGGATTCTTTCCATACCATCATGTGGTTTCAATCTTATTGTACCAATTCCAAGAACTTTACAAGATTTATTATTCCCTAACATTACATGTCCTTCATATAAATCTTTAAAAAGTTTCAAACCAAGACTTAGAAGGTCATATATGAAAGGAACAACCAAAATCGAAGATCTATTCTTTCCCAGATTTTGTTTCTAAGACAATCAAAACTTCGACACTTTCATAGCCATCAAAAGCAAGAGAAGCATTTCCCTCATTTTTAGGCTTATCCTTCCCCCCTCCCCTCCCCTCCCCTCCCCTCCCCTCCTTAGTTTTTCTTTCAGGACAATATTTTTTAAAATGTCATTGTTTATAGCAAAGAAAGCATTTCAACTGTTTTCCTTTTGATTTTATTTTAAACTTGTTTTTCTTTTCCTTGTAAACAAGTTTTTCAGGTTTTCCCTGAGCCACTAAACCCTCCCCATCTCCTTATTTGGACTCAGACTTAGTTTGTAATTCTCTAGCATGCAATATAGATTGGACTTCATCTAATGTCAAGCTCTCTCGACCATACATGATGGTTTTCTTGAGATTTGCATATGAGTTATCTAAAGAACTCAATAACAGGATATCTTGGTACTCATTCTCTATGGTTATGTCAATATTGGCAAGATCTAAGATGATTTTATTAAAGTCATCGAGGTGATCTTCCATAGACACCCCTAGACCCATCTTAATGGTGTATAGTTTAGTCTCTTTTGGAGACGATTTGCCAGAGATTTGATCATATAGAAAGTCTCTAATTTTAACTAAATTCCTGCCGCACTCTCTTCACTAGCTACCTCTCTAAGAACCTTAACATTCAATGAAAATATGATAGCATTGTGTGCCTTTTGATGAATTTTAGGTTTTACCTTCTTAGTGATGAACGAGTTGAGTTTTTCCTTAGGGGATGCAGCAGTAGGCTTCTTGTTTTTAAGAAGTGCATCTTGAAGACCATCATGTACCAGGAGAACTCTCATTTTGATTCTCCAAAAATTGAAGTCGTTTTTACCCGTGAACTTCTCCATATTGAATTTGGTTGGCCCTATATCAACGTGACTCTTGATACCACTTGTTAATGTTCTTGATAATCACTTAGATCACTCAAGAACAATGCCTTCAACCAAGATTATTAACAAGTCAAAAATATAACAAGAAATAACAAAGAAAAACATAATAAAAAAGAAAAGAAGCACAAGAGAAAAGATACAATCGTTTAACGTGGTTCAATCCTTAGAGGATTTACGACCATAGCAGAAACTGGCTTAGGGGTATTCTTTATTGATCAATCTATAGAACATTTCGAGTACAGATTCAAGTATTCAACAGCTTCAACTTTCACACAAGTTTCTCTCTTACTCACTGATTTGTGCCCTAGTTTTCGAGAATGGAGAATATCGCCTCACTACCTTCTCAGATTGGTTTTCTCTCTCTTCGATTTACAAATAATGAATGAGATACTTATATACAAGCCGACAATGAGAAATAAGATAAGTAACCCTAACTACTGTAGGATTAAGACACCTGCTTCTGGATTAAGACACTTGCTTCTTATCTGACTGTAGGATACAAATGAAACTAACTGTACTAAAAAGTACATAGCAACTCCAAGTATTAACACGTTTATATACAACAATACATTTGTGAATTATTAGGATATTTTATTATTGAATGTTTGAGAGCTTGGCTCATTATTGTTTAATATATAATTAATGCAACAGAACCCTTTATGAAGGAAAATGATATTTGCAGGAGATTTTGTGCAGAAATTGCATAGGTAATAGGTTGTAGTTTGTCTCTAATTGTGCGTTACATTTTAGCCTTCTTAATTTTCAATTCGGTTTGTATTGGACAAATAATTATTCCTATTTTTTTATTTTTTTATTTTTTTATTTTTTTAATTGTAGTTAACGTGAAATTAGAAACTTGTTTCTGCACAATTTTTATGCAAAATTTTCTGTATATAACATAATCCTTTAACACTTCACATATTAAAAAACAGTACAGCTATATTGTCACGTACCCTCTTGCTGCTTTCTTTACAGCCATGAACAAGAATCCAGTTGAACCAAGAACCACACACAAGAATAGGATGAGAAACCAGAAACTTCCTTCAATTTTTAGAAAGATTTTCGAGCAATCTACAAAATTCCTTACAATTCAGTTTATCAAACAAATGATCAAAGATGAAAGTCTGAATACACGAGACTTCTTTTTATGTTACAAAGTCTGTGACTAACAGAATATTAGGAAGTAACTAACAAGCCTTTCTTATTAAAAATAGCACTAAAAATGATGTTGCCCTTACTTCCTTATAAGCCGCCTCGAGTTTCAACCAAACGTCTCGTTTCATTAATGAAAAAAAACGTGCCGCATTGGAGAAGCTACACACCTACTATATTGCCTCAACACGCCCTGTTTCATTAAACAGTAAAAAAACGTCATTTAGAAATGGTTGTTAATTTCGTTGCCCTCGATCTCCCTTCTCCCAACTTTTTCTATATTTCACGGCCTTTCAACCAAAACACACATAATATATACACACACTCTCATTTCATGTTTGTTCTACTATGTAAAATATGATATGTTTATCATTATTAAATGATAAAAAATTATTTAATAAAAAACTATCCAATAATAATAAATATGTCACATCTTACGTAATAGAATAAAAATAAGATTGTAATATGATGTATTGATCTTTTTATAAAAAAAACAAAAAAGGATAAAGTTATATACAATTTTGGAGTTTGCAGTTAGGTATTTTATTTTTTGAAAAATAGTAAAGTCATTATTAAAACAATAAACTTTTTAAGTGGTTTTCAAGTTTACCCACTTTTTTTCAAATGGAGAGTTTAATATATTACTAATTCTATAAAGATAAAAAGACATTTAATTTTTAAGCAGCTATTAAGTTCCCATTAGTTGTTTTTTTTAACTTTCCTATAAATAAGTTTTGCATAATTTTATTATTATTTCAAGTAAAGAAAAAATACGATTAATCTTATTGTACTAGCTATTAACTCATCATTACTTAACCTTTTTTTTTTTAACTCTACTACCGTTTAAAGGAATTATTACAAATCACAATCGTTTTATTAAAATATAATATTCAAGATTCAAAGAAAACAAAGGTCGCAAATCTTTTTGAGTGATGGGGAAGAGTGTGGAAAACAGACTAAAAGCCAAAAGGCAACAACAACCAAACGCAAAAAGCAAGTTTGTCTGCAAGTTTCTTTAATCACGGTTGGAGCAAAATTAGGTTAAAAACGACTTGGAATTTCATGCATTTTTCTCATGCCAGCCCGACAAGCATCCAACCCTCTCGGCTTTTAGTTCAAAAAAGGTTACCAAAACACCAATTACTCTACACACTCTGCCTTTATCTCTAATTATATATCCATCCTCAGTACTCATTAATAACAAAGCAACTTTTTAAGCTGAATATGAACTTTAGGTGCTTGGAATTAAGGAAAGAAAAGTTATATTCAGCGGAATAACTCTAAACTCGTACTAATTAGAAATAAGGAGGGGATCCGGAAATTGCATTATAATATATATATATATATATATATAAGAGTTTAGAAAGCTGAATCAAAATCAAATTTTTGGTTATTCTATGATAATACAGTTTAGAAAGCTTTGAAATTGTTTGTTCTTGCTTCTTTGAAATGCAAGGGATGGTTCAGATGATTGGGCCTGAATCAGCACTATGCTTACCAAGACCAAGAATGGCCCGAGACCATCATATTTATATTTTGGACCATCGGCCCCAAGACAATGTTGAAAGCAGGACTAACGATCTGACTCTCCATGTGATTTAATTTAATTTTTTTTTTTCCGAATGGAATAAAATAATAATTATGCTATTCGTTTTAGACTTTATTATTTTTAATTATATTAATTTATGCGCGAGACGACGAGAAGTGATTTTATAAATTAGTCACTTAAATGAAAATTACTTAAAATGCAACTTATTGGCAGATTTCTAAATCGTTATGCCTGATTTGGATAGTAAATTGAAATGTGATGAAAATTAAATATTAAATATTAAATATTAAATATTTTATTATATTTTATTTAAAATTTTAAAAAGTCATAATAATGAGATTAAAAAGAAAGAACCCATGTCGATCATTAAGTTACCCATATTGCTTTTGCTTGGGGTGAAAGTTTGAAATTAAACCTTCATCAAATAGACCAGTTCCTAAAAACAAAAACAAAAGGCATGAGCAAAGGAAAATTTTGTCTTTTATTTTTATACTTGGCGGGGGGTCATAGAATGAAAAGGGGTTGGTTTCAATAGCTAGCTAGTTAGCTATAGCTATGATCACATGGGTCTTGAGATAAACTAAGCCATCTTCCCCCATATGTCCAAATCATGGTTTTCCTAAACAAATGATGCTATACCAAAGCATGTCCCCCCCTCTCTCTTCCCTCCCCTCCACACAAAAACACCCGTTCTTTTGTTCTTTTTAATCATGTCTAGACAAGCTTCTCTTATTATTGCCTTTGAGGTTCAGAAGACAAATGCAGTGGAGACAAGTTCGGTCAAACTTTGTTGTATCAATCTTCAATATGTCTTTAAATATTCCAACAAAACATAAATACTATAATCGCTTAAAAACTTGGCTGCAAGTTGCATGGCCTTCTTCTTAAAATGTCAGCAGCACTCAACGTTGGCTCTCATATAAATATTATAAAAAAAATTATTTATTTATGATTAGTTATTTTTTATTAAAATAAAATTTTCATGTCAAAATGAGTGTTTTTATAATAAATAATTATTTTTATTATAAATATTAATTTTTCTTGTAATGAATGAATATATATATATGTATATGCGTCCACCATGATCATGCAAAGAAACATGCATGCATATATATATATATATATTATATATGTATATATATATGTGTGTATGTAGACGAGGGTGACATTTTACGTGTGAATAAAGTTTGAGAGAGCCGGGACAACCACACGTGAAATTAACACCGTAAATTGTTATCCCATTGAAATTATTGTTTTTGTGGATCCCACTTGATTCAATCAAACATCATCATTAATAGAAAGCAGTTTAAAATATTTTGAGAAAATCAAAAGTAATTAAACAAAGGTTTATCTTGTGAATCATGAAATGCCCAGTTACCTAACTTGCAGCCAAAAGCGAAGCAAGTTTGCTCAAATTGTTTGAAGTTTATGCACCGATTAACACGCAGCTTGTCAAATCGGTCTTACCGCAGTCTAATATTTTTAACCATTTTATTGGATAATCAGGGTCCAGAGATTCTTTCTTTTTTTATTTATATTTTATAAAAATGGAATGATCCATTCAAAAGATGTTTGAAACAAAATTATTGTGACTTGATTTTGATAATTATATATGAAGTGATAGGACTAGTCTTTCGAATTTAAATTTTATTTTATTTTATTTATATTTAATATCGACATTATATTGTTTGATTTAATTCATATTCTTAACAAAAACATGAATCATTAAATAAATTTTATTTTATTTTATTTATTATTATTAGAAAAATGACAGTATGATTATCAAATATATTTATTAAATATGTCTTCTTATATATTTTAAATTATTTATTTTTTTAATAATTAAGAAAGGGGCTATCAATGAATTTATATATATATATATATATTTTATCTTTTTAATAGTTACAAATATTTAAATTATATTAATTAAACATTTAATAGACGAAAGTTGAAAGAATATGATTTTTCATTTATTTTTAAATATTGCCAAGCACGATCCTTTTTACAGCTAGTCGACTTTTCTCGGATTGAGAAGCACTGCACTAAACTACCAACAACTACTGATTTGCCAACTGACCTCTCGAGGCTTCTGCCAGTAATTGCGGTAAATGTTAAGTGATAATTTTTTATTTTTTTTTTAGGGTGGGATTGGTTATAATGTACAAAATTAAATTAAATTATTTTATTTCATCTTATTTTAAATAATTATTTAATTATTTAAAACTTTTATATAAAACATCTCATATTACCTAAGCTGTATAACCAAATCAAGCCTAAAAATAATGTCGAGTATCGCGCCATCAATAATTTATCAAGCTAACTAAAGAAATAGGCAAAATTTGCTAACAATAAAGGTGATATGCGATTATCATTACAATAAATGATTCTTCGTTCTTTTTGTACAAATAAATTTTCAAAAGTTCATCCTCAAAAGCTCTTAATACGAATCCCGCAAGTCATCTCGAGCTCCATTTGGAGATCTTCATTGTTTAGCACAAAGAACACAAAACTAAAAATCAGTTTCCATAACTTATTTCTTTTATAGTTTTCACAAGCTAGCTCCATCATCGTAAACTTGAAAATTCTTAAACCATTCTTGTTGAGCAAATTGATATTGAGAATTGCAAACAAACGGTTTGGAATGAAGGTGATTGGATCCAACTTATTAAAACCTTAATGCTGATGGTAAGAAAAGCGATAGAGACAATAATACAGCACAAGGATAAATCTAATAATTTAACCCAAGTTGATTCAAACTCTTAAGAAGGAAGTTGTTTATAAGGTAATCAAGACATAATTATTATAATAAAAAACATATATCGCTATAAAAAGAAGAGATTTCTACAAATCTAAAAAGACTCTGGATAACCTCTCTACACAGTCTTTATTACGCATAATAATTCTAAATTATTTTCTCCCAAAAAAGGCATCATATTCAACTTCTCTAAATTTTAAATTTCTCAATTGTATTGAGAGATATGGTGAGACTACGAGATATTATAAAATCATCTATTATAATATATTTCATTTCAAACAATCAATAAATATAAGCTTTATGTCAAAATATGTAAATCTCTTATCTCTAATTTATTTTATTTGTTTAATTATTATTTATTATCATGGATGAATATTAACAATACTATGTCGACAAGTTCCAGGATTCGTGAGTTCTATGCACTCATTTTATATATATATTAAAAAAAATCACCATTAATTTATGTTGATATTAAATTTATCTATTTTTTATTTTCTTAGAAAAAATGCGTGGAGATTATATTGAACATCTTAAAATTCTAAATATCGTGTCTTTCTCTTATTCTTTTTTTTTTTTTTTAATTAAATATCTGTCCTCGCGTTTGGCTGGTGGGACTTTACTTTGACGGGGGACGCGCATAGATATATCCTTTAAACTTCACTGCGTAGATATATCTTAAGTTTAGCTACATTGGGTAAAAGCCAAAAGGTCAGACCACGTGTTTAACTTTTTTTCATATTTAGAAAATATAAATACTTTTTGGATGATCCTGCTCGGTCCGTCAACTTGCCCCTCAAATGCCTCTTTATGCATTTTGTTTTTGTTGTTTATATCTTTTTTAAAAGAAAAATGATATAATCTCTTCAAAATTATTGCTTAATATTTTAATTCTTTTATTAATAATTAAAAAATAACTATCAATAAAATTGTATCTTTTTTAACGGTTAAAGTATAATAAAATTAAAATTAAAAAATTAAAGTATATTAAAAAATAACGTCGAGTGACAAATCCACCTTGAGTACAACGGGTTACGGCCCTTCAAAAAATTTTGAAATCATAAAATAACCCCTAGATTATGCTCCTCCAAAAAAATATTATAATTTTCACATGCTCTCTAAATCTTTTTAGAATTTTAATATACTTAAAAATGTCTCTCTCTAATTTTGTTATAGTTATAAAATTTTGTTTAATTTTTATATATTCTCTATTTTTAAGGATATGACTTCTTCAAAATTAGAATTAAAATTGAATTCAAGAGAAATAATAACCTTATTAGTATGGATCTCAAAGTTTTTTATTATATAATATTGAATTTTTTAATATGAAATCCACAGTGTAAATACAAGAAAAATTATATAAAATTGATGATTTATATGAAAAATAATTTGTAGTTATGTTTTTGTAATTTTACTATTTTTCAATTTCTTTTTAATTTACATAAGAAAAATAATGTTTGTAGTCATATGATTAAGTGCAAGTTTTGGCCACTCTATTTGAAAAAATTAAGTAAATTTAGCACCCATATGAAAAAAATATATTTTTTAATGGTGGACCCTACTTTTTTTTTTTAAATGAAGTGTATAAAGATTATTTTCGTAGACAGAGACGGAATTGTTTTAGCAGATGTTCTTTTTAGAAGACAGAATCGAAGTATAGTGTCAAACAAGAATAACTGCAGAGATCTATGACGGCGAACTGAATGGAGTTAGTTATAACGATCCTGCTACTGTGAAAAAATATGCTAGACGTGCTCAATTGGGAGAAGTTTTTTAATTAGATCATGCTACTTTAAAATCTGATGATGATTTTCGTAGTAGTCCAAGGGGTTGGTTTATTTTTGGAGATGTTTTGTTTGCTTTACTTTTTTTTTTCGTACATATTTTGTATGGTGCTAGAACCTTGTTCAAATATACTTTTGTCGGTATTGACTCGTATTTGGATGCTCAAGTAGAAATTTGAGCATTCCAAAAACTTCGGGATCCGACTACAAGTAAACAAGTAGTCTGATATAAAATTGATTATTCACTTTTCACATTTATTTCCGTGATTTAACATAGTTTAACATAAATATGATACCAGATAAATCTTCATTCCAATTATTGACTTTTCTTTTACTTGAAAATTTATTATTTTTTAATAGTGGTTCTTATTATTATTATTATTTTTTAAATTGAGTGTATAGAACTTGCATGCCTTAGGACTGTATTTGGCATTATTTTTTATATAAATGTGTCGCACAATAAAAAAGTTGGCCCTCCTCAATATAATTATTGGTTCCAACACTGAATACGCCCGACAATACATGCTAGACAATTTGTTAACAGTATCTTTTTCAAAATATTAAAAAAAGATACAAATTTACCATTGACAATTTTTTAAACATTGTAAAAAAATAAATACATTAACGATACACTTGATGGGGCAAGTTAGATGTTAGATTGTAAATTTTTTTATTTTTAATTAGATCTAACATATCGTTTCTTTTTGTGAATTATTTTTGTAAAGCATTTATCTTTTATATTATTTCTCTTTAATTTAGATTCTTAATTATGACAAAATTGCAAGGAAAAAGCTGTTCAAAATCATTCGATTGTCATTTTCTCTTAAAAACTTCAAACCGCGTAACACAAGATCAGGTAACGTAATCACGACTCAAAAGTGAAAAGACACTAAAGTAAGAATAATTTAAGGATCTAAAAATTATCATCGAATTTTATTATATTGTTATAATTTTTTTAAACTTTCATATAAAATATAATAAATAATTTAATATCTTTAAATTTTAAAACAATAATATTATTAAAAAATAATATTTTAATACAATTATTTTTAATTTTTAATTTTTATCTAAAATTATCAAATTTAATTTCATTATCCAAATAGGACTTAAAAGAGATATATAAATATATATATATTATAGGGGTGGAGAGATTCAAACTTTGTTATTCAATTTAAAGATCAATCCTTATACGGTCTAAAGGACACTAATCCTAAGAGAAATGTTAAGTTTTGAAAAATATTGAAATAAAATTGATTAATCAGTCACTTTGGAAAGAGAGTATATATGTCATATTTGTTACAGAAATAATTCATCTAAAATTAATAAATAGGAATTAAGACAAAATTAAGGGTGTTCATCCGAATTCTAGATTTGAGAATCCGGAACTCGGATTCAAAATTTTTTTAAACATTTTTAAAAAAAAATTAAAAGTATTAATAAATAAATAAAATTTTAAACCGACCTGACCCGGATGAACAGGCCTAAATAAAAAATATATAAGCGAAATGTGTTGTACTACGAGAAGATTAAGAGTAAGAAATCAGCAAAAGAAAGATGGAAAGTAATGTTCCTTACGATCATATCTCACATTCAAATTGGACATTTTATTTGATAAAAGATGAGAATAAACATAAAAAACCATATTAATAATTCTGACGTTGATTGGGGTATTGTTCGTGGAAGAGAAAATTTGTCTGCCATTGACTGTCCCGTCGGACCAATAATTTTGGATTTTTATTCCCATAGAAAGTATTTTACCCAACGTTTCCTTTCTTTCATCTTTGTAACAAAACGACCTTTTGAATCTGCTTTTTTAACAGCCCGTCTCAATGTCTCATTGTGAAAGCTGAAAGGGCATCTATTCTTTTCATTTGGGTGGTAAATTGTATGGAGAATGGTAGGGTACATATCAAATATCCATTTCTATTACGTACACAAATACAAATATTTTTTAATATTTTTAAACATTTTTAATCATTAAAAATTTTAAAAAATATATATATAAATTTACTAACAATCACTTTCTTAACAAATAAAAAAATTAAAAGTTAAAATATATGAGTGTGATATTTAATAGGCATATTTCATAGTTATAGTAGCATTTTTCAAATTGTAAATAGAAATTTTCTTTTTTATATGTGATTTAAGATGTAATTTATATGTGATCTTAGAGCATTGCATTGGTTTCATCAAATTTTTTTTTTTAAATTTGATAGAAAATATAAATTTGATAGAAAATTAACACCTTCACATTTATAATTCCACATTGAATTTATTAAAATAATAATATAATATATAATTTATAAAATCAATAAACACATTTATAATTTATTCATCCAACAAACATACTAAAAAGCAATGAAATAAAGTTATTGTAGCTTAATAATTTTCATGATTTTATTTGATAGATCAAATACAGAAATACATCAAATTTATATTTGCATTGGCTTTTGATTAAGCCAATAACAATACTCTAATTAGGGATGTTTGGAAACAAATATGAGATACCGAATTCTTAATATTAACAAATCTTTTTGTAATTTATTTCCAAACATTACTCAAACGTAAAACATTTTTCAATTTAAATGCATAAATTTAATAATTACATAATTATTATCCAACACAAAAATAAAATACAACTTTTATAAATCTCAAATTAAAACATAAAAATCAATACAATTTTTATAATAATAATAATATAAAAAATATTTCAAACTAATGAAATACTTCATGTACATAGTAGTCATTAAGAGCACTCACAATGGAGTCTTTATTTTTCCTTTTAAAATACACTATCAAAACCTTTTTTTTTTTTTTACTTACTTTTATAATTTATCATTTATCACTTAATTTATTTTTTTCTATATTATTTAAATATTATAATTTTTAATCTTTTTTATTCATTTCAATTTTTTTTAACTATCAAGGATATCCTTAAACCTTTTAATATTTATAATATATTTGCATATACAATGTCATATAATTATATATTTTTTTCTTATTTTACACATGAACCCATGAAGGCAACACTGCATGTTAAAAATATTTAATAAAATGGAGAAAACTGACGCAAGGAGACATGAAAATTACATCAAATAGAAACTGCACACAACAGGAAAAAAATTGACTAAAACATGAAAAATGACTGATGTAAGAAAAGAGAAAGTAATAAAATATTTTTATATGATAAACAGTATTTTGCTACATGTAATAAAATTACTATTCATTTTTTTATTTTTTAAAATATTTCTATAAGAGCTCGTTTAAATTTTTTTTTTTTTTTATATTTTAAAAAATGAGTGAAATAACTAATCTATTAAAACTGCTCTAATTTAAGCAATTCTTGTTGTATTTGGCTACCAATGAAATATGGCTGAGAAGAATTAGGTTCCGATTAGATTTAGAGATGGGATGAGTTAAAATGAATTTAATTTATTTTTTAATATTATTATTATTTTGAGATTTAAAAAAAATGTATTAGAATTTAAAAAATATATATTAAAATTTGTGTTTTGTATAAAAAAATATAATAAAAAAATAAAAATAAATTGAAGTAACTTAAGATAAATCTTAAGTACAAATAAAAGAGATGAGTCCTAAGTATAATTATTTTATTTAACTAAAACTTACAACAATAGTAATAATGATTAGTGGAATAGGCATCCTTGTCCAAAAATAATATTAATAATAAAACATTATAAGACACACGTGATGATTATTGAGATAACTGGACAATTTCCAAACGTTCGGCCTCTTGCTTAAGATTTCCTCCCGATGATAGCATCAGGCTTGATAGTTGATACAAGACTCGTTTGTCTTTGAGAAATATTTTAGCAAAAAGAAATTTATAGAATTAAATATATAAATTAATATATTTTGATGTTATGAGTTAAATTATAAAATTATTTTTATTTTAAAATAAATTTAATATATTATATTAAATTACATTAATTTATAAGTTTATTTCGATGAGATGTTCATCGCTATAAAACTTCTTCTCTTTTACCTGCAATGGGTTAAGTTTTGGAGGTATCCAGCGGATTACTCTTGGAATTCACGTTGATTTATGCATATGTATATGTAAAAAAAAATTTCTTTAAATTCACTTTATCATTCAAGCAAAATTTTTATATTGTCTTATACATATTTGAGATAAAATAATAATTTTTAAAGATTTTTTAAGATTTTTTTTTTCAATTAGCATCTACTTTGTATCATCAACTGATACAGATTTTATGTATCAAAATCATTTTGATATAAATTTCAGAAAATTAATTTTAACGAGTAGGAAACAAAATCAATAAATAATATATGAAAGAATGAATAATAATTCTTTAAATTTGAAGAAGTACTACTCGTACTTATACAAATATTTAGAAATGCATAATTTAATATAGAAGAATTTAAGCTCATATTATGCAAATATGACTTATGCAAATGTATAGCCCTCATAGAACATTTTTCAATGGAAAAACTCTAAGAGCAATTATATGAGGTCTTGCGGGTGGAGCCCCTTTGTGCCCCCGTAAGCATAATTTATTTTGCATTTTTTTATTGTTCATTTTTTTTTGTAGAAATGATAAAAGAGGATGTGTGAGCAAAGTTTTATTTTTTATTTTTTAATTAAAAAATTCTATAGGGGCGCAAAGAGGTCCCAACCACAAGGCACAATAGACTTACACAAATTCTAAACATAAGTCTACACATCACGTACCACATTTTTTTTTATAAAATATTTAGTATATAGATAATAATTAGAAGTTCAAGAAGAATAAACAAATAAAAAATTGCGTGTGATATATAAACTTATCTATAACAAAACCTGTTAAAAAAAACATAATATTGTATATGCAAAATGCACGTTGTAAGATCACAATAAAATGATGAGAAATAATTCTAAAGTCTGTTGGGAAAAATGAAGAAATTTCAAAGGTTTTGAGAGGTGATTATGATGGTCGACTCATTTATTTTTATAGACAATCTCATTTAATCTTATTTAGTGATTATAATTTTTTCAAATTCTTACATAAAAATACAATATATAATTTAAGTTTTTCAAACTTAAAAATAAGAATAATGTTAAAATTTAATAATATTTTATTCAACCTTTCATTTTTATATAATCTTTTCTCATTTACATAAATAAAATGAGAACTTAACAAATTCAAATTTGAGCTATTTTGCAACAGTTTAACGGTGGGAGTATAGAATAAGAGCCCTTTTGAATTCAGAGATGAGATTAGTTATAAATAATAATAAAATGAGTGATTAAGATGAGTTGAAAGTACGAAATGAATAGTAAATAGTAAAACTAAATTTTAAAAACAAACAGAACGTAAAAAAAATATTTGTATTTTGAGGATTCCTATAGATAATGAGTCTCGATATAATTTTTATTTGTGAAAACTGCTATAATTATAAATAAATTATATAATAGTAATTCTATGAATGATATGATTTCATGTAATTGATAAAATTTACTTTATAATAAAAATAATTTTACAATCTAACAAACTATATAAAATTACATTTGTTCGTAAGATTACTTTTATCTAATCTATTTTTTGCTAAAATATTTTTTTATATTTATATTTAATAATTAAGAAAATATTTTTAAATGATATTGTGATTTTTTTGAAAATATATATTAAAAAATATAAGAAAATATAACAAAGGGATTTTGACCTTCTCGGTGGTTGCAAAATATATTAGTATTGTGTAATAATTTAAAAAAAAATTACGATTTATTATAAAAAAGTTAATTAATTATTCTTACGTAAACTTCATTTTTATTATTAGATTTAAATAATTATACGGAATTTGCCCAAGTATAACTGTAACTATGATTTCTCTCAAGAAATTAGAATGGTTGTCCCACTATCAAAAAGTTACCATTGTAAACAAAGGTTTACAAAAAAAAAAAAGAAAAAAGGCAAAGGACAATGCAGAACGATACAGTACCATTAACACTATTGGGAGTGACAGAACCCCCAGCAGTAGCAGATAAAAAAAATGAAATGGGCTCAGATCAGGAGGTTAAACGAGAGCAGAGTGCAAAAAATCCCGATAATTGGATTTCATAATTCATATATATGATATATATTAATAATAATATTACAGAGAGACAGACAGAGAGAGAAATAGATAGGGACTAGAGAGAGGGAGAGAGACGAGGGAGGGCACTTTATTAACCTTTTTTATGATGCACGCATCCATGGCAGAACGGAGAAGGGTACAGATTACTGCTACGACAGAAGGGTAGAAGAAGATATTAGAAGCGCAAGACCACCACACCTTTAAGAACAGAAGTGTAGAGGGAGAAACAAGAACATGTTTTGAGTGAGGGAGGGAGAGAGAGAGATGGAGCAAAAATGGATTTGGAAAGAGGCGTGAGTAGATACCAATACCATGGAGCAGAAAAGGAAGAGAAAAAACAAGGAGGTCAAGGGTAGCAAGGGAGGAGCATTTGCTTGTTCTTTGAAATGGGTTTCTTTCCTTTCAGTTGAGGGGTCATGGCATGCAAGGAAAGATGGTGGGTCTGAAGCCTCAGGAGAGGAAATCTGAGAATCCATTTGTGCAAACCCATTTTTTGCGCAGTCATTCTTCTTCTTCTTTCCCATTTCAAATCTTGGGCTTTCTCTGATCTTTCAACAGCTTTTTCAGTTCTCTTTTTTTTTTTTTTTTTCTGGGTATAAGAGGGATGCCCTTTCAGCTACAGGGGAAGGGGGTCTTTGAAATCGCAGGCTTTGCTCCGGTTTGTGCTTGGAATACCAACAACAATCATAAGAAAGAAGAGCTTCTTGGCTTGGTGAGCAACAACGATAACCACCACCACGAGCCCACCTCCGTGCTTCATATGAGAAGAAGCCCGAGCCCTCCCACGTCGGCATCGACTCTGTCTTCGTCTTTCGGCGGCGGAGGAGGCGGCGGTTCCTCAGACCCACCGCCCGCTACGACCGCCTCCCAACCCGAATTCGCGCGAAAGGACGAATGGGCATCGGAGCTCCAACCAATTCCGAGCGGACTAGAGGCAATAACTGGCGGAGGAAGATGCGCGCTTGGATTGGTAGACTGGGAGAGGATGTTGTCGGAAACGGCGCCATCGCCAAGCCATGAACAGGAACAGTCGCTGCTGCGTTGGATCGCGGGCGATGTGGACGATTCTTCGTTCGGCTTCAAACAACTCTTGCAGAGTGGGAACAATACTCTCGATTTGGACGGCAATGCGCGGCTGGGTATCGTCGATCAGGGCCCGGGTGTGTTCGAGACAATCGGTGGCGTTTCCGGAACGGGTAATTTAATTGCAAGCGTTAATCAAAATCCTAATTTTTTAGCTTATTCAGGCTCTGGTGGGTTTGCAAATAGCAGCGGCAGCACCAACATTAGCTACAGTAACGAAAAGGTTGGTGGTGCAAGCGTTACAACTACTCCTGGTTTCCTAGATTACAAGGTTTCTAGTATTGGGCTGAGGGGCAGCAACAACAACAATTGCAATATCCAAAATCCAGTTTTTACTTGCTCAGCAAACAGTCTCCCACTTCCACTCACGTTGCCTCCTGGTGTGGTTTATCAGCAGCAACAGTTTGATGTCCCGGACGAGAAGCCTCAGGTTCTGAATCCACAGTTATTGATCAGCCAACAGCAACAGTCTCAAAATCCCAACTTGTTTCTGCCATTGTCTTTTACCCAACATGAAGACCACCTCCCACAGTCTCACCAACCCAATCGACACAACTCGATTGGGTTAGACCTCACCACCCAGATCCCGAAACTTCCTTTTGCCCATGTCGGGCACGAGTTTTTGCTGACAAAACATCAACAGCCGCCGCACCTGGGGTTTTCTCCGGGAGTGCAATTTGTTCCTCAGCACCTTCTGCAACACAAATCACTGATGGTGCCGAAGCAGAAAATGGGCATGGCCGAGGAAGACATGGCCCACCAACACCATCACCATCACCAGCAGCAGCAACAGCAACAGCAACAGCAGCTTGCTTTGCTCGACCAGCTCTACAAGGCAGCAGAGTTGGTAGGTACTGGGAATTTCTCACACGCGCAAGGGATATTGGCGCGGCTCAATCACCAGCTCTCCCCAGTTGGAAAGCCCCTTCACAGGGCTGCTTTCTACTTCAAGGAGGCTCTGCAATTGCTCCTCCTAATGAACAACCCAGTCACCACTCCACCACCCAGAACCCCAGCCCCTTTTGATGTGCTATTCAAGATGGGAGCTTATAAAGTCTTCTCAGAGGTCTCACCGCTTATTCAATTTGTCAATTTCACCTGCAACCAAGCCCTCCTTGAAGCTCTCGATGATGCTGATCGTATTCATATTGTGGATTTTGATATTGGCTTCGGTGCTCAGTGGGCTTCGTTTATGCAAGAGCTTCCGGCGAGGAATAGAGGTACCCCATCATTGAAAATCACTGCCTTTGCCTCTCCTTCTACCCATCATCCCGTTGAGCTGGGGCTTATGCGCGAAAACTTAACACAGTTTGCCAATGAGATCGGGATTAGATTTGAGCTTGAAGTAGTTAACTTTGAATGCTTGGACCAAACCTCTTATTCACTGTCCATTTTGCAAGCAGCCGAGAATGAGGCAGTTGCCGTGAATTTTCCCATTTGGTCCTCCTCGAATCAGCCGGCTGCGCTTCCGGCTCTCCTCCGCTTTGTTAAGCAACTCTCACCTAAAATTGTGGTATCTTTCGACCGAGGATGTGATAGGAGTGACCTTCCCTTCCCTCAACATGTTCTCCAAGCCCTCCATTCCTACATATATCTCTTGGAGTCGCTGGATGCTGCCAATGTGACTTCGGATGCGGTGAGCAAGATTGAGAGGTTCCTTCTTCAGCCAAAGATCGAAACCACGGTATTGGGGCGACTCCGAGCCCCGGACAAAATGCCCCTTTGGAAAACACTATTTGCCTCGGCTGGATTCTCTCCTGTAACATTCAGTAACTTTTCCGAAGCTCAGGCACAATGTGTGGTGAAGAGGACTCCGGTTAGGGGGTTTCATGTAGAGAAGCGCCAGGTGTCGCTGGTGCTCTGCTGGCAGCGTCGAGAGCTCATGTCAGCTTCAGCTTGGAGGTGCTGAGGAGCAGCTAATGGAGGAGCAAGGGGTTGGTTTTTTGGCAACTCACAGTTTATCACAGGGGTTCCTGATCACTTTTACTCTGGTATCGAGTCAATAAATTTTGAATTGTGTTTGTGGTACCTCTTTTATGACTTAATCTTATGAAATGTTATGTTTGTGAGTCTCCTTTGCTCATTGCCTATCCAGTTTAGACGGACTGATCTTCCTGGTATCATAAGCATCTAACTGGAAAGTAAATTAGAGTCTTATTTCTTTTGGACATGGATATTGCTGCTTTGGTATATTTGATTATTTTATGGAGAAAGACTTCACTTAATTCTGCTTAAGGTTGCTAGATTTGTTGTGTACTTGACAACAAATAAGAACTAGTAATGGAAACATTTTTTTCAAAATATAAAAAAGGTACTGGAAAAAGAATCAACCAGCATCTGATGACTGATCTATCTTGGTGAGTTTTGTGGGAAAATATGGACATTTTAGTTCTTATTGTTGATATGATATATGCTTATATGTTTTGCAAATCAACATGATACCCTAGGGTCCGACCGACCTGATTTTCTTTACGATGAATAATAGGTTGTCAATGATGCAGAGGATACTTGTGGGAAGATTAGCTACTAAGAGGTTATAGGTTGTAAATGAATCAGGGTATTGGGGAAATAAATTTCCATGTGGATGGCCTTGTTTTGGCTTTGAACTCCCAGTATCCTATCCTGGTTTAGTAATGCTTATGCGTGCTATCAAATTAAGATTTAGAAGCTCTACTTATAGTGATCGTTGAGTCCATGGATGTCTCCATGCAAAGGCCTTAATTGTGCACTTTAAATTGGCCAAATAGATTCTCCTTCCCGCTTCCCTAAATAGGGACGCATCTTCCTTCATATCATACACCTCATTTGGACTTCTCTTACAGCCAGCTCCCATGGTCTTGATGAATATCTTAATGTTCTCATACTGCCCTCAATTTGAGTAAAATTATGGTCTGATTCAAGTGAATTGGTACTGGCATTTCCCCTGTGATTAAGTATTAGAAAGACCCCATCAGCTAGATTGTGTCGGAAAGAAGAGGATATCTCATAGGTTGCAATTTTCATTTCAAATGGGGACTGACCCAGTTTTGGATGAACTCAAAACAGTCCTTCAGTCAAGGAATTGGTCTGCAAATGAGACTCTAGTCTGACTCCACATCATCTTCATTCAGTACTTAATCATGTTAAAATGATCAGAGCATAATGTTAAAAATTGCTCATTTTTGGGCCCCTTTAAGTTGATGATAGTTTGAGCTTGAGTCATACATGGCGGTTTTGGATTGGCAATTAATCTTTTAGAATCTTGGGTTGTGGGGACTCACAAGATACTGCTGTGTGAATACTACATGGGATTGCCCATAGTTAAAACCTTAACTTTTGTAGAAAAACCACATTTCTTATTCATTATTCTTCTAGAAACTCAAGGACAATAGATAATTTGTTGGTTCTGACTTCGAAGCCCCAAACATCACCATTCTGTTGTTGCTATCTTCTTGCTATTATTCCTTAAAACTTACTGTGTTAGAAAATGACCAAAACCTAATGAAAAAAGCAGTTGGGTTCTTTGAAAAGGACTAGGAAGACCAGAAACCTTTAGCTGACTTGTGAAAAAACAAGGGCCAAGTGCCCCTTATGACCTCGCAAGACTAGGAGTACAAAGAAACCTTATAGTTTGACAATATTTCTTTAGTCTCTTAAACAATCATGAAGACAGGCTACCATAACATGGCTGTGTTGAATTTTGTCACAACATGTCTGAAAATTCTTCTGCTGCATGTATGTATATTGTATACGGCACCAAACACGTAACGCGTCATTCTCTTCCTCCTTAGAACTCAGTACTATTATTATATAATATATATATATATATTATATTATTATTATAGTGTGGGTGGTTTTCATTATTATAGGCTTACAAATGCTTTGGCTTATAAAATAGTACACTGAATTTACTATTTTGTGATTGATTTTGCACATCTGCTAATCAATCCACATGGGCCATGTTTGATTGAGCATCCACTTGGGATTACTTTACTCATTTTCTTTGGATTTTCAGTTTTCATGCCCATTATTTTAACCTAATTTTATTGCATTAAAAAAATATGGTAGCAGCTATGATCCTCCATGTTAATGAATAAAATTATAAAACTCATGCAAAGAACTCAAAGAGTGTTATATATATATATATATATATATATATATATATATAAAGGGTGATTGATAAAGAAACTCAACTCTTAAACCTAGAAAATGCAGGAGAACATGCAGATCAGTATGGACAGCGACAAAGATTAATCACAGCTATTGGGTTTTCCCTTTCTCTTCCTATTAAAAATGTAATAAAATAAAATAAAATAAAATAAAAGCAAAACAAAACAAAACAAAACGTCGGTTTCGTTGAAAACGAACTCCTATGAAAATCCCTGCAAACAACCTCGATAATGGTTCGAGATATAATAAATTAAGCTAATAATTAATTGAGTGTAGTTCGGTTTTTTTCACCTTAATTAATTGTAGAATAATATATTGTGGTCTTTGGATTTTGTAAATCTTCTAGCCTTTCAGCTTTATCGAACTTATTATTATTGTTATAATTATTATTATTATTATTATTATTCATTAATTTTAACTCACCAAGCTATGACGGTCCCAACTCTCTCCTGCAGCCGTTAGCTACTCCTACTCGAGTAATTTAAAATTTTAAGGATTTAATTGTTAGATTGTACTGAGATCAAGTCATTATTAAATTCATTTAAAATTTAAGAGTTAGATATTAACTCTTAAATTATTAAATTCATTTTAATTTCAAATTTTCTTATATGTGAGATATGTAATCTTTTTCAATTCAACATATTTTTAAATATAAAACTTATAACCTTTTTCAAATTTTTATAAAGATATCGAAACTTATTTTAATATTAAAATACATTTAAACTCATTTTAAGTGGACTTTATAAAATTTAATTAACTATCTTAATTTATTATTATTGATAAAAAATTTAATTTATCTTAACTCAACATCCAAACGTAATTTTAACTATTAAGATTTTTCAAAATATTGGATATCTCATTGTTTTTTAGAAATTTATTTTCTATTCTAATTCTTTCTTTTCAACAATTAAATTTTTTAATTTTTGTTTTCTTTCTAATCTTCGTATTTTCTAGCATTCATATATTTCCTAATGAATAGAAATTAGGATATGAGTATGAAACCATTAGTGCATTCACATTGATCTCGGCAAATCTATTGTTAGGCTATATTTTAGCTAGTTACTTTAAAAAATAGTCTACAAGAGACTAGTTAAATGAATAGCAAAAATGGATAGAACTATTTTTAAAGGTCAAATTTGTTGAACCAAATATCACTACCTATTTAATTATTTTACTTATTTTATTTATTTTATATATTTTTTTAAATTCTCTTTAGTAGAACTGGAGTTTATACATTCTCATGTTATAAAAGAAAAACAAATTAATAAAAAATTATCATGCTATATTTAGTTTGTGTATTGTCTGCAAAAAGTACTATGTTAAATTATTATATTACATTTATGTTTATAAGTAATTATGTTGAATTAAAAATACATTTATTAAAAATTATCATATTTTTTTTTATGTGCATGAGTTTTTAACTTACGAGTTTAAATAAATTTTCCAACTATCATAAGAATAAATGTTGTAAAGAAAGAATATAAATAAATATTTAAATGGAATAGAGATAGGTTTGGAGTGTGTTATTTGATTTTATTGAAAAGTGCGTAGCTAAATTTATAAAAGTAAATTGTCTGAGAAATTTTAAACATATACCACCACATCACACACTGTGTGTTTTTTTTTTAATTTTTAAATTTTTTTTTATAAAATATTTGGAATTTGAATAATGAGTAAAAAAATGTATTTATTTTAAAAAAATAAATCTAAAAAAATTTGAAAAAAATTAAAATAAAAAATAAAAAAGTGTGGTGTGGTGGTGTATGTGTAGAAGCTCTCAAATTCTTGAAAAAATCTAATCAATTTCTTACTATTCACATAATCTCCACACACCACACTTTATTTTATTTTATTTCTAATCAAATATTTAATATATAAATAATAAATAAAAAATTAAATTAGTTTAAAAAGAAAAAATTCAAAATAAAAATATAAAAAATAAAAAATAATAGTATGTATAAGTTGAGAGGTTGTATAGAATTTCTCCAAATTCTCTAGCCAATTTTGCCCAAATTTTGGCTAGGCCACTACAATACTCTTACATGAACTTGTACTTAAAATTTCATCTCAAACATGCCAATCAAAATCACTATTGTATCTTTATAAAAAAAAAAATCACTATTTCTCTCTCTCAGTTCGCAAGATATAATAAGTGTTTCATTTCATTTTATTTGGTTTGATTTTATCTCATTTATCATTATAATTTCTTTAAATCTTTACAAAAAAAATTTAAAAAAATTTAATTTTTTAAAACTTAAAACGATAATAATATTAAAAAAATAATATTTTAATAATATTTTATTTTATTTTTATTTTTATTTATCTTATCTCAATTTACTATCTTAACTATACCCAATTTGCTGTAAGGCATTTGTTTTAACCTTTTAGACAAATAAAATATTTTCTCTTTTTTATTTTATTTTATTATATTAGAGAAATAATTTGTATAATCTTTAAGACATGTACGCCATGCACACTTTTGAAAAAGTGAACAAATGATCCATACAAAAAAGGAAAGTGATATATACAATATGATTATATAACCTATTTTACAACAAGTTTTAAATGAAAGATAATTCTATAAAATATTTTATACATACATGATACTTTATAGAATTATCTTTCATTTAACATATTATTATGAAATGTATTATAAATTATATTATATGTATATCATTTTTTATAAAAAAAATCTCAATCTTATAATGGTGTGCTCTACTATTTTCTAAATAAAGTATATTTCTTCAAAAAAAAAATACATTATATCTTGTAAATTTTAATATTGTATCTAATATTACTTTTTATTAATTTGCCTGATGGATTGAAAAAGATCTACAGATGGTTCCGATTTTGTGTCCCGCGATAGATCCTATACCCTCACGATCTTTTGTATTGTGCTCAGGTCAAACAATTAGATTTATTTTTGCCATTTTAAAGCTAAATTTAGGAGATAATGGACTGGTAGATCAGTGGGTCCACCGTCCACGCATACTGACCACATGATATTGTTATTTTCCTTCTAATATTTCAATCATAATTAGTAGAAAAATTGTTGAGAATACGAGCCTCCAAATTCTTTTTCAATAGAATATATTTTTAAAAGAATACTAAAAAAAATAGAGAAATAATAACAATACAAGAATTTACGTAGAAAACTCTCAAAATAAGAGAAAAACTATCAGACTCAGAGAAAAAAATCTACTATATGAAAAATTGTTGCAATCACATAATTTTTCTCTTCACCCTAACGATACCCACAAAAACTTCCCCACTAGTTAAATTTTAACTTTCACATCTTTTCTTTTTTTACATACAAAAATGACAACAGATAAATTTTTCTAAAATCAAAAGTTATTAGATAAGTTTCTGACTGGTATAATTAACCAAGGATAGTTGGTCTCCTTTTATAACCCCATGGCCTTGCCCCCTTTTACAAATCCCACCGATGTGGGATTACAAAGGAGTAAAAAAGTCAACAATCTCCATCTTGAGACTTTGACTGATCCCACAGTCACGTTCCACCGCAATGAGGATTTTCGTAGTTTCTGCTATTATGCTCCACTATAAAAGCATACTCACTCAAAATAAACTAATTCCAAGCATTTCACTTCGGCTCATATCGAAAAACAACATTACTGAAAAATTATAGTGCAACTCTCACGTTTGGCTTTCTTGGAAGTTCATAAGCCATCGATATGAATTTCTACCACACACCCTGCATCAATGCCAAACCAATGCCCATGCAAAACTTGTAGAATCGCTAACATTAACACATCATCTATCATGACAATTTTGTGATTAGCGGCATGTCATGAGAATGTACATGTCTCTTTTAACAGACATCATCTTTTGTGAATAGAGATACAATGTTAGCTTCATTATCAGTATTTCCATTTACTGACTTGGAGCCTTTTGCCGAATCTACTTCAATTCTTGGACAATTTTTCTTGACGTGCCCAAATTTTCCATATACCCAACAAACTGCTTTCTTCTTCATGGAGTTCTTCCTCTTCCAATCACCAGTTGTTACCATTGCTAAGTTCTCAGGTGAACCATTACTTCTACCACCTAGCCTCCTTTCTTTAGAAAAGAGTTTACTGGTAACCTCTGAAAAAATATTTTCTCTTCCCATATATCAAAATAGGTTTTATATGCTCATAGGAAGGTGGAAGAGACCAGATCAACCTCAAGGCTTAATCCTCATCATCAATTTTAACTCTAATATATTTCAGCTCAGAGACAATGTCATTGAGAACACTTAAATGATCTGAAATAGTCGTACCTTCACTCATTCGCAGTGTATGAAACTGCTTATTCAGGTACACTCGATTCGAGACACCCTTCGTCTAATACAACTCTTCGAGTTTTTCTCAGAGTTCCTTTGTCTTGAATATTTCATGCACATTTGCAAGATCATTCTTGGCCAGGCACAAACGAATTACACTTGCCGCTCTCAAATCCAGATCCTCCAAATCTTCATCACTCATTCCAGATCTGCTCTTTGTTTCACTAGTAGCGCTTGGACCGCTACTGACTTCAGGGACTTGTCTGTCTTTCAACACATTGTGTAATCCTGATTGAATCAAGTTATCATTGACCTGCATTTACTACAAGCCAAAATTGATTTTTTCATCAAATTTCTCCATCTCAAATCTGATAGGATTTGAAGCCCTACCTCCTAACATAGCTTCGAGGAATTTTACTGTAAAAATGAATAGTACCCATTAAGTAAGTTTTCAGAAAAGACTGATCTTTCCTAGACAAAACTTTAAGGTTCCTAGAAAAGATTGGAGGGTCACAATGGATACACTTAAAATCTCCAATATCCTAGACAGAACCCTCTTAGACCGTACGTATCCACACTACCACACCAAAATTCCACTTCGCCAAAAGAACCTAGTGACTTTGATAACACTTGTTGGGAATCTGGGCCTCCTAAAATTTCCCCCAAACAAAATCTATTTTTGATAGAATACTAAGAAAAATAGAGAAATAATAACAACACAAGAGTTTATGTAGAAAAATTTCAAAACAGAAGAAAAACCACCAGACCTAGAGAAGAAAATTCACTATGTAAAAAGCTGTTACAATCACATAATTTTTCTTCTCACCCCAACGACACCCACAAAAAATTTTCCACTAGTAAAATTTTAACTTTCATCTTTTTTCTTTTTTTACATATAAGAAGGACAACATATGAATTTTTCTAAAATCAAAAATTACTAGATAAGTTTCTAACTGGTGTAATTAATCAAGGGGGGTTGGTCTCCTTTTATAACCCCATAGCCTTGCCCCCTTTTACAAATCTCGCCGATGTGGGATTACAAATGAGCAAAAAAGTCAACAAAAATCTAGGTAGAATCTCAAAAAACCTTACAATCTCTTAGGCTAGATTTGATTAACTGAATGTTTTTAAATATTTTAAAAATATTTATTATTATTTATTATTTTCTTATTATATTTACTTAATTTTATTATTTATTACTTTTTAATATTATTTAATATTTTATTTTTAATATTTTAATATTATTTATTATTATTAACAAAATATTTAAAATTACTTTAGAGCATTGACATTGATTTAGCTATCCCAATCTTCAAAATTTGAAGAATATACAATTTTTTATATTTTAATTAATCACTTAAAGCATAAAGCCTACATTGAATTATCTTTCTCATTCTCTATAATAATAAAATATTATTATTTTGTTTATTGATATTGATTTATTTATTTTTTTTCATAATCCTCAACAACTTCCAATAATCATTTTTATATTTATTTTTAATAAGAATATATTTAAATATAAATAAATTAAACTGAAAGAACTAACAACAATTTTAAAGAAAATTAAAGAAGATGATAGACAAAACAGCCTTATGATCAACTACTCCAACAACCCGTATATAACTTTCGGGCAATCAATTATATGAATCTTAGTCGATCGAGCATTATAATTAACACTGTGTATATAGCCTGTGTTTATCAATTTTTACTGAATCATCCACAGATCAACCATCACCAAGACCCCCAAAAAATAGATAAATATTTTTGGGTTTGTAAACCCACAAATCAAAACCCAACTTAAAATACATTCTACGCCGATTTTGGTTATTGAAAACCCTAAACAAAAACCCATATTTCAACGGCTAAAATCAATCCAACTACAGGGGAGAAAATGGCAAAACAAAAGTTTTTACTTGCCATGGAGAGAAAAACTCTTTTTTGGAATGGAGAATTTGGGGGAGATATGCCGGTGTTCGAAGTGGAAAATCTGGAGGAACCCATGGAGACAAAGATGGAATTCTCACCGACGACAAAGAGGAGCTAACGATGAACCCTCACGGGCGACGGGGACAATGGGAGGAACCTTCTGTCGAGGGAGAGAAGGTTGGAGCAGCGTGGAGAAGACTATCGCTGAAGCGCACGGGAAGAAAAATAATAAATTAAACAGATAAAAGGGTACAATAACTTTTCATATATAAAGAGTGAAATGAATTTACCGTAGATGAAAGTTTGGATGAAATGTTAATAGCTAATCCAATACATGAGCGTTTTAACAAATATTCTTCAAATTTTAAAGAGCACTGTCATTTGGCTAAATCAATGCCAGTATATTAAAATACAATCTTAATTTATACAGACAGGTATGCATTCAGATCAAAAAAATAAAAAAAAAAATGATATATATATGTATATAATATAATTACACAATATATTTCACAACAATGTATTAAATAAATGATATTTATATAAAGTATTGTGTGTATATAAAATATTTTATAAAATTATTCTTCATTTAAAGTTTATTATAAAATATATTATATAATTATGTTGTATGTATCACTTTTCAAAAACAAATACAATAAAACCTTTTAAATATTCATAAATAAAGCAGAGCTCGAATGTTTACCGAATAGCATAAACAAGTTTATTTATTTTTTTAGATTTTATTTCATAAATTTTTATAATATCTTTAAATAAAGAAAAAAAATCATATTATTATTAAAAAAATTAATTATTAAATAAAAAAATAATATAAAATCGCAACAAAACTTCAGTACACAATTTCGAAAGGAGAAGCATTTCTCTAACCTTTAATAATAAAATTGGAAAACCCGAATATAGCCATGGGTGTAAAAAAAGTACCAACATTGTCCCCTGAAAAAAGTTTGCTTTTTACTTTCAAACTGGAAAGCAGCAGTGAGCCTCTCTCTGGTCAGATGATTGTGACCGAACGTCTCTTCTTGCGTACAGTGTAGTGAGAGTGACTAGAGATCTCTTGAGGCTCTATGAAGTTGGACCAACGGCATGAGTAGTTGCAATCATTACATGCCACGTGTACCAACCATGTTATCAGAAGTTGAGCTTTTCTAGTATGGCACCACCCTCATCCTTGTTACCATGAGCTGCTTTAAGCTATATTAGTTGGAGTTAATGATGAAACCGTTTTACCCAAGTTATGGAACTGCTGTTCAATGCTGATCAGAGCTTCGACAAGGCTGGTTGGTAGAAACTAGAAAGTGAAATTTCAATGTTGTGGTTCCACATGCAAACGCGTGGCTCATTAAAGGAACTGTTCTAGTTTTCAAAAAAACAAGAAACACAGTTAATTTTGACAACACTTTATATAATAATATTTAAAAAAAAATATTTATTTTTATAAAATATTCTTATTTTATAATATATATTATGTAGGTATTATTATTATTTTATTGGCACGGGTGTTCGAGAATGTTAAGACTATTTTCAGAGATGCACAGATTTTCATTCAGAAATATATTTTGCAAGTGCAACTCAAGTAGTTCAAAACTGAATCGCATGAGTGTTTGAGATTATTTTGATGATATTGTGGCTCGTATTAGGGAAAAAGTTATGTTTAGGGGGGTTGGCAGCATCGCATTATGTGTAATGGTGCTCGTATTAGTCTGCCAGTGCATTTATTTTCGGTGGTTCAAGTGCCAAAGATGGTTGTGTGTACCATAAATCGCCTCATGAGTAATTTCTTTTGGGTCGTCTGAAGGAAAACCGAAAAGAAAATGAAAATCTTAGTAATCAAATTGTGAATGTTGTGTAAATAGAAACTTGGAAGATCAAAAGATCATCTGCTTGCTACTGGCAGAGTAGCTAATAAGGAGATTTGGAGTCTAGTTTATGTGCAGGTGGCCCGGTGGGTATGCCATTTGTCCCATACAGATCATGGAAAGATAAGGTAGAAGCTTGGTTCAGACGTGCTAAAAATTCTTCACAAAAAGGGTGTTTAGTTGGTTTAATCCTGTTTATTATTTAGTTGGTTTAGTCTGGAAATAAGTTGAAGATGGAGGATGTGAGTATCTTCGCAGGCTTGTCCATACCGATTAAGGCCTCGTTTGGATTTAAAGACGAGTTGAGCTTGTCTTAACTCATCTCAAATTCATCATTATACTTTTTAAAATTTTCATATAAAATATAAATTTCAATACAACTTTTTTAAATTTTAATACAGTTTTTTCAAATTTTAATTTAATTTTTTGAAATTTTAAAACAATAATAATAATATTTTATTCAACTTTTAAAACTCATATCAATTTAGTTTATCTCAACTTTGAATTCAAATGGAATCTTAAGAATCCAAACAAAAGCAGGTGCACATTGTTATTACTTCTAGTCCTTTATTGATATTGTTATGGTGATGAGACCCACCATCTAGTCCTTTTTTCTTTATTAGCTTGTGTGCCATATCTGTCAATATGTGGGGCTATTGGAGTGCATATGCCTTTCTTGCGGTCAAGAATTTCTCACTAGAGATGAGATCATTGCAAATTGCATTTTCGACATTTTTTGCATCATTGTGCATTCTGAAATAGCATCTAATCTTTTAAGATTTTGAGTTTAAGTTTATGAATTATTTTAACCATTCTTCTCTGTACGATGTTTAGAAAGATAGTTAATTGGTGGCATGATTATAAAATCGCAATACACAAAATGCAGTAAAGGGGGCTTATCGAATCCAAGCATTAAAGGCGGTGATCAAGTTTTTTCATATAACCTTTACGTGGTATTAATTTATTTGTCTATGATAAAAAGGCCTTATAGGTAGGCCTGTTCATTCAGGTCGAGTTGTACTCGACCTGATTTAAAATTTTATTTATTTTATAATATTTTTAAAATATATTTTTTTTAATGTTTAAGAAAATTTTGAATCCACAACTTTAGATTTGAAAATTTAGAATCTGGATGAACACTTTTACTTATAAGATTATCCAGTCAAAAATTATTCTTGAGAGGGAAGGAATCATCAAGTTCTCAAGAGGTTCTAAGTGAGATCGGGAAGGGGGAGAGAGAGTGACCGATGCACAAATGATCCCCTGCTATGCGTCTATACTCAATTATTGAGGAATCCCTTCCATGACAGTATCTTATAGGGCCTCCAATAACATCTCCTTATACGAGACACCGTTTCAAAGATGCTCCCTTTTTAAACATGACGGGAAATATTGAAGTACTCACATCAACAACTTAGAGATCTTTCATTATTTGTGCCTTTTTTAAGTCGGCCTTTACCACTTTTAGTCTATTTGAAAATTTTAATTTATTATTATTATTTTTAAGTATTTTTTTAATATCCGTAATCATTAACAAAAGAATTGTAAAAATATACAACTTTCTTAATAGTCACTCATTTAACCATTAAGTATAAAAAAAATTAAAAAATAAAAAGAATATAAAATTATGATAAAATGATAATAGTAAGACTATTATTATTCTTAATATTTTATTTTATAAAAGAGTTAAGACTTCATATTTAAGAGTGATCCCTCATCAAATTTTATTAATAAAATCTCACTTTTGGCAGAGGAAGACCTTGATAACAACTAACAATCATGGGTTTTACAAACATTTCCACCATCATTATTCTTAATTTAAATGCCTAGATATCTTCTAAATATTCATACAAACTATTGTATATTCTGATAATAATTCAAACAACTAAAAATACAAGACAATCTTAACAAGTTTAGCAGGAAATCTCTCTTCACAAACTCAGGGCCGGCTCAATAGATTAGAAGGTCTAAGGCTAAATTTTATTTGAGGCTTTTTAAAAAATAGAAATAAAAAATTATTTTTATTTTTATTTTTACATTAGATTTTTATTTAAAAATAATTCTTATCATTTGTCAAGTAAATTACTATTTAAGATTTTATACTAACTTTTTAACCAATATTTTTAATTAATAATGTCATACATATATATGTAATATCTACTTGATATTTTTGATATTCTCTTATTAAGTTAATTAATTTTTTTAATTAATATCTTTTTTTTAAAAAAAAATTTCTGCATTAGATTATTTTTGGGAGTCTTCTTCTATTTGAAAGCATTAGAGGATTGTCTAAATGGCATAACGAAAGAGCCCATGCACAAACTTTATCATTAACCTCCACTTCTATTTTTGGTAAATATGAGGATATGTTAATGGCAAAGAAGACATTACAATTACAGCTTGCTTTCCCTAAACCACCCATCAAGAGCAAAACCATCGTAAGTTCATAATCCACGTGCTAACCACTAGTACTAAAATCTACAGATTCTAGAGAGAGAGAGAGAGAGAGAGAGAGAGAGAGAGGAACTTAAAAAAAGCCACACTTTTTCTTTGTATCTTTCTTACAAGTTACAATCAAAAGCACCGAATCAATCAGCTTCCCGGTGGAAAGTATAATAATGATACAACACTTTTTTCATTTGAGGGAGAGTGGGGGAAAGTTGCATGGTTTTGTAATGAAGAAGCCTCCTGGCTCCTAGGAATGAGGGAATTGGCTCAGACAATGAATAGATGCTCTCTTCAGACGTGAACCACCTTTGGATCATTGCAAATGTGAGTGGCTCACCACCATCACTCCCCCACCCCCTCCTTCTGTAGGCAAATGAATATAGGTTAAAAAAAATATATATATATATATATATATAAAAAAAAATATTTCAACCATAAAAATATTATATAAAAATAAATTTATAAACTGAAATAATTTAATATAATACATGAGATTATAAATTACTTCAACATTTTATGATAAAATAAATCTAACAAATTTTATGAATTTATATTTTATAATATCTTTATATCTATAGTAATTTTCTTACGAAAGAGAAAATTGGACTTTAGATTTGGTTTGGATTGATCTCATCTTATCCTTATGATTTTTCAAATTTTAATATAAAATATAATAAATAATTAAACTTTTTCAAATTTTAAAATAATAATATTTTAAAATAATATTCTAATAATATTTTATTCAACTTCTAATTTTTATTTAAAATCATTTTATCTTATATTATTTTAATATCCAAACGAGCCTTAGAGAACGGAATTCTTGTGTCATTTTGTACGTAGATGCATGCTTTGCCACACTCATGTCTCCTTCTCCAATCCAGCCTTTTTCTCCATCACTGTTTTTTTTCCCATGTCTGCGTAAGCGTAAGAAGAACGCACAGATTGAATTCCCTGACATACAAAAACTCAAAAGAAAGCGCTCAATGCATCATGTCTCTGTCTTGGTTTTCTCATTGGTCCAATTTTCCTTTTTTTGTTTTTTGGACCATACAAATCTGTGGTCAGTGGTGCTCTGGGTCCACATTATACAAGCTTATTTGGACAACTTGGGTGGGTTTCCAAAATCCAAAATCCAAAATCCAAACCTTTTTATTTTTATTTTTTATTTTTTATATAACCTTTTTCTTCTCTTTCTCGTGGCGCGTAGATTCTCCATTATAGTTGAAACCACCAAGTCATTGGCTGAATGGGCTCAAATTGTGACAAACCCGAAGTCATCAGCTTGATAGATTCTCCATTATCTCGACCTGTGACAAACCCAAAGTAAGGGCTGAATGGGTTCAGATTGTGCCAAGTCAGCAGGCCGAACCCTGAAGAATCGTCGACGAATGGGCTGGGTTTCTTCTTCTTTTTCTTTTCTTTTGAACAAGGGTTTTCTTCTTCTTCATCACGTTCAGGAATCACGCTGCTTGAGTGCTTGGGAAGGAGGTTAAACCCCAGAAGCGTGAGGACTGAGGAGTGAAAGAATCTGTCTAACTCCCATCCAAAAACCCTTAACTGATTCTACTCCTGGGGAAGCCATTTGCTATTTTGAAGTAGAAGTAAATGGGTTTGATCAAGAGCACATTCTCGTTCCTTGTGGGCACGGTGTTCGGAGTCTACGTGGCCCAAAACTACGCCGTCCCGAATATCAGGAAGCTCGCCGGCACTGGGCTTCTCATAGTGCAGCACATCGAAGAGACTTACCGCACACCGAAGAAGAGAAACGACGATGATTAGGTCCCATGGTTTTGAGGTCGTTTTCTTCTTGTATTTTTGGAGGATGGGGATTTGTGGTCGAAGTGATGGTCATTGTTGGCTGGGATATTTCCGATTGTAATACGGAGTTTTTTAATGAAAAATTGAGCAACTTTTTGCCCTTTTTTTTTTTCCTCTTTTGTATATTTCCAAATTGATTGCAATTTCTGCTCTATGAATCAATTGGGCTTATCAATTTAACTGGCTAGAGATGGAACTAGGTCAACTATTTTTGACTGATCTGGCGTTGTGGCTTTAATTCATTAGCAGCATCAAACTTCGCAATTATACTGTCAACTTATTCCAATTGGCTCCAACATCCCTAGAAATTGAACACGAGGTAGCAAAATAGAGCTGTTGGCTTTTGTGGGTAGTTTACAGTAATGTATATTATATGAAGTGTCTACACACTTACAGTAATTACAGCAAAATAGACCTTTCTCACGTAATTACAGTAATATCAAGTGTCTACACAATCATCATCTAAGAAGCAGATGTATTTGTTCCCCTTCAACAAACTCTGCAATTTGACAATGAGGGTAATTTCAAGCTTACGATTTTAATCTAATCATGCTAATCTGTCTCTGCTTTTCATCTCAAAGATTTGTTGATTCTAATCAATGGTTAGGTACAAGTCAATTGAATTTGAAGCTGCCTCACTCTCTGATGGAGAGGGATTGAAGGGCAAGGGCTTCTGCATGTAAAATGAACGCCATTCATCAATGCTTGCCATTTGATGAGGATCTAAACCGGGAAGTGCTCTGTGCTGTTGAAGTTTAAGAATATTTTCAACTTTACCAAGAATGTGAACTGCATGTCTTACGCTGTCTTCCCTCTCTTCAATGGAGCTGCTCAAACTCTTAGTGGATATAAAGTGTTGCAAGTTAGTGAGGCAAGCACCCAGAATATCAGAGATCATGGCAGTTACTGCTTCAAATAGTTTCTCACCTATCTGGTCATCTCTGCTTTGTCTGTTTAGCAGCATAGTTTGAGTTATCCTATACATGGAATTGGCAGCCAATACCTTGATAGGCCACTTCGAAGGACCATGCTTTAAACATTGTGGCGTGTGATTTTTGTGGAACTCCACAAGATTGTTCTTTGCTGTATCTGAGAGCTTTTCAAGTGCTTCCCTTGGGCTTTTTGCTTGAAGGGACAGTTTATGGAGATCAACATCTAACCACTTGCGATAGAGTTCCACTCGCACCCACACCCCCTCTGCTGCCCTCCTGATGTTGGTAAGTTCTTTTCTGGTGTCCAGGTTGTTTTCAACGAGTCTTACATACATCATACCTTCATTCACGCTACATATGAGTTCTTCAATTGATTTTGGGCTGATGTTAGGAAGTACTACTGCAATACTTGCCAGTGTCACCACAGGAAGAGCCCAGCAATTTGGCGGTTCTTCAGAATCTAAAGACAGAACTTGGTCACTGTCAAACTCCACCACTCCCTTGAATTCTTGTGAAGATCTCTCCAAGAGTTTTATGAGGTATTTAGGCCGTCTCTTTTCCCCCATCCGAAACCAATAATCGGTAGGGTCACAATTGCGTTTCATCATCATCCCAACCATTGGATCCTCACCTTCGAGATGCAAAACAAAACGGCTAAGATCCAACTTTGAATTAGGCTGTGATTCTGAAGCTGGTTCAGCATTCCTGAATTTAAACTTCAATAACCCTTTGCAGCAGTTGCAGCATGATAAGATCCAGCTTACAAAGAAAATGGAAATGAATTGAATCGCTTTGCTCATTAGCACAATACCTATCTGTACTCCGATGCACAAGTTTAAGAAATGGTCTTTTGCATCATGGGCAAGTTTCCTGCAGTGCCTGTTACGAATTCCCAGTAAAGTAAATGGGCACTCTTTCATCTCCACTAGGCTCTGGATCCAGTAGTTCTCTACTTTAAATAATTTTCTGCCCGTTTTATTTCCCCTTTTTGGGCTACTGAAATTGATGGCGATGAACCATCTACAAGCTGGACCAACAGTACCGATTCCTACTGCAATTGTCTGTGTGACAAGAACTAAAGTGGTCGACCAATGGTAATCAGATTCTCCACTGCAAAATTTAAATGACCAGGGCATAAAGCGGGATCTAAGCATGGCTTGTGCTAAAGTTGCGGCGCTCAGAATACAGAATGCTCCAGAAGCGGTGCATGTTACTGAACGCGCCATCACAAACTGGGGGCTGCCTGTACGAGCCATCACCCAATACTTCATAAGATCCTTTCTAAGTTTGTCAATAACCGGCTTACCAGTTTCATTCGAGCCTTCCTTGAGAGCTAATTGGTGTCTTTTATTGTACTTGAGTTCCAAATACTGCTTAGTGTTTGGAACTGTAAAAGCAGAAAAACTCAAGAGGAGAAGCAAAACAATCATGATAAACATGATGAAAACATGTTCTTCCCAGAAAACATAGATTACCCCGGTCGCTAATTGGATGCAAACATTCACAATAACAGTAATAACAAGTATTCCCAAGGCCACAATATTCATAAACATATCGCTGTTCTCCATGGTGCCAAGAGAAGGCATAGAATCACCCATTACCGTACAGATGAGGATCGTGCTGCTGAGTTTTGCAAGCTGATCTTGCCGGCGTGGCATAGACGTATTTAGATCCACCGATAGTTTGGTTGCCACAGCTAACAAGGTGAGGGAAGTAGCGTTTAGAGAGGAGAATTTGCAGGGGAACCAGAACTTCCGGCGGCGGATCCCTTGGATGACATCCGCGGCCATGGAGATAAGGAAAACCAGTGACGCTGCTGCAACGTAGAGGCCAATCCATGGCATTGGCTGGCTGAACTTAGTGTCATCCAGGTTCCCCTCAATATTGCATCCGAGCTTACCCATCTTCTTCTTCCGTTTCCCGATCAGGTGAGAGGCTTTGGATCTGCCCCTTTTTTCCTTTTTTTTTTTTTTCAAATCGAATTATCTGATCTCTGACTTCGTGTTATCTTTTGACAAAAACCCTAGAGATACAGAAAAGATTGTGCGACATATAGTCTAATGCCAAACTGAATTCCTCGAGGGGATATTATTAATAAAACATAATTGGAAGTATTCACATACATTCATCGTACTTATATTTATATAAATAGTAACATGTTAATGCTATTCATGTGAAAATAAGTATAATAAGTGTGAATACTTATTATTAATACACTTCCAATTCTCCTTGGGGACCCCTTATTTGGTTATTTCAGATTTCAGGGACAAACTTTCACATTGCATATACGCTATAATTTAATTTGAAAGAATAAAGTAATGCTATAATTTATACCAATTTTTTTATCCTTTAACCTAGTAATTGGCTTATTAAAAAAATAAAAAATATATATTCAAAACATTCTAAAAAGGTAAAAAAAGAAATACTAAAAACTTAAACTTTCTTTAGGGCTCATTTGGAGTGGGGCTCATTTGGAGAATGAGATCAAATAAGAATTTTGTAAATAGTAATAAGATAGTTTGTGAATATTAGTGAGATTATTTGAGTTAAGTATTTTTTGAATTTTGAAAAAGAAGAGGGAAAAAGTTGAATAAAAATAAAATTAAAATATTGCTAGAATTTACTTTATATAATATTATTTTTATTTAAAAATTTGAAAAAATTAAATTATTTTTTATTTAAAAGTTTAAGAAAGTTGTAATGATTATTTTAAAAAAAATTATAATGAATTAATGATTAGTGTAAAAGTTTTGTATTCGAATTATATTTGGGAAAGAGATAAAATGAGATTATATGATATGAGATGAAAATTTTAGAATAAGATCTATTTTCAAAGAAGCCCTTACTCTTTTATGTTTGTATTTTTAATTTTTTTAATAAGCTAGATGACATCACAAAGTGATGCCGCATCAAGAGAGAAAGTAATGATATAAACTAGGAGGATATGGTCGCATTTCTCAACATAAAAATATTAATCCAACCACGTGAATGGTGTACAATAACATTGGATATCTTCCCCTTAAAAAATATTAATACCATGGGACTCATGCTTTTACTTATAATTAGAGATTTTTATGAAATAAGTTATTTGATTATTAAATGCACATTTCTTTGTTATAGTGGATTGTTAATGCTAAGATGAATGTGATTTATTAATGACTGCTAAATCTATTGGTACAGTCTTTCTGGCTCGGATTGAGAGTTTCGGGACACAAAGATATTGGTCAAGGCAACGTTATTTTATTAGATTTGTGTTGATTACAGTCTCAAACCTATTGCCAACAATTTCGGACTAAACCATATGGAATTACAGGGACAATTTTTAGCAGTGACTAGTGACTCCAAACCATTCATTACAATTATCTGCAACACTGAAAATGTCGACTCGACAAACCAAAACATCGACTCTCGACACTCCAATTGAATTTTGGGAAGGCAAAGCGATGAAGGTCCCTTGTCAACTACCGGTGGTCTTCTCCTTCCAAATTCAAGCCCAAAGATTAAGACTCTTAAGACAGAATGGGGAAACTGGACGAATTCCTATAAGAGACCAAAACACCAGCTTCCATAGCCTGCAAGAGAGACCCAAGTCTCTCCTTCGTTTTTCAAAACCATAGAGGTATCACATCAGTTTCCCAGCCTTTATTTCAGATTCTTCTAAATACTGTTGGCATGAAGTATTTAAATGATACGTGGGGGTAGTTACTATATATAGGCATTAGTAAAGGGAAAAGAAAAAGAAAAAGAAAAAATGTCATGACTTGCATCAGCATGTGTTGTTTTCACTTCAAGAACAAAACTTTCCATACATAGGGAGAGTAGTTGCAAGTAATTACACAATCTTCGTCAAAGAACCAGACACCATTTTTTTCCAGAGTACAAACTTTGCACTAAAATGAAAATCATAAGTTCACTGTTTTTCAGATCCAGACCGGCTGATTCTAGTCAATGATTAGATACAAGTCACTTGAACTGGAAGGAGCCATCTCAATCTCTGACGGAGAAGGATTCAGAGGCAAGGGCTTTTGCATGTAAAATAAACGCCATTCGTCAATGCTTGCCATTTGACAGGGATCTAAACCGGTCGGAAATGCTCCACATTCTTGGAGTTTCAGAATATTTTCAACTTTGCCGAGAATGTCAACTGCATGTCTCACGCAGTCTTCCCTCTCTTCAATGGCGCTGCTCAAACACTTAATGGATATAAAACGTTGCATGTTAGTGAGGCAAGCACCCAGTAAATCAGAGATCATGACAGCTACTGTTTCAAACAGTTTCTCACCCATCTGGGCATTTTCCCTTTGTATCTTTAGCAGCAAAGTTTGAGTTATCCTGTACATGGAATTGGCAGCCAATATCTTGATTGGCCATTTCGAAGGACCGTGCTTCAAACATTGCGGCGTATGATTCTTGTGGAACTCCAAAAGCTTGTTCTTTGCAGTATCTGAAAGTGTTTGAAGTGTTTCCTGTTGGGTTTTTCCTTGAAAGGACAGTTTATGGAGATCAACATCCAGCCACTTGTGGTAGAGTTCCAATCGTAACCACACCCCCTCTGCGGCCCTCCTGCTGTTGACCAATTCTTCTCTTTTGTCCAGGTTGTTTTCTAAGAGTCTTATATAAGTCAGACCTTCGTGCACACTAAATAGTAATTCTTCAATTAACGTAGGACTGATGTTTGGAAGTGTTACTGCAATACATGTTAGTGTCACCACAGGAAGAGCCCAACTGTTTGGCGGTTCTTCATATTCTAAAGAAGGAACTTGATTACTGTCAAACTCCACCACTCCCTTGAATCCATGTGTAGATCTCTTCAATAGTGTTATGAGGTATTTAGGCCGTCTCTTTGCCCCCATCCGAAACCAATAATCAGTAGGGTCCCAATTGCATTTCTTCATCATCTCAACCAATGCATCCTCGCCTTCGAGATCCAAAACAAAACGGCTAAGATCCAGCTTTGTGCAAGGCTGTGAATCTGAAACTGATTCAGTATCTGAAACACTCTTGAATATCAACTTCTTCTTCAAACCTTGGTAGCAGTCACAGCAGTACAAGATCCACCTTACAAATAAAGTGGAAATGAGGCGAATCCCCTTGCTCATTAAGACAAGTCCAATCTGCACTCCAATACACAAGTTTAAGAAATGATCTTTTGCATCATGAGCAAGTTTCCTACAGAGCTTGTTACGAATACGTAAGAAAGTTAATGGCCTCTCTTTCATCTCAACTAAGCTCTGGATCCAGTAGTTCTCTACTCTTAACTCTTTTCTGCCAGTTAGATTTCCTTTGTTAGGGCAAGAGAAATTGATGGCGATGAACCATCTACACGCTGGGCCAATAGTACCGACTCCCACCGTAATTGTCTGAATGGCAAGAACTAAAGTTGTCGACCACTTATAATCAGACTCTCCGCTGCAAAATTTAAATGACCATGGCATAAACTGAGATCTAACCATGGCTTGTGCTAAAGTTGCGAGGCTCAGAAGACAGAATGCTCCAGAAGCCGTGCATGTCACTGAACGCCCCACCACAAATTGGGGGCTGCCCGTATTAGCCATCATCCAATACTTCATGAGATCTTCTCTAAGTTTGTCAACAACTGGTTTCCCGGTTTGATTCAAGCCTTCTTTGAGAGCTAGTTGGTGCTTTTTAGTGTACTTGAGTTCCAAATACTGCTTAGTGTTTGGAACAGTCAAGGCAGAAAAACTCAAGAGAAGAAGCAAAACAAGCATGATAAACAAGATTAAAGCATGTTCTTTCCAGAAAACATAGATTACTCCGGTGGCTAGTTGGATGCAAATATTCACAATAACAGTCATTGTTGGGGAAATCCGGCCGACAGACGAACAGCAAATGCGGAGCCGCGCAGCGGACGCAACCAAGAGAAATAAAACTGAAGACGGAGAACAGAAATGGACACCAGATATGAAGTGGTTCAGCTCAAACTGAGCCTACATCCACTGTTGGGTCGGTCTAAATCACTATAATAAACAAAGATGGAGTACACTTCTTGGAGGTTACAAAGCTCTCTCTCACAAGGCTCTCAAACCCTTTACAAGTAGGCTCTCTCTGATCTACAAACTCAAACAAGGAGAAAAATGGGAGACGGAACGCCTGTGTTCGTAATCTCGCTCGAGCGAGCCCTTCTCGCTCGAGCGAAATCGCCTTCAATCACAGCTCTCTGCTTCCGCTCTCTCCTGCGCAAATGGCCGTCGATCCTTATATAGGCTGTATCTCGCTCGAGCGAGATATTCTCGCTCGAGCGAGTTACTATTCCAGACTGCGCTAAACCTAGTTTCTGGAAGCGATGCAACCCTAGATTGATTCTCGCTCGAGCGAGAGGTCGAGCGAGAGTCGAGCGAAGTCTCTGCCTGGATCCAAAACTCTCCGTTTGATGTCTCGCTCGAGCGACTGTCGAGCGAGGGTCGAGCGAACTTACGGGTTGAAAACTCCAAGTGCAATCTGATGCGCTTCATTCAAGCCACATCTCAACAAATCTCCACCTTGGCTTGAATAAGCCCCACAAAATGATTCTGGACAAAAGACCCACAAATCCTTCAACCACGGAAGGAATACCCAACACGAAATACGAAGTCTATCTTTGAAGAACTCACTTTCCACACAAAAGTCTTCAACAACATAGACAACATCTGAAGATTCACTATCTTCACCCAAACGGCAATGCACCACAATACAGACTGCTTACTTGAACAAACGGCTTCTGAATACAAATGAAGACAACCAAATATTCTTCAGCCAAAGTAAGAATCAACAAAAGCCTGCATGAGCATACACAAAAGGTGACTAACTGCCCCCTTTATCTACCAGCTGTAGACCTGCTCTCATTGTGCACCAATGCCAATCAACTATGAAGCTCTCTGCAACTCCACCTTCTTGCTATAACTCTCTCTCCTTTCTGTGGAAACAAAAGAAAAGAAAATTCACCAAATAGCAAGATGCGTTGTCCGCTTCACTGACGATCTGTAGACAAGCCTGGTAAACCAAAAGCAAACTGTAGACTCTGTCACTCAAAGCCCACCTCATTCCATTCAGTTACTCCGTGGAGTGAAACAAAACTGTATGGTCTGAGTAACGCTCTACCTTCTTGTCTGTAGATCACTGTCTTCTCAACAGTGTTTGAACACCAAACACATCACAAAGAAACAGATAGACAAAACCAAACTTCCAATGATCATAAAACAAATATGAGTTTAATACAAAACAAGACTTTACACACGATGTATCCTGATCAGAAATACTGCAGGAACCCTGATTCTACACTGCTTCCCAAGAATACAATGCAAACAAAAAACCAAGATTACTGTCTTCCGATCACACCAAGCAAAAGCTGCTAACTCATAAATGACCATCCTGTCTGGCGGATCCGCACGTGACTCATGCGAATGAATATCTGAATCTGGAGCATGTCAGGACACTCCACCTGTCACCACACTGCCCTCCTTATGGCAGTGGTAACACTTCACTTTTCTCTTGTTAGATCTGGAGCTACTGGAACTGGAACTACCTCTATTCTTCCCTGAACATCCTTCCCCGGATCTATCACCAGAGGAACATTTTACAAACAAACCGTCGGCTTGATTGTTCATGCCTAAACCCCCAAATTTTGTTCTCAATTCCTTAGAATTCAAAGCAGACTTGACATCTACTAAGGAGATTGTATCTCTACCATACAACATTGAGTTTACAAAATTATCAAACGAAATAGGCAATGAACACAAAACAATTAAGGCTTGATCTTCCTCATCAATCTTAATGTCTATGTTCCTCAGATCCATAATAATCTTATTAAATTCATCTAGATGTGCAGAAATAGAAGTACCTTCCTCCATTTTGAGAGTGTATAACCGTTGTTTCAAAAAACAACCGGTTAGTGAGAGATTTCTTCAAGTACAAGCTCTCCAGCTTGTTCCACAGACCAACTGCGGTCTCCTCCTCTGCAACTTCCCTCAAAACTTCATCTGATAGTGATAGTAGAATAGTACTGTGAGCCAATTCTTCCTCATTCCTTGACGATGCAGGAGACTCACCAGTCACTCCTTCTACAACCTTAAATAGACCCTGCTGACGCAACAAAGCCTTCATCCTCAAGCGCCATAAACTGAAACTATTCTGACCGTCAAATTTCTCTACTCCAAAATTTACTGAGGCCATCCCTTAACGCTCTGATACCAGTTTGTTGGGGAAATCCGGCCGACAGACGAACAGCAAATGCGGAGCCGCGCAGCGGACGCAACCAAGAGAAATAAAACTGAAGACGGAGAACAGAAATGGACACCAGATATGAAGTGGTTCAGCTCAAACTGAGCCTACATCCACTGTTGGGTCGGTCTAAATCACTATAATAAACAAAGATGGAGTACACTTCTTGGAGGTTACAAAGCTCTCTCTCACAAGGCTCTCAAACCCTTTACAAGTAGGCTCTCTCTGATCTACAAACTCAAACAAGGAGAAAAATGGGAGACGGAACGCCTGTGTTCGTAATCTCGCTCGAGCGAGCCCTTCTCGCTCGAGCGAAATCGCCTTCAATCACAGCTCTCTGCTTCCGCTCTCTCCTGCGCAAATGGCCGTCGATCCTTATATAGGCTGTATCTCGCTCGAGCGAGATATTCTCGCTCGAGCGAGTTACTATTCCAGACTGCGCTAAACCTAGTTTCTGGAAGCGATGCAACCCTAGATTGATTCTCGCTCGAGCGAGAGGTCGAGCGAGAGTCGAGCGAAGTCTCTGCCTGGATCCAAAACTCTCCGTTTGATGTCTCGCTCGAGCGACTGTCGAGCGAGGGTCGAGCGAACTTACGGGTTGAAAACTCCAAGTGCAATCTGATGCGCTTCATTCAAGCCACATCTCAACAGTCATAACAAGTATTCCTAATGCCAGAATGTTGGTAAACATTTCCTTGTTCTCCATAGTGCCAAGGGAAGGCATAGAATTACTCATTACCGTACAGATGAAGACAGTGTTGCTGAGTTTTGCAAGTTGATCCTGCCGTCTAGGCATCGAGGTATTTAAATCTACCGAGAGTTTAAGTGCCACGGCTAACAAGGTGAGGGAAGTAGCGTTGAGAGAGGAGAACTTACAGGGGAACCAGAACTTCCGATGACGGATCCCTTGGATGACATCTGCGGCCATGGCAATGAGGAAGGCCAGGGACGCTGCTGCAACGTAGAGGCCAATCCATGGCATTGGCTGGCTGAACTTTGTGTCATCGAGGTTCCCATCAATGTTGCATCCGAGCTTCCCCATCTGCTTCTTCCGTTTCTCTGTTGGGTGAGAGGCCAGTTTGAACTTGCTTATTGTGCTTAGATTATTTAATTATTTGGTCCATGATTTCATGTCGACATTCAACCGTGAATGCTGTTTGTCTTATTCGATTTTTGCATAATAGATTATTGTCCAGTCTACATTCTTCTGGTTGTTTTATGGACCAAGACTTCAACTTTACCAGAAGATATTCCGTTGCCATCAAGGATTTGATTGCTCATATCTATTGTCTTGTATTTATGCCGTCTCCACCTTTAATATTTAGTAATTTGAAGGGACTGGTAGTGGTGTGGGTGTTATCTAGAGAGCTACACAAATTGTATTGTTGCACATAGTTTATTCATGACATCCATAAAACATGAGACCCAATTTGGCTTAAAAAATGGATTATGATTGGGATTTATTATGATGGGGAACCCATATGTGACATGGAAATGATAAGTTTCGAAGGAACTTCTACTGTAGCAGAAGCCATACTTTGATATAATATAGTTTATTCATGACATGAGAACCAATTAGGCTTAGAAAATGGATTATGATTGGGATTGATTATGATGGGGGACCCATATGTGACATGGAAATGATAGATTTCGAAGGAACTTTTACTGCAGCAGAAGCCATACTTTGGCAGACGCCATACTTTGATATAAAATAAAATTTCGGATAGTGATCTAGATGTTGGTTCATTATGGTGTTCCTTTGTCGTCCTCTTCCATGAAAAAAAATGTCTTTCCATTTGAATATATAGATACAATCCTTCATGCTCGGTTTCTGCATTTATAGAAGGAAGGTGAATTCCATGTGGCCACAAGTGCAGGTAAAGTACTGCAATCATTTGAGGACTAAGAGCTTTAATTAATCGATTTGTGTTGATGGGTATCTGAAAATTATGGTGGTGAGATCCCACCGGACTCAGCACGATATGATTTATAAGAAGAAAAATTATATTTTTAAGTCGGTGTGAATATCATATCTAGGAAGATGCTTACATGACATAATTTGATAAAGTAATTTTAAAAGTTGAATATTACAATTTTTAAATGTTATACTGTACACACCACTTTGATAATAGAATAACTCTTTCACTCTAAGAAAATTGTTTATTTGTGGACAGATATTTTCTACCAAAATAACTATTTCTTATCAAAATGAGTATGTTATTGTAGTAAATAGTCATCTTTGTTACAAATAATTTGTCATAAATATTCTTTTTTCTTATAGCGTTTGTAAAATCAAAAGTTAAATGAAATTTCTTTTAAATTAAATATTGCCTTATAAACGATGTGAAGATTGTATCTTTTAGTCCGCTTGTAAACAAAGGAACTAAAACAATTGATAGTTTACATGTATAACAATATCAAAATATTTTATTATAATATATGTATATATCATCAACTCCAAGGAAAAATGATTTATTTACAATTATTTTGTAGTTATTTCACAATTCTATATAAAAGGAGAAAATTGTGTTATTATGGGAGGCCATGAAGGCCTCAATATTCTATGCAAAAGCAATGGAATGTAAGGGTGGATAGTGGGGCCCTGCCATCGTGTTCCGTCCTGTGTTCACCCCACCCCATTGAGGTGGGATAGCATACTCAGTCCATCTATGCAGGGTGCGGTCCCTAGGAGAACCTTGCTCGTATTTGGGGCTTTAAGTAGAGATGGGGGTGGGATGGGGTGGAACCCTTCCTTGCATATACCCCATCTCACTCTGTTTTGTATAATATATATTAATTATATATCATATAAAAAAAATACTCAAACACATTTTTTTAATACCCTTGTGACGCCAGATATAATAACGATTATTCTGCAGGCTAGTTTCAACAGATGAATTCACAGGGAAGAACACAATAAATTCACCCAAAATACAGATAATACGTCTCTGAGAAAAAAACTGAATATTATCAAATGAAAGAATGTCGAAAATCAGTCCACAAGTCGGACTGTATAGCTAAAATTCGTCTGTAACCGAATTTTATCAAAAATGACAAAATCCTGAAAATAACGTAAAATTGAAATTCAAAATCAAATAAGCAATATGTGAAAAATCTGGAATAAATCGGATTTAAAATAACTTCCTAACAAACATACGAAATATTACCAAAAATAGTAAAAAATAACTAAAAATGACAATTCGGAAGGGAAAATAGTGAAATTTGAGGTCGAAAAAAAGGCACATGAAGCCATGCTCAATGTGAACAGCGTGCGCGTCGAAAAGAGCTTTCCGAATTGAGGTCTTATGCGCGATTCTGACACTCGTAGCCAAAATTATGGCCAAAAGACTGAAACGCACCCAAAACTCCCCCAATTAGAAAAAGATCACGATCACTTCCGACATTTACGCTGATCTGCCAATTCATGATATTTCAGCGCCATCAACGTGCAATCAGACAGCTCAGCATCATCTGTCTTGGATTCCCCTGCATCACCTTGCCCATAATCAAAATGGTGGGGTTTAATTATGGGTTAATATGCAGTCGAGGACCCCATGCTTCTCTTGATCTTCCTCGTAATTCGTCTTCTCTCTCCTTCTGCGATTCTTGATTCTCTCTAGCTCATTGTTTGACTCACCAATTACCACCATCATCTTGAGTCATCTTCGTCGTTGTAGATTGCCATTGATGTCTCCTATAAGCCTCGGCGCCTCACGAATGTAAGTAGGGCTCACTCTTAAAACCTCAATCTCTTCGCAAATCGTCCCTAATTTTTATTTTTTTATGTTTTATTATTTGTGGATGGAGATTGAAGGATGAGATTAAAGGATCAAGGATTGTGAATTGTGTACTATGGTTTTGTGAATTGCTTGATTGAATTTTTTTTAAGGATTGGCTGTTTGGGATTGGAGAGCAACTGGAGAGCAACTGGAGAAGGACTGGGGGAGGGGAGATGGTTAGAGGTCCACCCTCGCACCCCTGTCAGTGGGGACAAAGCCGGGAGAAAAATCCCAACCCCCTCCCATGTAGGGGCAGGATAGGGATAGCCCTATCCTATAAGAGGCGAGTAGCACCTCTCGTGGGATGCATACAATTATGAAAAGATATGTAATATACCCATGAGCAAGAACAGGTTGGAGGATAAGATATTTGGGGTCCTACTAAGAATGTTTTTTGTTTTTCCAATTAAAAATGCCTATCATCTTGTAGTTGAAATGAACACCAAATTAGAGAGTGGGGAGCAATCAAATAATAAGGATGCAAATGAGGGATGAAAGCAGATTTGGGAATTTGATATACCAAATTCTGTTAAAATTTTTCTTTAGAGGGCTGAAGTGATACTTTACCAACAAAGATCAACTTATTTAAGAGAAAAATGACAACGAGTCCTTTATGTCCAATCTATAATGAGGTGGAGGAGACAATTGATCATGTGCTTTAGAATTGTGTGGCGGCATCAAATGTATGGCTGAGTCTTTATGTATTGTGAAGAAATGGGTATGCAAAGAAGTGGACTTCTACAACATATGGAAGGAATTGGGCAAAAAACTCCAGATGTATGAATTAGAAGAGATGGCTTGTGGGTTCAGAAAGTTGTAGCTAAGAAGAAATAAATGGGTTTTTGAAGGAAAGTTTGAAACTCCAAAGTCGAGATAGAAAATATATTTGGAACTGGAGATTGTGCAACTGCCACTTAATTATTTTGAAAATTTTGAATAAATATAGGACTTACATGAAAATATTAATTTTTTAATAATAAATCTTGTTAGAAACAACATAGAGAAATAGAGATTGAAGGATAAAAACAGTGAGATAATTATTAATTTGTATCTTAGACAAATTTGCCTATAAAATCTTACTCGTATAGAGTTCTGTAAAAGGGAATGAAGCAATTATGTCCCCAAAATACAATATTTATATATTGTGTAAATTGAAAATTCTAAATACTAACTTTTGAACGAATAGATGCAATAGTAGCAAACACATTGTTTTATTTTTAATTCAAATGTGATAGTTATTACCTGAAGAGGTACAATAAAATTGTCATAACAGATACTGTCTAAAATAATTAAAATAATTGTAACAGACAATTAATCAATAACTATAAAAAATGTGTTCAGACACATCATTTCATTTAATAAAAAGAATTTTGTCACTTTTGTCTATGCATTAGTGCTTAAATACACTGGGTAACATTACCAGAGTCTGTTTATCATTTTATTCATTTTATGTATAGTGAAATACGCTCACTTATAAACCATTAAAAACTTTACTGTCTAACCAATGTAGAATTAAGAAAAATGAATTAGAGAAAATTTCAAGAAAAAGATAATTCAAAAATTGGATAGAATATTTAAAATAATATTTGAAATTTGAAATTTGAAATAATCTAGGGCTATCTTTACTATTGCTATATTTACTATTGCTATAAGTGATAGGGAAGAAATTATGAGAGCTAACGAAAAAACTAGTGAACCCAGGATAACTAATAGCCTCATTTTATGTCTGAATTAATACATAACTTGCTGAAATTCATGCTTTATGTGGTTTTGTGCTCTGAGATTAGACTAGATGCGGCTACCTTTGAAGGTGATGTCCCTTTAATTATATTCATCATCAAACATTCATTATCATTCAAACGGACCGTTTCTTCTAAATCACTACTCATCCAACACTACACATTACAAAATGTCATCTTTCATTAATTTAACTGATCACTACTAATTGAAACGAAACAGTTACATTTACAAAAGCATCTTATTGACCCTTTCCCTAAACAACAACGCACTCTCACCATTAACTAACAAAACTGCCATTTATTCTTCCCAGCTCTTCCTCGAGCCAATTCCTTCAAGATTCGCAAGGGCTGCTGCGCAGCACACAAATTAGCCAGATATGCTAAGAAGAGGGACCAGAATTGGTTACAAATTGCATTCATCTTAACAAACAATGTACGTCTGACTAATATTTTATGCTGAATGAAGCTATTTTATCTCAAAAAAATGAAACTCGAGAGAAGGTATAACAGTCCGACATGTGAAAGGATCTGCAACAGGACTGTAGGCCATGGTTTTTTCCCCCCATTTTCTATTTACGTTATGCATTAGTTTAATTCAATAAAAATAGAGTGTAAAGACTAGGGCCTTGGGACGAAACACTTGGTATTGCTTATTAGTTTCTTGTTGTTTAGCTTAGCCCTCGAACTTAGGACCATATCATGTAAGGAGCATCAGCTGCTCAATGAAGGTTGATCGAATTCTCTCTTATTTTCTTTCTTGGATGGTCTCACCCTTGAAGTGGGAATTTAATTATTTGTTGGAAATATATTCAGAAAAATTTAGAAATCACAAAGCAAATTATAATGAATATCAAAACATGAGGCTTCAAAGGCTAAATCGTTGACAATTTCTTGAGAACAATTAAGGATGTAAATAGTCCGAACCGGTCTGGTCCGGAAAAGATATGGACCGATTCTATTTGGTTTAGAAATTTTTTCACTCTGGACTGGACTGAATTCCTATGCAGTCTATACTGGTCTAATCCAGTTTGGCTCAAGGGCAGTCCGATCCGATCCGGTCCAAGAGTACATTATATGATTTAATGTGCTAAATTTGATCTAAAATCCTGCAACGATCAAATATATATTTTGGCTCAAATTTAATTATTTTCAACCCAATTTATGTATTTATCACATATTTAAGCAAAAACATATTAAAAAAAACTTATTCTTAAAAAAAATGACAAAAGAAAAATAATCTTAAAAAAAATCAGTCCTTAAAAACCCAAATAAAATAAAAAAGAAATTAAATTTTAAGACTTAAGAATCCTTAAGGGTTAAGAGTTTAAAAAAAAAAAAAAAAGCCCTTAAGAGTCCTAACTATATTCTATAAGTTATACTATAAGTTATAACTAATATTCTATATTATATATAACCCATAAGTTGATTAATTAATTTAATCTTCATAAGTCATATCAATTAATCAATGATATTAATGATCATACTTCATATATAGTTTAAAATGACATTAATATTTATAATTGCTACATGTAATCATAAGAATAGTAATTAGTAATTAGTTAATAGTGATTTAGTAATATATCATAGGTTGGTTAACTATAAGTAATAATACTATTACAATAGATGTAATCATAAGAATAGTAATTAGTAATTAGTTAATAGTGATTTAGTAATATATCATAGGTTGGTTAACTATAAGTAATAATACTATTACAATAGTATATTATAAATTTATATATTAGTGAATAGTGATAAATTAGTAATAATATATTAAATAATAATAATATACTTATTACTTATAAGTTATTAATAATACTCTACATAGATATACTATAATTTATATTTTTATATTACAACTATTATAAATTATAATATGTTAATATTATAACAGCATATATTATATATTAATATGTTATACTATCATTGATCATAATCTATATTAATATTAATATTATAATTTATATACTATTACTTATATATACATATATATTTATATAAAATAATTGTGTATTCAGTTCGGTCTAAGGGAAAATATATCCTAGATCGAAACCGGACCAAAAATATTCATTTCATAAAATAATTGCACTGAACCGGTTCATCTGGTCTGGTTCGATCGGTTAGCACTTCTTTCGAACAACTTCAATACTTTTTCAAAGAATCCGGCATGGATGAAGAGAAGTTGATCAGTCGAACATTCCATAATTATTGTTATAATCACACAGTAATTAATTATTACAAAAATCTTAATAGTGATCATTTAAGCCCAGTACTTAATATTGATCATAACTTGCATCATGACATATATGTTACAACGGTCTTCAAGTAAGCAACATTTTTTTATCTAAAATTTTGTCTACATTTTAATTTATTGATCAATATGGGATTCACACTAATTTCTCGATCCATTTTATCTCAATAACGTAACTTCTAGTCCATCAATACACAAAATTCAATACATAAAAAACTAGTTATATCATATAATTTTTATTTTATCGATTAATTCTAACAAAACTTTCCCAGAGTACAATGTTTACACTGACATGAAAAGCATAAACTGTCATCAGTTTTCAGCTCCACGATTGCCGATTCTAGTCAATGGTAAGGTACAGGCTGTCACTTGAGCTTGAAGAAGCTATCTCAATCTGTGGCGGAGAAGGATTGAAAGGCAAGGGTTTTTGCAAGTAGAATAAACGCCATTCTTCAATGCTTGCCATTTGACAGGGATCTAAACCGGCCGGAAATGCCCCACATTCTTGAAGTTTCAGAATATTTTCCACTTTGCCAAGAATGTCAACTGCATGTCTCACGCAGTCTTCCCTCTCTTCAATGGCGCTGCTCAAACACTTCATGGATATAAAACGTTGCATGTTAGTGAGGCAAGCACCCATTAAATCAGAGATCATGATAGCTACTGTTTCAAACAGTTCCTCACCCATCTGGGCATTTTCGCTTTGGCTCTTTAGCAGCAAAGTTTGAGTTATCCTGTACATGGAATTGGCAGCCAATATCTTGATTGGCCATTTCGAAGGACCGTGCTTCAAACATTGCGGCGTGTGATTCTTGTGGAACTCCAAGAGCTTGTTCTTTGCAGTATCTGAAAGTGTTTGAAGTGTTTCCTGTTGGGTTTTTCCTTTAAGTGACAGTTTACAGAGATGAACATCCAGCCACTTATGGTAGAGTTCTAATCGTAACCACACCCCCTCTGCGGCCCTCCTGCTGTTGACCAATTCTTCTCTTTTGTCCAGGTTGTTTTCTAAGAGTCTTATATACGTCAGACCTTCGTGCACACTACATAGTAATTCTTCAATTAACGTAGGACTGATGTTTGGAAGTGTTACTGCAATACATGTTAGTGTCACCACAGGAAGAGCCCAACAGTTTGGCGGTTCTTCATATTCTAAAGAAGGAACTTGGTTACTGTCAAACTCCTCCACTCCCTTTAATCCATGTGTACCTCTCTCCAACAGTGTTAGGAGGTATTTCGGTCGTCTCTTTTGCCCCATCCGAAACCAATAATCAATAGGGTCCCATTTGCATTTCTTGATCATCGTCTCAACCAATGCATCCTCGCCTTCGAGATCCAAAACAAAACGGCTCAGATCCAGCTTTGAGCAAGGCTGCGAATCTGAAACTGATTCAGTACTGTCTGAAACGCTGATCTTGAATGTAAACTTCTTCTTCAAACCTTGGCAGCAATGGCAGCAGTACAAGATCCGGCTCACAAATAAAGTGGAAATGAGGCGAATCCCCTTGCTCATTAAGACAAGTCCAATCTGCACTCCAATACACAAGTTTAAGAAATGATCTTTAGCATCATGAGCAAGTTTCCTGCAGTGCTTGTTACGAACACGTATGAAAGTTAATGGGCTCTCTTTCATCTCAACTAAGCTCTGGATCCAGTAGTTCTCTACTCTAAACTCTTTTCTGCCAGTTTGATTTCCTCTGTTAGGGCAAGAGAAATTGATGGCCATGAACCATCTAAATGCTGGGCCAATAGTACCAACTCCTACCGTAATTGTCTGAGTTACAAGAACTAAAGTAGTCGACCACTTATAATCAGACTCTCCGCTGCAAAATGTAAAAGACCATGGCATAAAGTGGGATCTAAGCATGGCTTGTGCTAAAGTTGCAAGGCTCAAAAGACAGAATGCTCCAGAGGCTGTGCATGTGACCGAACGCCCCACCACAAATTGGGGGCTGCCCGTATGAGCCATCATCCAATACTTCATGAGATCTTCTCTGAGTTTGTCAACAACCGGTTTCCCGGTTTGATTCAAGCCTTCTTTGAGAGCTAGTTGGTGCTTTCTAGTGTATTTGAGTTCCAAATACTGCTTAGTGTTTGGAACAGTCAAGGCAGAAAAACTCAAGAGAAGGAGCAAGACAAGCATGATAAACAACATTAAAACATGTTCTTTCCTGAAAACATAGATTACTCCAGTGGCTAGTTGGATGGAAATATTCACAATAACAGTGATAACAAGTATTCCTAATGCCAGAATGTTGGTAAACATTTGCTTGTTCTCCATGGTACCAAGGGAAGGCATAGAATTACTCATTACCGTACAGATGAAGGCAGCGTTGCTGAGTTTTGCAAGCTGATCCTGCCGTCTAGGCATCGAGGTATTTAAATCCACCGAGAGTTTGATTGCCACAGCTAACAAGGTGAGGGAAGTAGCGTTGAGAGAAGATAACTTGCAGGGGAAGCAGAAGTTCCGATGGCGGATCCCTAGGATGACATCCGCGGCCATGGTGATTAGGAAAACCAGGGACGCTGCTGCAACGTAGAGGCCAATCCATTGTTGGGAATCTGGGCTTCCAAATTCCCCCCACCAGGATCTACTTTTAATAGAATAACAAGAAAAATAGAGAAATAAACACAACACAAGAATTTACGTGGAAAACTCCCAAACCAGGAGAAAAACCACCAGACCCAGAGAAGAAAATACACTATGTGAAAAATGGGAATCTGGGCTTCCAAATTCCCCCCACCAGGATCTACTTTTAATAGAATAACAAGAAAAATAGAGAAATAAACACAACACAAGAATTTACGTGGAAAACTCCCAAACCAGGAGAAAAACCACCAGACCCAGAGAAGAAAATACACTATGTGAAAAATTGTTACAATCACACAATTTTTCTCCTCACCCCAACGACACCCACAAAAAACTTCTCCCACTAGTAAAACTTTAACTTTCACCTCTCTTCCTTTTACATACAAAAAGGACAACAGAGGAATTTTACTAAAGTCAAAAGTTACTAGATAAGTTTCTGACTGGTGTAATTAACTAAGGAGGCTAAGCCTCTTTATATAGGCCTTGGCCTTGCCCCTTCACCCACATCTTTCCCATGTGGGATTCCAAAGGAGCAAAACCCAACAATCTCCACCTTGCGACTTTGACTGGTCCCACAGCCACGCTCCACCGCAATGAAGATTCATAGCTTTCGCTATCATGCTCCACCATAAAAGCATAACCACTCAGAATAAACCAATTCCAAGCATTTCACTTCGGCCCATGTCGAAAATAACCTTGCTGAAAAATTATGGTCAACTCCCACGTTTGGCTTTCCTGGAAGTTCATCAGCCATCGACATGAATTTCCACCACACACCTTGCATCAATGCCAAACCAATGCCCGTGTGCAAACTTGTGGAACAACTAACATTAACACATCCTCTATCATGGCAACTTTGGGATTAGCGGCATGCCATAAGGATATACATGTCTCTTTTTCTATGGAGAGAGACACAATGTTAGCTTCATACCAGTATCTCCATTTACTGACTTGGAACCACTTGCCGAACCGGCTCCACTTCTTCTTGACAACTTTTCTTGACATGCCCAGGTTGTCCACACCTCCAGCAAATTGCTGACTTAATGGGTTGGTCGACGCCTTGTGTAATCCTGATGGAATCAAAATATCCCTGACTTGCACTTGCCACAAGTCAAAATTGATTCTCCCATCAAATTTCTCTACCTCCATTCTTGACATTGCCTTGATGAATTTTACCGTAGAAATGAATAGTACCCACTAAGTAAGTTCCCAGGAAAGACTGATCTTTCCTAGACAGAACTTCAAGGTTCCCAGGAAAGATTGGAGGGTCACAACGGACACACTTAAAATTTCCAATCTCCTAGACAGAACCTCCTTAGACTGTACGTATTCACACTACCACACCAAAGCTCCACCCTGCAAAAAGAACCTAGTGGCTCTGATACCACTGTTGGGAATCTAGTCTTCCAAATTCCCCCCACCAGGATCTACTTTTCACAGAATAACAAGAAAAATAGAGAAATAAATACAACACAAGAATTTACGTGGAAAACTCCAAAACAGGAGAAAAACCACCAGACCCAGAGAAGAAAATACACTATGTGAAAAATTGTTACAATCACACAATTTTTCTCCTCACCCCAACGACACCCACAAAAACTTCTCCTACTAGTAAAACTCTAACTTTCACCTCTCTTCCTTTTACATACAAAAAGGACAACAGAGGAATTTTACTAAAGTCAAAAGTTACTAGATAAGTTTCTGACTGGTGTAATTAAACCAAGGAGCCCAAGCCTTATTTTATAAGGCTTGGGGCTGCCTCCTCTCCCACTCCTTTCCCATGTGGGATTAAGGAGCAACAAACCAACATCCATGGCATTGGGTGGCTGAACTTTGTGTCGTCGAGGTTCCCATCAACGTTGCATCCGAACTTCCCCATCTTCTTCTTCTTCTTCTTTCTTCCTCTTGATCTGTTTTCCTGTTGAGTGAGAGGCGGCCGGTTTGAATGGCCTTCTTGTGCTTTATATGACCGATCTTGCAAAATATACTATCTTTTTTATTCGATTTTTGCCCCATCGACTATCGTGCGTTGAATACGCGTTCTTCTTCTTGTTTTATGTATCAAGACTTGAAGTTGACAAGGAGATTCGTGTTTCGCCTCCGCCTTTAATATTAAGTAATTTGAAGGGCTGGACTGCTTGTAGTAGTACTGCATGGAGTGGGTGAACGTGTTATCTAGAGACATGCATAAATATTAAATTGTTTTTGTTGCATATAGTTTAAACTTTATTCGGGGACATGATTCGTCCGACGTAAGCCGTGAGACTTGGCTTTTAAAAAATGGACTATGATTGATTGATTAGAATGGATTTGGAAGAAATTTCTATTGCAGCATAATTAATACTTTTTTTTATAATATAAGTTTGATGGTGGATTTATTTTTTGAATTCTAGCGTAATCGATACTTGGGTTTATTCGATTTGTTTTGTACGTTGATGGTAACTGAAAATGAGTATTCAATGCTGCAGATTATAATATGTACAGATAATATACGTACCAAGGGAGACTAATATTGTAGCTTAACTACTAATTTTAACTTGTTCTTCTACCAATTTTCTGCGCATGCTTGTATGATTAGAATTTTTCTACATAATATTCTCTTTATTTGAGTTTAATTAGATCGATAAGAACAAAAGTTTGAAGTTTTACTATATCAAAGCAATGAAAATCACAGAATTCATATTTGACTAGGCCTCTTTTGTTTTTTCCGCCACCCCTCAAACTCATCATCTCATTCTATCTCATTTAATTATTATATATTTTATTTAATTTTTACACCAATTAAAATAAACAGTTTAATTTTTTTTTTAATTTTAAAATAAAAATCATATTAAAAAATCATATTTTAATAATATATTATTCAACTTTTAATTTTAATAATTAATCTCAATTTAACTTATCTTATGATCTCAATCTTTTATGAGAAAATAAACGAATTAATAAGAACTGAAATTTATTTTTTATTTTACTCCCAGAACTTATTAGTGTATTAAAATTATTTTTAATTACCTATATTCACGTTGCATTTTAGTTAAGGTGTTGCTCATTTTGTTCTATATATTACCTACTATATATTCTTTTTTAATGGAATACAATTTTTAATATTCTTCTGGATGCTTCCATCTCAAAACTACTAAAAGTTTAAAAAGTACACGTCCAATTTGTCTGTATATTTTTAACTTGGGCGCTCGCGTGATTATATAAACTATTGTTAGAAAAAGTCTAAAAGTAAGATATCTTGCAAATCAAATATAAGTGGTATGTGACATGTGGAGTCTATCTTCCCTATTGGTTTGTAAATAGAATAATTAAGAACAAATTTTTTTATTAGTAAGTCGGTGTGGAGAACACAGCGGCCTTTTGACAAAACGACTAAGTCGCAAATACAATGAACCTTTTGCCATAATCGTATTAGCACAAAAACTTATATAATAGGTAAATTTTTATTATTTGCAGGATAAGTATTTATTGATAACTACGTATTTTGTGACAAAAATATTTTAGTCGCAAATATTATACATAAAAAAAATACACATATTACATCACAATGACCATCAATTTGTGATATTCTTAATCGACACAAATAATAACTTATTGGACAATACATTTTTTTATAACCATAAAATGAACACGAAATTAAATACTTTCCCAATTACATTATACATTTTTCAACATTATATTTTTTATGCAAATGTATTTTTTCTATTAGTGGCCGGTGCTTTCCCAATATGAAAAATTAATACTTGCATCAAATATATTTAGACATAAAAAGGACTTTTTTGTGACATTAACTCATTTGGATAGAATATGTATGTTTAGGGTTGCAATAGAAAATATTGTTTTTAGCTTATAGCTTAAACTTTAATGCAATAAGCTTTATTATTAAAAAGTCATTTACTATTTAGGATCCATATGTCTAAAGTGCTTTTAGAGTTAGTTACAGTAATTTTTTAAAAATATATAGTTATCTGTAGAAACTTTTTTTATAAAAGTTTCAATTTAGTGCTTTTCAAAAAAACTGACTTTTAGCTTTTTTAACCGATTAAAGCGTTTTTAATAAAATTACTAAACATGTTATTTTTTCTTTAAAAATATTTTTAACTGCTTAAAGACACTTTTAAATCTCAAAACGCAATCTCAAACATGTTTTAAATATTTTGAAAGTCATTAATAATGACCACTTTGTATCAATCGAATTTGGACAACCATAATTATTGGCGAGAATATGTAAATTTTTGTCATCAAAATTTTTAGACGCAATAAGCCAATCATGATAATCATGATGTAGTAAGTAAGCATGATATAACATGTAAGAATAGTTTAAGAATTAAACCTCCTATAAATAAAATATTGTTGTATGAATAGTATGTACAGTATATCTTTCACAATGACTTCTAAATAAAATAGCTAAAAAATTATAGTTTCACGTCGATGTATAAGTACGGTAACGCAATATTTACTTTAATATCAAAATTAAAACCATCTAGTAGCTTTGTTTGTTTATAACATAGATTAAATAAGATAAAAATGTATAAACAAAATATCATTATAATATATTTTGTTAATGAATAATTATAGTCATGTATTTGGATATCAAGCGAATTGAGTTATGCTGAATTGAATTGAATAAAATATTGTTAGAATATTACTTTTTAATATTATGGGTGTTTGGAGATTTGAAAAATGAATTGTTTATTATATTTTGTATGAGAATTTGGAAAAATGTAAGAGAATTTAAAAAAGTTATAATGATGAAATAAAGTGAGTTAAGGAGGGTTCTACCACTTTTTCCTATTCCTTTTTATTTTCTTAATTTTTTTAAAATTTATTTTTATTTTATGGTTAAGAAAATAATTATTAATGAAGTTGTATGTTTTTTAATTTTTTTTTTAATCATTAAGATTGTTAAAAAATAAGTAAAATAAAATCTTAAATATACTAAAAATAAGAAAATGTTAGTAAAAGAATACTAAGTCTACTATTATTTATGATTAAATAAAATCAAGAGAAATAATTCGCATCACCCCCTATTTGGGATCAGCTTTCAACACACCATTAATAACACTTGTAGAATGACTGAAATGCCTCCATCTGCATTTGATTTTTAAAAAAAAAAAAAAAAAAAAAAACGCACATGAATGAATGACTGAAATGCCCCTATTTGCATTTGATTAAAAAATATTTATGATGTGCGATATGCAACTGCTACACCACACTTTTTGATCTCTAGCATTGATCTAAAATAAAATGGGATAAGACTATTTGTGGGAGGTGATCAGCCCACAATCATAAAGTACACATATACCGAGCCCATTCCTGAGAGCCCAGCCCTTTAACCGACGTCCAATAACATGTGAAGTGACGAGGTTGTCACGCATCATAATAATTAATAAATTAGAATTTATACCGATCCACAAATCCCCAATTCCCAATTCCCAATTCATTCCGATCAGCCCTAAAGATTTTGCATACAAAGCATCTGAAGAAATTGAGTTGTTATGGGAGGCCATGGAGGTCTGAATATTCTACCGCAGAAGCGGTGGAATGTGTACAATTATGAAAACCGAGAGAAAGTTCGCCAGGACGAGGAAGCCGCGGCCAAAGAGGAGCAGCTGAAGCGCGAGCAAGCGAGGAGGCGCGATTCCGAGTTTCGCCTCGAGCGCCTCCGCACTGCCCGCAACTTGGCTCCGGTGACCCGATCTGCAGAGCCGGATGAATTGGAGCCTAAGACTGGCCATATTAACCTCTTCGAGGGGATTAAGATCTTCGACCCTATTAAGTGTTTAGAGAACGAGGGAGGTGATGAACGAGATGGGTTTAAGAAGAAGCAGAAGAAGATGAAGAAAGAGGAGGCCGCGCCAAAGGTTGTGGGTCCGGAGGATGAGAAGTATAGGTTAGGGTACGGGTTAGCGGGGAAAGGAGTCAAATTACCCTGGTACCTTGAAAAGCGGAGCAGTAATGAGAATGGCGAGAGTGGTAGGGATACTGGGTCGGCGGGAGGAGTGGAGGAAGAGGGAAAGAATAGTCGGAAGAAGACTTTGGAGGAGTTAAGGAAGGAACGGTTGAAAAGAGAAAAGCGGGAGAAGGAGAGGGAACGGTCCTTAGTGTTGGAGAAGAATCGAAGAGATGGAGCTGGCTTTAAGGATAGAGGGTTTTCCAGGAGGTGAGCTTCCAGTTCCAGCATTCTTGTTCTACTTTCACTTTTGTAGTCATATTTGTGTAGATATCATCTGACTTTTTTGGAGTTTTTGGTGCTATTACGTATTTTCCCAATGTTTTCATGAATTATAAAAATCGAATTGATTTATAAAAGGGAAAGAAGGATTGTTTTATTTAACGAATTCACATTTGATATGGCTATGGCCCAGCCGCCCAAATGGCATATCGCGTTAGCAATTATGACGCTAATAGATATAGTGGTACTAACATCTGACTATCTGAGTAGTGGGATTAGGCACCTATAAGTTTTGGTGCAAGTACAAGAATTTCAGACTCTAAGAATGGGATTATCGACTGCGGAAGCACACCAATGCTACTATACTATACACAAGAAACTACTCTAGTTGAGTGTATTTCTGAAAAAAAAAAACTCACCTTCAGATGGTTTGTAGTCAGCTTATTTCTAGTAAACAAATAGTGATAGATTTTTTATGCGTAGAATGAGTGGGGATGAATTACGATAGCAGAGGATAACAATGGTGGAAAAACAAGGAATTAGATAACTACATATTCATCTTACTCTTCTCGAACTCCATTTGTGGACTAAGTTGAAGCAGTATCACCATCAATAGCCTAATAGGGCGTTGCATCTGTTTCTCTTTCCATGGTAAAAGGTCATCCAATCTGACTATGCTTGGTAATTGATGCGTTTTTTTTTTAAATAAATGCTTGATTCACAAAGAGATCTTATGAAAGAAAAGATCACAAATGCCTGGGCTATGCCTAATTATGTGGATTAATAAATTCTTCATACTTATCAAAACAAAACTAAGAACGCGGGAAAAGTTCACAAATTGATATCACTTGTTGTGGTGCATCGGATTTGCAGAACTATTGCTATTGTAAATGTATCACATGTAGTTGGTGACATTCAATCTCTGACACCCATCTCAGAATACTTTCTAATGTGACATATTTGTTGTATACTTCCTGTGTATATGAGTTTTGCCTAGTTGCATGACCAATAAATTAGTTGGTGACATATTTGTGACATATTTGTTATTGTGCAGGTGGTGTGATCAAGCGAAGTGAGCATGATTTTCTGCAATTTTACATGAGTTATTTGTGGCTCATCATGTTTTGTAACTTATGCTCATATCGGATTTGGGTCGCTGTAAGCTACGGGATTGGGAAATTTTATTGCACGCTGGCGACTCATTTCCATGCATATTCTACCCGAGAGTCTCAATTTTCATATGAAGTACGACTGCATTTCTTTTGCAGTCCAATTCTGGGGGAAGTTTCCCTTGCTCGTGCTTGAATTTGGTCGAGTAAAAAGTATAGTAGTTACTTGGAAAGAATGACTCTTTTGTACAATAATGATTGACCCAGGAAATTATGTTTTCAGAGAATAAAATTGAATGGACTAATATACTATTTATTGTATTTCTTTTTTTTTTTCATCTTGCCCCTTATAAAATTGAATGGACTATGCTATACTATACCTCTCTCTTGCGCTCTCTCTCTCTCTCTCTCTCTCTCTCACACACACACACACAATTTGGTCATTGAGGGATCGAATTTCGGAATCTGAACAGGGTTAGGTCGATATGAAGTTCGATTCGATGCCAGAGTTGCATATGACGAGTGGGCGATGACGTAGGCAGGGAAAATAACGCAGTTGAGAAGAAAAAGAGACCAGATGGTTTGAAACCAACCCTACTGATGTTTTCATATATATGATATTTGCAGTGATAAAATATATAAGTGTGGTACATTCTTTTTTAAAATGTGAATAAATATGATTATGAATTCACATCAAAGAAATTAATTGTAAAGCTAATTTTTTCAAAAGGAATGTGCAAAATGATTGTATCTAATATTTCTTACATATCTAGCGGCCGGGCACTATCCACTCTCGAAATCATAGGGGAATAATTGTTTAAAGAGTAAAATATTTGTGAGATCCTCTCGCCAATCCCCTTCATCTTTGCGCCTACAAAATCTACCTTTCATGTATTTAGCCATTTTTATTGCTGGGAACGTACTTATAAAGCACGCGTTGGACTTCTGATTTATTGTAGCTTGCAAGTGTTAACAAAGCCAATGAAGCTGAATGAAACAAACGTAGATTTTCTTTTTCATTTCTTGTTTATTTTGTTTTGCTTTGACATTTTAAAAAAATGGGTTACGCTACCGGCTACAATGTCCTGCACGCTATAGGGTTTTGTTGAGTTGTTGACCTATTCCGATGGCGGCTAATGGTGACTCTGACTCAAGTAACTAATGTTCAAAATCAGATAGATTGGACACATACGACATTGTTATCGGCAGTTGAATCGATTTAATTCTTTTTACTATTCCCAAGTGGCAATTGAACGACAAAAAGTCGCGGAACAAAACTTCCACTACTGTTTTATACTTTATTCATAAAAATAATTCTTTTATTCCGATCTTATCTTCACTCCAATATAAAATGAAAGGTTTATTTGAACATGAAACCCACAAACACATTTGGTCGCAACATCAGCCTGCTTAATTGGGTGGCATCAACATGCCCTAATCTTACAAACAACCCCTTAAAAAAAATAATAAAATGAGGTTTTATCAAAGTTGATGTTGATGGTCTCAAGTTTGAAAATTTATTTTCCCAAATTGGAGGTTTCGTGAATTTCCATATGTTGTGTATAATATCTGTATACGAATATGTCAGAGACGACTTGGCTGTTTTAGTTCGAAAGAGAGAAGACGACCAAAGCTCTTCATCACCAACACTGCTACTGCTACCAATTTACAATGCCAATGCTGAGAGAGAGGTCTCTCCTATTCGCCGAGAATCTGACACCCCCTTCGGTAGGTTTTCTTATAAATCTTATCGTCTTTTCTCCTCCTACTGAATTCATGAAGAAAAATTGTGTCATGTTGGATCTAAAGTCGTATGAATTCCGAGATTAATTGCCCGGTTTTCCTGAATCTCTTCGATGTTGTAAACCAACGGAAACAAAACTCATTTGCATGTTTTAGACAGGATTACGTTATGACATCCCATGCAAGTCTTTTGGTTAATAATTGCTGAACGGTTCTGATTTCCGTGTGGCTCTTCAACTTAGGATTTCAATACCTGTGTTCATGGTTTCCTCATTTGAGATGTTGGGTCTTTAGTTTCAGGTTATAGTGATGACTGCTAACATGGGATGTGATCGTTGTCGACAGAGGGTTTCCCAAGTTGCTTCAAAGATGTCAGGTACAAGAATTCCTATGCAAAAAACAACATAAAGACAAGAAATCGGGGTCTTCATTTTCAAAGATAACCAAAATATTGAAAGCTTTCGCATATATATATAGAACCCATTATCAGAGGCAATTTATAGCGAGCTAAGGAGTTTAAGTTACCTTGAACAGGGTTGGAAGAATATACTGTGGATGTGAAAAATCGACGAGTAACTATGAAAGCAGAGTTTGGATTTCAATGGAAAGCAAAAAATGGTGCTCCTAAGAGCAAGATGAACAAAGAGCTTCGTCCATTAACCTACTTATTCAGACCTTTCAGAGGAACTTGTTTTGGCAATCATTTGGCCAATTGACAGTAAAAGTGTCAAGTGTTTCAATCTCTCAATATTGCTCAATTTTGTTCCAAATTTTTAGTTATTTTCTATAGGATTAGGCAAACTGGTGAACATTGTGCATAGCATCGGTTTTGTCCATATAATGTCCAAGACGTTGGTTGTTAAAACACTATGTTCTTGATCTATCCATCTGTTTGAATGTACAGTCATGGAAGAATAATTTTTCTATTTAACAAAATTAGATAAATAAATAAATAAATGTTGTTTTCATGTCATCATTAAATATTAGTAATGGATTTACCTAAAAGAAATTCATCTTGAATGTTAATATATGTTGTGATGTAGAATAAAGTTAATAGACAAAGAGAAGCAATGTAGGCAATTTGAAGTTTTTATGCAGAATGAACTATACTAGGATCTATAGATACCTCTAGCCTACTTAAATAAAGAAAAAGACGACTTAATTTCATCAATCTTCCCGTTTGGATCAGGTTTTGTTTGAACTAGTGCATATTGAATGTGAAAGCTAAACATTAATTAGTCAATTGAATTACATGAAACACCACAACATTTTTATTGATTTATATATAAATAGAACAATAATGCTACATACAGTTGTGGAATGTGTACATATCGCACAATCGCTTTGAAAAAAAGTGAGATCTACGGTTAAAAAGTTAGTTTCTTTTTTTACATGAACTTCACATTTACTCACTTTTTTCAAAACGATTATGCGTCATTGTGCATTCTATAACTATAAATATCATTTCTCTAAATAAAAAAGCGATACCTAAATAATATCCATTATCCGGGTTTTTTTATTTATCTATATTTATAATTTGATAGATATATTTTGAATTCACCTTATCTTTATTGTTTCTCCTAACGGGAACTGTTCCATAATGACAACCTCCGTTTAAATAAGAACAAAATCAGAAGTATGAGCTTACATAAAAATTAAAAATATATATATTAAAACATGAAATGTACCATTCTTCCAAAAATGATGATTAAAGCCAAACTATTTGTAGAAATCAATAGTCCTAAAATGTCTCCATCTTCCCAAAAGGCTAAAAGTGTCATAACAGAGGAAACACTCGGGGTATAAATCTGTAAATGCTTTGCCAGTATAGGGGTCTCCACCAGTTGCACCATATTATAGAGGAGAATTACAACAGAAATAAAGAGATTATATAAAATAAATTTATAAATTGATTTGATTTTATAAAATTCTTTAAATTTAATTAAAATAAAAGTAATTTTATAAATTGATGTAATTTATTTTATATAATTTTTTTGTGGTTAAAGTATTTTTTATTGTATATATGTTAAGTAGCCGTTATCACAACAAACACTAGCTTCTATGGAAGAGGGCATATTATATACTTACATATAATGTATGTTTCTGGGATCTTAATTTATATATTTTCCATCTACTTTAGAAAAACTTCCAAAATTATTTTGTTTTTTGAAAAAAATAAATGTAATTAGAAATTAGCTTGAACATCGGCATGATCTCTCAATAATCTCCTAAACTAGCGTTGCTGTAGTGAAATCTTTTACAAGTATCGACTTCTTAATATCTTGAACTCGATCGTCAATTTTTGTAAATACTTTCCATAAGAATAATTGCATAAATTAAAATCACCACGAACTCTCTCTCTCTCTCTCTCTCTCTCTCTCTCTCTCTATATATATATATATTCTCTCCTTTTCGACTAAAATAATAAATAAACGAGTTGCAGCTACGTACTTGCTTCTCTCTCTTTCCTTTTTGAAATATACTTTCTCTTTCTCTTCGAAAATTGATTTTGTCTTAATTTCCTTAGGCATCTTGATATTAATAATAATTCTTTTTGTAATCTACAATATTTCATATTTTATCTTTTAAACAGAAGTAGGTCAATACTGAGAGAGACTCTATTTAACTTAAGTTGATTTTGGCCAAAAGCATACCTATGTCAACATAATTCTTCTTTAAAATACTTTCGTAGTGCTCTTTATTTTGATTGGAATCCAAATAATGAATCAGAACGCACTCCACGTAGAGCCATCTTTTCATCTTTCTATTAAGAAAAAAATATGGTAGAATAGTTGTGGATTATATTGTAAGTTTAAATGAAACGTTGTCATTTCATGAGTAAATTATAAGGGTATTTTGAGAATTTTTTTTTTTTTGTAAATAAGAATATTTTAATCAAGTTTATTTTAAAATGAGAGTCAGTTTCATCTTTTTCATATTTTGACTATAAAAAAGTCCAATTTTATAGATTATACATAGTACTGTCCAGAAATTAATTCTCGTTGATCTAAATTCTCACATATTGAAATTGGTAGGATCTTTAATTTTCTAGTTTTCTTGGAATGATAATACATTTCAATCTCATTTCAACTTATCTGGCCCATTTGAATTCAAAGATGAGTTCAATTAATCTCAATCTCATCAATACAACTTTTCTAAATCCCTACACAAAAATAATAAATAATTTAATTTTTTCAAGTTCTAAAACAACAATAATATTAAAAAATAATATTTTATTCAATTTGAATTCATCTCAACTCATTTCATATCATCTTTGAATTCAAATAAGACCTAAGTTGTTGATATTTATATAATAAATAGCACATGAGACTCACAGACCACAATATTGTTAGTATTAATTTATGTTAATTATAGTACTTCTATATAAAAAAGAATGCGTGACAACAGTAATTAATTTGGTTTCGATTGCCTAAATTAATTTTCAATCACGGAGCAGAAATCCGAATATAATATATATGCTATGGAGATGATTTTCATATAATTATTTATTTTTTCAAACTATCAAAACTCGAGAGTCTAAGGGCATCTGTCAAATATTTTGTTTTTCTTCCAAATTAATTTTGAAAATTGGAAACCGGAATCATAAGTAATTTCTTTATTTCACTTTTTTTTGGTAATCGTATAAAAAACGAAAATAAAACTAAAGATCCTCTCTGTCAGGCCAACTTTTGGACACAGAAGATCTCAATTAATGTTTCATCATACTTATTTGATTTTAGTATAATTTCCTTATAAATACGGCAACAGTAATTACAATATTATCATTTATTCCCCTCTATATAAGTATTCTCAAACAAACAAATTATACCGTACGTTCGCATATGATCTATCCCTCAGACATGGCTTCTTCTTCAAGGGTGCAACTCCTGTTACTCTCGTTCATATGGTTTCTCTTGCTTGGCCATAATGAGGTTGCTGCAAACTGGGGATTATCGAGAGAAGAAGAATTGAGATTCAAGCAGCAGCTCACAAATCTTGAGAAGTCTGCAGTTAAAAGCATCCATGTGAGATTTTTTTTTTTTTCTTTTCATGGAGCTCTCGTGTTTTAAAAACTTTTTTCAAAACCATGATACGGCACTCGCACACTTCACGACTACAAATATCATTTCTTTTCAAAATATTATTTTTTTTCATGGAGCTCTCGTGTTTTAAAAACTTTTTTTAAAACGATGATATAGCACCTGCACACTTCACGACTGTAAATATCATTTTTTTTCGAAATATTACTGCATTTCTGGCCTTTTTTACTTGATGAGTTAGTACTACTGTCATCTTGTTTGATAATTTCCATTTACCATTCACTCACTGATGATTGATGGTGTAAATTGATTTGCAATATTGACATTGATAGGAAGGTGAAGACATATACGACTGTATTGATTTCTACAAACAACCTGGTTTTAGTCATCCATTTTGGAAGAATATTACTTATCAGGTTTTAATAGTATTTATTTGTATTATATTCTGAATTACTTATATTAATTTTGATCTTGTTCTAACTTGTTAAAACTATTATACAGACAAAACGTAAATTATTTATGCAAGGATTGCGGAATACAGCAAAATTACCATTGAATATTGGATTAAAAGATGGAGGTTGTCCTTATGGAACAGTTCCAATAAAGAGAACTGGTAAAGATGAATTAAATTCAGAATTATATCCCTCAAATCTAGAGGAAGAGCCCGGACATCATGTAGGCATTAATGATATTTTTGAATTTGTTGATTTCTCATGGTTGTTGTAGCGATTCAATTGAATTAATGGTTCAGTTACAATTTTTCAGTATGCAGTACTTCAAACAAAACCTGATCCAAGAAGGATGTTGGAGGGAACTGAATCGTACTTTGGATTATATAACCCCAAAGGTGTTAAAGGAACCCAATTTAGCTCAATGCGCTTGAAAATTTCAAACGGTGGTGATAGCATAAAAGCAGGATTCATGGTATATATAGAGAGCTTATTCTCGTTTTTATAAAATGTTTTTGTTGTTTGGTTATTAATCCGACTTAACATTCAAGGTGGATTCTTTTAGGTGTATCCATTGTTATTCAAAGATACCAAAACTCGGTTGTTTGCTCATGTTGTGGTAAGTTTTAGTGCAAATAGTTTACTTTTGATACAAAAATAAAACATTTATTCTCAAATATTAATACTAAAAACAAATTATTTCTGCTGAAACTCTATCTATCGATCAGGTGGATAGAAAAATGCAGTGTTATAATCAAGCATGTCCAGGATATGTACAAAACAGTCCTAGGATACCTCTCGGTTGGCCAGTCAAGCATACTTCAGTTGTAGGAGGACACCAATATGCCATAAGATTGCAGATCAGTAAGGTAAAATAGAAACTGATATATGTTCATCAACAGATATGCTTGTTCCACACGTACATGACTAACTTTTGCTGTATTTTTTTTGCCCTTTGCTAGCAATATATAAGCACGGGGCGGAATTCGACGGAATATATCTGGTCGCTACAATTTCATGATAATTTGTACACATATGTTGGAATGTGGCCAGCATCGATGTTTGGAAGTTTATATAATGTTGGAAACCAAGCAGATTGGGGTGGAGAAGTTTATAGTCTACCCGACAAACCAAGTCCACCAATGGGTACTGGCATTCTTCCTCATCCTAATGGAGACTCAAGATATGCACATAGCCGGGGTATTGGAATTTCATATCCGAATACGAGACAACTATATGTGAACCCTAATGATACAATTCCATATGCATCGGATCCAAAGTTTTACAATATTATGGACCGCGGATATATGAATGATGATTATGGACGGACGATTTTATATGGTGGTCCGGGCAGAGTAAAAGGAGCTTGATTCATATATGAGGTTCCGGTTAATTTTGAGTCTGCCAACTATGTATGTGTGTTGGAATAAAAGGGGCTAGCTAGCTTGATTGAGGTTGTAATTTGGCTCCAGTTTTCATGCTAATAAAACTTCCCAACTATCTCAGTTGGGTTTTATATTTTATATAACAGTATTTATTGTTAAAGAAATTCTTGGGCAGCGTCCACAAGTACTATTATCAGAAAGTCCAGGACACCTCTCTCAAGTTGAAACATAAAAGAATGCATGTTTTAAAGAGAAAATAAAATAATTGAGTTGCTGAACAATACTTTGATAATCAGGCATGCAGTTAAAATCATGACATAAACCATGAATCCACAAAGCTAACAACCAAAAAAAATGTACCAACCTTGGCGAGTCACTTTCTTTTCCTTTCATCATCGTTCTTCATTGATCAGGAAGACAAAGGACATTGAGGTTGATATATGCAAAATATCTTTTGCAACGGCAGGCTTATGTCTTCTTCTTCATGAGATACCCCAAAATTATGCCAAGCAATCCAATAAAGATGACAAACAGGAAGGAGACACCAGTAGCACGTTTTGTATAGCCTTCACGCCTCAGTAGTTCCTACATATTATTGTCATTGTGAGATAAGAAATACCCATATTGGATGCAACAAGAAACTTTACAGAAACTCATATATTACTTTAACTTAGGAATGGGCTTTTTGAATGAATGACATAAACGCAGATGCAAAAAAAATTACTAAAGCAACAGGTTCTATATCTTTTCAGCAAGATATAGTTCCTACCCATCTAAATTGCAAAAACAGGGAAAACAAAGAAAAAACTACTACATATACAAAAGGGGAAAACACTATAAAAGGGATGACCGGCAAGAATTAGCTAATCAACCTTAGATTTTTTTTTAAAAGTCGATAAATATCCCAATGTGACAAGGATAGCTAAGGGACACATTATGATCTATCCTTCTGCTGCTCTTCCTCTATGTTTCTCTGACACATTTTTTCATTGAACACATAAGAAAAGGCAAAAGCTATGCTGGCATGCATTATGCACGCCCACACCAACCCCTGCAGTGAGTGATCATACAGCTTTCCAATAGCAACACTCCTGCTGCTCACAAAGTGTGTATCCCACATGTATAAATATGGTAGAAATTCCTATGAAAGCCGCATACATATAATCATGCTCCATCTCTTATCTCAAGAAAGTCAGTAAGTTCATATGTAGTCACATATCGTGGCTCACACAACATGCATTGAAGGGAATATATTGACATGCTCAAAACTGGCATGGGCTTGTATAATCACCACTGCACCACAGATTTTTCCTCCCCTAAGTAAACGAATATATTGTGTACACTTTCCCACCTCAACCCGTATACATCCTCTGATCCCCAATGACAAACCAAAACACCCTCACAATGAAGAAAATAGCATTTCAACTTAATTCAATCACATGCAAGTCTTTATGATGGTGCCTAGTACTTTTAAATCAAAAGAGTGTTTAATGCATCCACTCATGTTGGGTTTGTCTATATAAATAACACAGCAAAAATCCGAAACCAGTTCAGACAGTACTTAACAAAATAAGTTCGTGACATCATCCAAACGTATTCATACAGCTGACACATACAGGTTTTGAAGGGAACCTTCACTTATAAACAAATAGCAGTCACTCATTTTCAGCTGTAGAAAAGATATCAACAGGTCAACTCTCATAACCACCACTTGGACAAACCATGTAACTCGATAATAATGAACTTAGGTAAGAATGATTAATCATAGCAAGCACTTGGACAAACCCCCCCCCCCCCCCCTCTCTTTCTTTTTCCCAGGGAGATGGATAGGGCCCTCATACAAATTGGTCGTAATTTTATCAAGATGAACTGCCAGTGATCATCACTCACCAGTTCCTGAAGAAGCTTGTTATTTTCTTTAATTGCATTGTTCTTTTCCTCGGTCAATTTTGAAATAAAAGCTCTAGCCTGCAACTATTACCAGTGTCATCAACTGGAAATAAATAGCCTTTCAATATGTAGCAAGCACATGAAGATGAATATCAAGCCCAGAAAGTACAAAAAATGAACATGCAACCCTGCATTGTACTTTTCCACATTGGAAGGAAATCTATTAAGGGAAGGGAAGAGATAGAAACATGTAGTCTCATAAGAAAACAAAAATGCCTTGTCAAAAATATTACTTTTCTAATATTGGTTGCTTTCCTAAGTTTTCAGCAGGTTATTCCATTACGACTTTGAGAGAAATGGTGGAATTAAGGCCCCTATAAAGCAATCACTGGCTCTCTTAAGATGTGATGTTGATATTGATGGGAGGCACCTGGTTGATCTTTGTTGCAGTCAAAAAGCAGGAACCATTGCTAACTATCCTAGGAGTAAATATTAAACAAGATAGAGCCCATGATCAAAATTACCCATCAAATTTGGATAATGTAATAAGATGGGCGGAACAACAGGCGAGGGAACCTGGCAAACAAGGACACTAGTCATTTGTTCCTTGGTAAGTTGATTCCAAACCAAACCAACAGGTTTTCTTTCCACTTGTCTCGCATACCTGTTCAAAGAATACATGCGCGAAGGAAGAAAGGACTAATATTCAAATACTGCTCAATTACAAACAATCATCAAGACAAAATGAAGTCTCTTGCATAAGGAACTCTCATGTCTTCTTGTTGGTGGATGACGATCAAAGTAATTGGCAACAATGAAAAGGATTGTAGAAAAACAATGGCAAACATTTTTCCCTAGGATCTTCATTGTAGAAAATCGAAAAGGTTAGCAATGCTGCCATAACGTATGAAGTTACAATACCTTATATGACTGCAATTTATTTTATTTTTTATGGATAAAAATATAATTTTATTGAGTCAGTAAATAGGCATTGTCCAAATACACAAGAAATATGACTGCATTTTATAATGAGCATATTAATGAATTAAGTCATATATTCTTTTTAGTCTATCCTGTTTCCTTTAAATCAAAGCAAATAATTCAGTAATAAATCTAGCTAACAAAACAGTACATACCTCTTGTTTGGTACAAAATAGTTAAAAGAAAATCTAGAAAACAGTGGCAGTAAAAAAGATAATGCCCTGCAAATCAAACATTATGATCTTTTAAAACAACACAAAAAGAGAAAGCTAGCTGATAGTTAAGTAACACACGCAAGAACTCATGGACAAACACACAAGAGACAAGATTCTTTTTCCTTGGTTATCTCTGTAGATATCTCTTACGGCTCAAGCAGCTCAACGAATTGCAATGCAACCAGTTTTCCCATGCAATAGATAATGACGTTATAGTACAACATCAAATCATTAAAAACTACTTAAATACTCACATTAGTGAATTCAGAATCATTCGCATTTCCATTCTCTGAAACAGAAGCCCTTGGTGAAGATCCTTCTTCTGACCCTTCTGGTACAGGAGAAGGTGGTTGGGGTGGAGAAACATATATGACTCTCAATTTGCACTCCTCGACCTTATGTCCAGCCCCCTTATTGAACTAAAGAACCCCACTATCATAAGTAACAGAATTCAACACAAACCTCACTAGCTCATAAGAATCCATAACAGTGCGCTAGATTCTTACCATTTCTGGGGTAATATCCTTTATAGTTGCACTATCCTTTGCTCTTGCACTCTGAAGCAGAAACTTGTCCTTGCATTGCATGTTAAGAGGAGCCTCCTTCTGAGCTTGCATGGTAACTGAATCAAGACCGCACATTTACAAATAATTAAATAATTACCAAATGCCAACGAACACAATCAAACAAATTGGTCAGTATAGGCACCTATAATATCACATGTGGACCGTGGCAAGACAACTCCAGCGTTCGGACGAACAGAATACTTCTTCGGGTTTGTTGTTTTCACCTGACCTTGATTAATTCACATAAGAAAAAGATCATCGAATTCTACTTTTTTAATTCCAGATTTTAATGCTATAACTTCTTTCTGGTTTTCAGTCATATTTAATAATTTATACTTAATTACATGGATTTGGTTGTTTTCTCTGGTTCCAAACAATGAAAATCACAAGTCATATTCAACCAAGCCCATTTACCTCCATTTCCTCAGCAATCAAACAGAAGTTACAGAACGTAGAACATCTTACCGACAAAAACTACCGAACATACTAATGCATATAACAAGGAAAGAAAAATCTGAAACGACGAAAAACGATTAAAAGATTACCTTGAAAGCTACATAATTATCGGTCTTATTTGACAGTTGAAGCGGGCAAGAGATCTGCTTCTTCAATTCAACTAAGGAAACAACAAGAACAATGGAAACAGAAACAAGTCAAACAAACGCAGACCGTGGAAATCCAAAAGAAAAAGATAAGTGAGAGTAATACGGCGATAACTCACAAGGGAACTGGAGTTCGAGAGGTTCGATGCCGAGGAGCTCCCCTGTGCTCATCTCGAAAACAATGGTTTTGGTGAATATGAAATCTAGCCTATAGATTTTCTGTTTTGTATTATAGGGCGTCTGGCCGAGAAAAAAGTGTTGATCTTGGAAAAACCGAAAGGGCGGACAATGATCCGGTAGAATCCAGAAGAAAATCGGGTGAATCTGTGGAGCTCTTTGTTGTTGGAAGTATCTTTACCGAAAACAAGATTGGCAGAGAGATGGAGAGAGACGGAGACAGACATAGAGCGACAGAGAGAAGTGTGAAGATTCAAGAAAGCATGAAACGAACCACCTTTTTTTTATTTCTTTTCTTTTCGGTGATTTTAAGAATGCCAACCTTCCAAGTTAAGTCTGCCATGCTCGATAACTTCGACCATGTAATTTCAATTATCTGAATTTACTAAAACTTAACCCATTTTTTTTTTTATAGCAAAACCTAACTAACACTTTTTTTTTTCTTTTTTGAGTTTAAGAGTTTGTTTGAGATTGTATTTTGAGAGTTAAAAAGTATTTAAAAAATATATATATTTAGTAATTTTATGAAAAATGTTTTAGAGCATGTTTGACATTGTAGTAAAAAATATTAATTTTAGCTTAAGTGCATGTTTGAGATTGCAGTGAGAAATATTATTTTTAGTTTAAGATTTATAACTTAAAACTTAATATAATAAACTCTGCTGCTAAAAAGTAATTTACTGTTTGGTATTCATATGTCTAAAACATTTTTTAAAATTAGTTACGATAGTTTTTTAAAATATATAATTATCTGCATGAGTTTTTTGATAAAAACTCTAATATGGTGATTTTTGAAAAAGCTGACTTTTTAGTTTTTTTTAATCGACTAAAGCACTTTTTATAAATTTATCAAACACGTCATTTTTTATTTAAAAATACTTTTAACTATTTAAAAGCACTTTATAAACCTCGAAACGCAACCTCAAACAGTATCTAAGGCTTATAACTTAAAATTTAATGTAATAAGTTCTATTACTAAAAAGTCATTTACTGTTTGGGATTCATATGTCTAAAACACTTTTTAAAGTTAGTTACAATAGCTTTTTAAAATATATATAAATTTTTGATACTTTTTGAACAAGTTGATTTTTTTTAACCATTTAAATCACTTTTTATAAAATTATAAAATATGGCATTTTTTTCTTTAAAATTGTTTTTAACTACTTAAAAACACTTTTTAAGTCTCAAAACGCAATCTTAAACAAGTTCTTAGTCAGTTAAAAAAATTGAAAGTTAGTTTTTTACAAATTATTAAATTTGAGCTTTTATTAAAAAGCTCTTGCACATAACTATATATTTTTAAAAAATTATAGTAACTAACTCTAAAAGCACTTTAGACATATGAATCTCAAACAGTAAATAATTTTTTAATAATAGAGCTTGTTACTCTTAAATACTTTTAGACAGTTAAAAGCATTTAAAAAAAATGGCATGTTTGGTAACTTTATAAAAAATGCTTTAGTCAGTTAAAAAGTTAAAAAAAATTTTTTTTTTAAAAACACCAAATTGAAACTTTTATCAAAAAGCTCATACAAATAATTATATATTTTTAAAAAACTAATATAACTAATTTTAAAAATGTTTTAGACATATGGATTCTAAGAACATGTTTGGAATTACGTTTCGAGACTTAAAAAGTATTTTTAAGTAGTTAAAAATACTTTTAAAGAAAAATGATGTGTTTGATAATTTTATCAAAAGTACTTTAGGCGATTAGAAAAGTTAAAAATCAAAATTTTCAAAAAGCACCAAATTGAAAGTTTTATAAAAATCTCCTACAGATAACTATATATTTTAAAAAATATTATAACTAACTTTAAAAAATGTTTTAGACATATGAATTACAAATAGTAAATAAATTTTTAGTAATAAAATATATTATATTAAGTTTTAAATTGTAAGCCTTAGATATTATTTGAAATTACGTTTCGAGATTTAAAAAGTACTTTTAAAGAAAAAATAACGTGTTTGATAAATTTATAAAAAATGCTTTAGTCGATTAGAAAATTTAAAAATCATCTTTTTCAAAAAGTATCAAATTTGAGCTTTTATCAAAAAGTTTCTGCAGATAATTATATATTTTAAAAAATTATTATAACTAACTTTAAAAAAAGATTTAGATATATGGATATCAAACTGTAAATAACTTTTTAATAGTAAAACTTATTACGTTAAATTTTAAACTATAAATTTTAAATTAAAAGCAATATTCTCTACCGAATTCTAAACATATACTTAAGCTAAAATTAATATTTCTATTCTAATATCAAACATACACTAAAATATTTTTCATAAAATTACTAAATATATATATTTTTTAACTCTCAAAATACAATCTCAAACAAACTCTTAAACTCTAAAAAAAAAAAAAAACTCCACAAATTCACCTGATTTTCTTCCTAATTCTACCGTAATCCAAAACATGGAGTAAAAAATTGTATCACAAATTATTATCGTTGCCAAGTGGCCTTGAACCTTGAGCACATGTTGAACAAATAGGGACCCTTTTTGAACAGTCTTGGATAAGTAGGCCAAGATACAGTCTACTGTCTAGCTACGTTTATACCCATATTTAAATTAAAAAAATTTATACAATACACCACCATTGATATGGTACATTTATTATTCTTTGGATAATTTTTTTATCATTTAATAATAATATATACATATTTTATATAATAATACGAAAATATAATGATAGTATAATGTATATAACATTACTCTATTTAAATAGAATTCATTAATTCGGTTGATGGAAATTCACAATCACAATCTTCTTGGAATCAAAACGTGTTCATTTACTGTCTTCTTCCGTTAATACTATAATTTGGAGCACCATAAGGCATTTATCACGCTGCCAACCAATGCGTCATTACTACTAGTATTTACAATCATTTATAATGCTCCTGTCCTTATATTTTAATAGGATTAATTAACAATATAATTGAAAATTTTTTGAAATCATTATAAAGAATTAAAAAAATCATTAAATAATGAAGAATTTCATATATAACATACCAATATCTCTAAGAATATTTAGCTATTATTTGGATAATGATTTGAAATGAGATAAATTGAGAATAAAATTAAAAGTTGAATAAAATTTTATTAGAATAATTTTTTATATTATTTTTAAAAAATTTTAAAATTTAATTATTATTAATATTTTGTGCTGCACATTTAGGTGCTGGCATTGCATCAAGATTAACATCAAAACACAAGAGAGAACATGTAGATGATTGGCAAAATATCCAATATCAAAAGGAAATCAAATGATTTCTTTCAAGAGTAATATTAGAAATAAATATCAATAATAAATATCGGACAAACATCAATTAATATAGTATGATAAATCAAACGTATTATTTTCATTTCTTTTAATTTTAAATTCATTTCTTCATTTTTTAACTCATAAATATTATATATATTATATATCAAATATTATATATTATCAGTTAAAAATTATTTAAACATTTGTACTGGACGTTTGTTCTTTATATTTTTATTCTTTCAAACCTCTACGGTCCCATCAGCCCAATTTTTTATTAGGTACGACCTGCAATTTCAATAAAAGAAAAGGGAAAGAAGCCAAGGGACTAAAAAAATAAACTAGAAAAAGAGAAAAGATAGCAACATTGGAAAGGACAGCAGCCGAACATCGATGGCCCCCAAATACACTTACCTAGTAACTTAGAGGTAGGTATAAATACACAAGGACAGGACAGTGTTCATGAGACAACAATGTCATTGTATTTGTCTTTGCTGAACAGCTCCATTGTCTTTATATATATATATATATATATATATATATATATATTATATAAAAATAATGTGTAAAACATATTTATCTAATTTAATTTCTAATAAAAATTAAAAAATTATTTATAATTAAATAGATACATGTTTTCATATATTATAAAAAAAGTATTAATAAAAATAATAAGATTGTCTCATAAATAAACATAATCTATAATTTTATCAAATTTGTTTAAGATAATTTTGATTGAAACTTTAATAAAAAATTCGTTCAAAACATTATATTATTTTTAAGAAATAATATAATTTAAAAAAAAAATATTATGTAGTTTATAATTTATATAAAAAAATGTTATATTATAATTTATAATATGAAATTTTAATCTTAAATATGTAAATTTTTTAGATCATATATATTTCAATTAAATATCAAATATATATAATATATTAATTATATTTATTGTCTATTATTATCAATTTAATATAATTATAGTTAATTGTATATACCGTATATTTATCATCTCAAAAAAAAAAATAATAATACATTCATTTTAAAATTATAAAATAATTTTTAAAGAATGAGATTATTAATTATATAATATGAATAAATTTTCATGAATAAAATTAAACTCTCTAACGTATAAATTAACATCTCTAAGTGAGAATTGAATTGTTATATTGTTATTAATGATTTATTTATATATATTTTATACTATTATTATGTCATTCTATACTACTATTATTATTCTATATTTATTTTATATAAAAAAAAAACTTTTAAATGAAAAGTTTATCGTTATAGAAAATTGAAGTGGTGTAATTAAATTTAATGTTAAGAATATTATTTCGATGATTAATAGAATTAATTGATTGTATTTAAAATAATATTTTTTATTAAATGTAGTATTTATTTTAATAAAAATAGATGAAAATTGTTAATTTTAATAGAAAAATAAAATTTTTTATTAAGATAAAATTTTTTGTTAAATAATCACTTTATATATATATAATAATATATAAACAAGCTCCATTGTCACATGCTGGGAAGGTAGTAAATCCCAAATCATGTTGATAAGTGAGAATCCCCTAATCTGCCTTGAACTTTACTCATTGATAAGCTCCATGATGGCATTTGAATTGGAGAACTTTGGCTGCTGCATCTGGCAGGTGCCACCAATTCTATGGTCTAACAAAGCTCCACGCCTCTCGCGATCTGTGTGCCATTTCCAACAAGTTTGTAGCTCAAGTCTTGAGTATCAAGAACAAAAGGCTGTTCATTCAATGTACATTATGCGGGTTTCCTTAAAAAATTACGCCAACAGATGCATAAAACCAAGCACGACAAATTCCACACATATGACGGGAAGTTTATGCCATATTTTAGGCATTAGTAAATAGTAACACATAATTCTTTATTTTTTTCATTTTATGTCTTCTGTCATTTATTTATAATTTTGTTTAAAAATATGTCTCTGTGACTTTGGCATGTGGAGTGTTGTCCTCCACTCAGTAAAGTGTGAGGTTTGTTTTCTGTCTTAAAAAGTGTTTTAAGCTAGAATGCTATCTTTCATAAAAGCAGCCTAGAGAGGATACAACAATGGACAAGATCATGTCAGTCACAAACTGACATTTGTGACTGAGGAGCTTGATAGTACTAGTTAGCTTGTCATTTCTTATATCAGAGTTGTAATTGAATAAATGAATAATATTTTACCATAAAAAAATAGTAACACATGACAGGATTGTCCTCCTTTTGGAATCCAATTACATGATTTATACTTAGGTGCCGTCTAGACGTGAACTTAGTTGTGATTAACTGAGTTCTTTATTAACAGTAATAAATTGAGATTGTAGAGTAATTTTTATAGAATTTATTTAATTTATTGTAGAGTAATTTATTGTAGAGTAATTTATTTGACATATTTATGAAAAGTTGAAAAGAATTATGAATCTCACGTATAAAAAAATATTAAATTAAAAAATGTTGTAAGTCCTACTTGTAAAATGATTTTAAGTTGAGATAAATTTAATAATTTAAAATTTTAATATTTAAATATTAGATTCAATTTAAAATTAGATTAAACTGAACTAAATTAATCTTCAATTAACTCCATGGGAGTATATGATATCATCCATCTTGTGCTCCTCGCAAATATGAACAAGGAGCAAACTTTATCCAGAAAATTTTGAAAAGGGGAAAAAATAAGGACTATCCAAGAAAGAGTATATATAATAGAGGGGATGAGAGTAGGGGAGCTTGATCCCACTTTCGTCAGATCCAGAAAAAGCTCTTGAATATGCATATCTACATTGATTCGTCTTTTCCTCTGTTTATGGGTTGTGCATAGTGCTCCATCCGCAGATGCCACCATGCCACTAGTGATCATAAACCACATCACATCTTCTACTCTGCTTCCACTACTTCAACGTCTCTTCCTCCATTTTCCCTCATACCCTTTTGGTCCTTTGGAGTTTACCTTTTGTCCGTGATGCCCAAGGAGACGATGAGCCATACCCTAAATAGTAATATTACTGTCTTCTAATCTATATCATTCATTTTATGTTTTGATTGGACATTACAATAATACAAATTTTATTTAAAAATATAAACAAAAAATAAAACAAAGAATTTTTAAATCTTCATCTTTTTATATTTTTTAATAATATATATTTTTAATTTTTTAATAAATCATATTGTGACGTGAATAATACTATATATATAGTCATAAAGTACAAAAATACTGTACAATAATTAAAAAAAGACTCCCTTATAAAAAATAATAATAATAATTTTTTTTATATAGAATTAACATTTATTATTTTTTAAAAAGAGACTGCGATACCCTTGTGATACCCTTGTGCAGACTCCATTTCTCTGATTCTCTCTGGCCTAAATTATACCTTATTCCGAAGACGGAGAGCATCTTCCTGGCGAGAGATAGATTTCTACGTAGTGGCTGGCAATTAGTAATTACAATTTACAAAGCGTTTTCTGGAAAACAATTTACTTGAAAAAGGAAGAGGGAGAAGAGAAGAGAATAGTCAACACCCGTCGAAGTTGGAAGGGACCAAAACAAACGTGGCGAAGCATCTAGAAGCACACGTGTGGCGACAGCTTGCAAGTGGTCCAGAGTGACATAGACTCCCACACGGATAACCTCCTCTTTTGGCCCAAAGTCCCAAAGTTACATAATACATACTCATTTGGGACTTGTGAAGACGTTGAGATCACCGATTCACCAGACACCAAATGTTCCTGGCGGCGTGCTTATCTTGTTATTTTTTGCCCACGTGTACCCTACTCAACGGCTACGATTATCATTAAAACAGCACCAAAACAAATAAATCAAAGCCGTTGATTAATCTTGAAATTATGACCCATATATTATCCATCTTTATTAATTTGTTTAGACAATTATGAAAAACTCCAATTATCATTTTAAGTCCCATTATAATATTTGCAACTAAGTTAAAAGTATAAAGCAATAATATAATATCTATTGATTCCACTAAATTCAAAGCTCATAATTTTAAATTAACTAAAAAGAATTAGGAGGAAATTCCTTTTATATAAAATGATATACTAAATATTGTATAGGGCTAAGTAACATTTACATTTATGATGGTTTATCAATGTATTATGCCTCAATCTTTTTCACGTGTTTAAAAATATTTGAATCGCATTAAAAGAAGAAATAAATAAATAAGCAAACGGACGTTATTTTCTTTAGATCAAATTAGTCTAAAACATTAACAGCAATATAATTCGCAATTGATATTAAGATAAAAAAAGCACTCACACACGATCAAATCATTGATGTTTGCAAATTGTCGAATACGATATTTTGAAGTCGAGATTTTACCAGAGAGACTTTGAAAATGAATGTTAATATGTAATTAATTGACTGTTTAGTCACATAATAAATTTTATATAATTTGAATTCTAATAAAGGGAAATTTTTTTCTCAAAAAAGAAAGTACGGTACTTTTTGTGTTAAAATACTTCTCCCAACTACAACAATTATTTGGTCTTCAGTCTTCTGATTGGAGGTAATAAAGTGACAAGAAAAATAACGATAGAAATCAAGGGACGGATAAAGTGGAGAATCCGAGTTTGGTGGGTGGGCCGACAAATATATATATATATATATATATATATATATATATATTATATATAAAAGAGTAGGCTCTATCATCCGCATAGAAGATGTTACTGAAAATTTAGGAAATATTTGTGAAAATCTTTATAAACAAAATGTACAATACTAAAATCTTTTGCAGATGCTGCAAAAGGCCCAAATCCAAAATAACATCTGCAAGCAATCAATAATATTTTTTTATAAAAACAAACGCCAAAGTTTTTTTAAAAAAATACAAAACTTGTCCATCCTAAAATATTTTATAGCATTATTCTATATATAAAAACATCTTATAAACATTATTCTATATATAAACAACATCGAATTTTATAAAAACTTTACAATATGCGTGTTACCCATCCCACACCTCAATTTTTGCTTCCAGCATCACTTAACCTGCCTTATTTATCATTTTTTTTTTTAAGTACATGCTTAGTAATTGACTTGTAAGAAGCAAAAGGTGAAGTGCAAAACCCACCCACCCACCCACAAATAGTAACCCGACGCATTTACAGATGGCCCTCCGCACAGGTCAAACCCCATTTCAAAAGTCAACCCGAGTCCCAGAAGATCTGAGCCGTTCATCACAACAGACCGAATTAATTGGTTATCCACGGTTGAGACTATCCCAAAGCGATGCGCAGTGTCTCCTCGCGAACCCAACCTTTCTCGTCTCCAGATCGTATATCACCTCAAACCCCTGCTGCTGGTAGTTCCCTAGAGTGGCCCCGGGCCCACCACTCAACTCCTCCTCATCTCCACCGTTCATCAACATCAAACACCCCACCTTCCTCTTCTTATCACCGTCCACAAACTCGTAGAAATAATTTCTCCTGGGCAACACCACACTGGATTTATTCCCCACAAAGTGAAGCACCACGGCTGGCACATTCACTACCTTGTCATAGTAATAACATGGCCCGAGACCGGTCTTCTCCTCCACCTCACTCGCCCGCTCGTGAACACGCCCCACTCGCCGCTCGAATTCGGTCACCACCGAGCCGTACAAACTCGCCGGCAACATCGTGAATGTCGTCCCAGAATCCACCACCATCCCGCCGCTCCCTCTCCTGTCGACTCGTTTCAGTATCTCCGGAGCCGGAATAGTCCTCTTCCCGACGGAGATTCCCTCGAGTCCGACGCAGTAGAAGTAGGGGTGTTTCGGGTTCTCGAGCATGGACGTGTACACGAACCCGGCTCCATCGTTGACCAAGTGATCCTTTTCCTGCTCGTCGTAGCGACCGAGGATGAGTGGACTCGGGCGGCGAACTCGGTCTTGGTTAAAGGAATGAGAGACCAGGCAGTAGGAAAACCGGTTGCCGAGCTGCGGGGAGAAGCTGGCGAGCTGGGCAGGTAAAGAAAGCAAGCCACGGCCAAAGCCGGCGACCCCAATGGGCTCGCCAAGGGTTGTATGGGCGCACCCGAAAGTGAAATTTGGAAGGAACAGAGAAGGATGAGCTGAGGTGGGTATGGACAAACTATCTCTGTAAAGCCGAGCGATTAAGCTTCCATCGCCATAGGCATAGTAAAAAGGTGGACAGGAAAAGGAGGAGCAGTCAGAGATTTCAATGGATTCTAAAGGACAGCGGGAAATGGCACAGAGGTCAGAGGAGGAGATGGAGGAGTGGGCAGCTGAGCAAGCAGGTGACTTGCATGAAACAGAGGCGTTTTTGTGGATTTTGGGTAGGGGGGAAGTGGTCGAGGGGTCGTATTTACCTTCGCAGAGAATGCATTCGAAGGGGGAACAGGGGAACCAAACAAGGTCGGAACCTGTATCCATGTAGAGAGAGATGGGTTGGGGAGGGTTGGAACCCACGGTGAAGGAGAGGGCATAATCGCTGCCTGGAGAAAGCGAGAGAGAGACTTGGCGGCGCCGGTGGTGACCGTGGAAACGCGCGGCTGAGCGGGTGGAGGTGGATTTGAGGAGGTGATGGGTACTGTTGAATTGGGTCTTGGACAGGGAGTGGGTTAGAGGTAAAAACACAATACCTGAGAACGAAACAGAGAAGCTTAAAAAACAGAGTATCAAACAGAGGAAAAAAACTGAAGAAGCCATGAATTAAATTCAGAACCAAGAACAGAGAGAGTTTCACTTGAATCAGAAAGTGCGAAAGAGAGAAAAGCGCGAGGATGGATTTTATACAAGGGAGGGGGTGGGAGAGAACGAAGGTTCTGCTTTGTTGCGCATGGCAGGCTTATTTGAGGCCAGTGTTAAGTTGTTAACGTTTAAAAGCACTGAACAGTCATAATTATCTCGATTTTTAAGACTTAATTATAATGTAATATAAAGGATGGATACACTTGTAATTTTGAGGAGTGGAGTTATTTCTGGAGCAGCACATTGTAAATGTGAGGTGTCACCTCAGCAGTTCTTTGGCTAAAGCTTCCGCAGTAACTTAAATCCCACTTTTCTTTATATTTTCAATATAATTTTATTAATTTCTTTTTCAATATTGAGATTTTACTTAAAGTTAAGCCAAGCTTAGGCACTAAGCTATTTGATTTGGATAAACTAAAGTTGGTTCAAATTGCCTCGCTTGGATTTAGAGATGAGATGAGTTGAGATGAGTTTAGTTTATTTTTTAATATTATTATTATTTTGGGATTTGAAAAAGGTATATTGGAAATTGAAAAAGGTGTATTGGAAATTGAAAAAGATGTATCGGAATTTGTGTTTTATATAAAAAATTATAAAAATATAATAATGAAATGAAGATGAATTGAGATGAGTTGAGATGAGCTGAACTTACTTCCGAATACAAACGGGGCTAGTCGGCAGGTAAGTTGGACTAGGAAGTAAATATTGGAGAAGGGTCCTTTTCAAACAAATTGAAAAGAAAGAAAGGCTCCTAAAATCTTTTTAATCATCTCGAATTTGCCATGATTAATTGGTAAAACATTGCATTAAACGTTGGAAAAAAAAAAAACAAATAAGCACAGCTAGGTTCAGCTAATTAGTACAGAGATATGCTGTTAAAAAGGGGCCAGCTTTCAATTTAATCATTCAGAATCCAAGAGCGTTCACCTCTTCAATACGTTGCTTCCAAAACTCCACAACCCTTCAATCAATGCGGTAGCTCTTGGACTATTCCTAGGGAAAAGAAATTGCTGTTTTATTCAATTAGAAATTTTTAAAAAATAAAAAATAAATCTAATTAATTTTAAAAATAACAATAGTACATATAGGTGTGGAGTACATAAACATTGTACAAACATTTTGAAAAAAAAATAAAATTTACTATTAAAAAATTAGTTTTTTTTTAATATATAAGATCTGCATTTACTCAATTTTTTAAAAGTAATAATGCGATGTTGCACATTCTACTATTATAAATATAATTTTTTATTTACATATAAAAGTGACCCCGGCTGGAGAAAAAAATCTGTCTCTTGACCCCATTCATCTCTGTTCTTCATTTTCTTCATTAAAAGTGGCAAAAAGGAAGACTCTTATTTTGTCCAAAAATTGAAAAATGGGTCCCTTCTTGGGTCTAATTTTATTTTTATGGAAGAATTGTTTGGCAATGGCAATAATAAAGAGTGCGTGGACCTCGGTCAAGGAAGAATTGTCCACTGAATCCATCCATCTTCGTATTGCTCTCCTCCCTTCATCTCTTCATGCACATCTATAGAAAATCCAGTCCCATATATATCCGCGTAGAGTACCGAGTACCTTTAAAGTTACTGAAGATACACATAAATGCGTTGGAAAAATATTCTATTGACCCTTCATCAACACCTCCCATGAGAAAATCTCCTCGTAAAGCTACACTCAATCTCAGTGATCTGATAATTACGTGGTGTTAGTGATTGCAATTAAGGTTTTGTTTGGATGTTAAGAGTATTTAAAATAATTTTAGTTTATTTGCAATTAATATTTATAAATAATAATGAGTTAAGTGTTTTAGTGGATTTTGTAATTCTTATTGATATGTTTGAATGTATGAATATGTTGGGATATGTTTAATTTTTTAATGAAGGGTTAAAAAGTAAGAAGCCTCATCAATAATTGGTTTGTTGTAGTGATAAAATAATAATAAAAATCTTATCAATAAACATTATTGAATTAATATGAAAAAAATGAAGTTATCTCATATAAAACAAGTTATGTGTGGTTGAATGGAGAGTATATTCATTCGCACAAAACTATCTCAGATAATTTGTAATCACTTTAGCAGCCAAATTACTAAATTAGCCTACTCATCCCCGATAATTTAGTCAAAAATAGTAAGTATCATATACTCTCTTAAGGGAGAAAAAAGGAATCTAATTTTGAATTGTAGAAAGAGAAATAATATTTATGATTTTAGTTAGATAGATTTCATACACTCTTTAAAAAATAAATCTATAAATAATACAAAAAATTTATTTTTTAAATAATGAGTCCAATATTTTTAAATACTTACACAATATAAAATTATATTTGTCGTTATTCTATCAAAACATGATACTTAGAAAAGACTGAATGTTAAGAGCTTATTTGGAAATAGATCTTATCCAATCGCATTTTCAAACATAATTCAAATATAAAATTTTCAAACTAATTATTATAATTTTTTTCAAATTTTCTAACAAAAAATAAAAAATAATGTAACTTTTTTAATCTTCTAAATAAAAATAGGATTATAAAACTACTAATAATATTTTAATTTTATATATATTTTTATTTAATTTTTTTATTTCTAATTTTTTTAAATTAAAAAAAATATTCAACTCAAATTATCTAGTCTCGTTTATTTTCGTAAATAAAATGAAATAAATTGAGATAAACGTAAAAAATTAAATAAAAAATTATTAAAATTATTTATATTTTAAAATTTAAAAATATTTTATTTTATTTTATTTTATATAAAAAATTATAAAATAATAAATAAAATTTAAAGAATTTTTTAAAAACAAAAGAGATATTAGTATATTGATCATATGCCTTCGAAATGAGCTCTAAATGGGTTGGCATCACGAGCTGGCCTGAAAACTGAAAACCCTTGTAGTTCGAGCCGAAGTGGCGCTTCTTTGTGGACCCCAATTGACGTGAGACCAGGGCCCAGGGATTAGGTTAGGTCCTCTAGGACTCCCCTACTTTATTTTCAGGTTTCGAATTGGATACTTCTTTCCAGTGAGCCCCCACTGCCAACCAATCGGAAAGCTGACCCCGAGCTACCGACAACACCCGGCAATATGTTCGCAAAGTAATAAGATTTTTTTTATAATTAAATGAACTGATATGTCTTATTCTAAATAATTAATTTATAAAATTATATGATAAAAATTAAGAGCAACAATAATTTATATGGACGGTCAGAAGAAAAGTGGAGAGAGGCATTCGACCAAAACAGCTTAAAAATACAGACAACTTGAATTTGTAATAATATACCCAACCCCAAAGTAGTTCGGTCAAACGCCAAATACAGCTGTATGACGTATGTAATAAGAAGTGAAGCTATAAGACCAATATCTGCTTTGAAAAGGACATTCATCGTCTCGACTCTGGACTCTCTAGTCCATGCCTCCTAGTCCTCCTCGATGACGTTATTCCAATCATGGGGCTGCCATCCCTAGCCTACAGTTTTTGGAAGTCCACGTAGTTAATGTCCTGTTCGTTTGTCATTTTCATGCAATTGCAGATGCCAGCTATCCAAGTCTTTCGGTCACCCAACTTTTCACTAAATAAATAAATAAATAAATATTCTCCAAAATAATATATTTGATAATTGATATTATCCCTTTTTTCCAAAAATAAAAACTATAAAAGATCATTTGTCACTAATGGTTTTTTTAGAAATCATGTTACAAACTTACAATAGTATGTAAATCTTACACTTTAAAACAAAAAAAAAAAACAGATGGATCTAAGACTTATATAAAAAAATAATAAATTTCATTTTTTAAAATAAGATGTGCAATGCCTGGATACCTTATAAAGAGTCATTACAAATTTACAAGAATAATAAATATTTATGAATATTTATTTGTAATAAAAATAAATTCATTTTAGTCAAAATAAATAATTATTTTATTAAAAATAAATGATCATAAATAAATATTTTTTTTATAATAAATATATTTAGCATTATTTATTGGTATTGTGTCACCTTCCATCTGTTAGGATTAGTAGTCAGATAAAATAAGGATGTTTTGAACTTTGAAGCATGCATGTTTTGTATGGGCTTCATGCCTTGTAACCTATTAGAGATATCCAAAATACAGCCGGAGAGTGGGTGTGTGATGTGATCAATCGAAGACTAAGTGATTCAATTATGATTGATAAGTTCAATGTTCAATTATAGGTCATGGCTACGTTTAATTGTGTGGACCAAAATTCAAATCCGACTCATCAACTACTCCGTTATCAAACCTTGTCATCTGAAAATTTTGTGAGAGCTTTTTTCGTGTGTATGTGTGTTTTTTTTTTTTTTAAGATGCAAATCTCAATCATTGGATGGCAGGGCGTCAGCACAATACCAGAATCTTTTGTTCTTATTAAATACGTACTAAATGCAATAAAATTGCATGTTGACCTATTACCCATAATACCTATTCGCATGTCTATGTGTGTAAATCTCTACCACTTGAGAGTTATTACACCAATTATATATGTTGATTAGGAAGCATCTTCTATTGAGAAATAATTTTATATTATCTGTAAATAAGGTTATAGACATATATTATTAAAAAATGAGCGATCTTTTTTTATTAAATTAATTTTATGATATGAGTTAAGTCTATAATTTTTTTCATGATATCAAATTTTATTATAGGACGAATGGGAGCCTATACTATTTATTCTCGTAATAAAAATAAAGAAAAATATTGACTGTATATGAGGAAGGGTGTTGAAGAATAATTTCACATTATCTGTAAACAAAATCATAGATATATTATTAAAGAATGAACAATCATATTTTTTTAAAACTAATTTTATGAAGACAAATTAAGTTCATAAATTTCTTTACCTTCCTTATAGTTAATAAAACACTAAAGTTATAACACGTGGCATGAGAGTTGAGTACATGGAACTGAAATTATCTATGAAACTTGTACCAAACATAAGTTATTTTTTAAATCCAAAACAAAAACTATGATCCCTTTGAATAAAAATCTCACTGCCCATGTCGTTAGGTGTGGATTTTGAGCACAGGTTTCATTTTTGGCTTTGCATGGACAAACATCACGTAAACACGCGTGGTCGTACAATCATGAGCATTGAAGTGATCAAGAAGGGGAGGGACTCTGTAAAGACAATGATGACTGGTGGATATTTATAGGGTCCCGCTTAGATTCGGAAGTGGGTTGAGCTCATCTCAACTCACTTCTATTTTATCATTATATTTTTATAATTTTTTATACAAAATATAAATTCTTACACATTTTTTAAATCTCAATACATATTTTTCAAATTTCAACACACATTTTTCAAATTTTAAAATAATAATAATATTAAAAAATAAATCAAACTCATATCAACTCATCTCATCTTTGAATCAAAGTCATATTTTAGATTTTAGTCCAAAAGCGGGGGCATTTTCTACTTTTGGACTTTTGGACTAAAGAGAGCAGAGTGGATTTGCTTTGGTTCTACTTCTCCACCAAGCCGTGACCGTCCATTCCCTCTACTCCTTTTAACATTAGAAAGAGAGTTTTATGGTGACAACAAAGTCAACTGTTTTTTTACCCAAAATTCAACTAAAGATTGTGGCACAAGTTATCGACTCTTATTCGTCCTGTAATAAATACTGACCTTGCATGAACTATGAAGGGAAAGAAAACTATAGTACAAGGTTTGCAAGCTCACTATAATGCTTCTTTAAGCTCCGATTAAATTTAGAGATAATATAAGTTGAGATAAATTTAATTTAATTTTTAATATTATAATTATTTTAAAATTTAAAAAAATTGAATTAGAATTTGAAAAATATATATTATAATTTGAAAAATGTGTATAAAAATTTATATTTTAGATGAGAAATTAAAAAAATATAATGATAAATTAAAAATAAATAAAAATAAATTGAGAAGAATTTATTATCCAAACAAGACCTAGTATACAAAAGAGATGTCAGCAATTTTCTTGTGATGATCTGCAAGAGGCTTGCCCACTTGCATAGCGTCCTCAACTTTTTTACAGTATAAACTCCCCATGAGTCCATTAATATCAATGCTTGTTTAGTTTGTTTTCGTAGGTAAAATAAAATAAGTCAATATATAATTTGAATAAAATATTTTTTGAATATTATTATTTTTTTAAATTAAAAATTAAAAATTATTTATTTTATTTTATATAAGAATTTAAAAAAATTTGAACGATTATATAAAATTTCGGACAGGTTTGGATGACTTAAGATGAACCCACTTCCAAATCTCAACCTGAGATCAACAATTCTTGTACGGATGAAATACCTTTGCATCCAAACACAAATTGCCGCAGTTCACTATTGTTCAAAAACGGTAGACCGCGCCAAAAAATTTAAACCACTGCAGCAACGTCTGAACGCATTTAATGCGTTCCCATTAAAAAAAAATTAAAAATAAAAGTGTGATTCATTTTTAATTTTTAATTTTTATTATAATTATAAATAAATTAAATTAAAAAAATTTTGAAATAAAAAAATTGCAAATTTAAAAAATAATTAAAAATTATTTTTATCAATTTTAATTTAAATAAAATATTTAAAAAATATTGTGCAAAATTATTTTTAAATATGTTAAAAATTATTTCTAATAATAATTCTTTTTATTATAAAATACAAATAAAATCATTATTTCACTATTATTAATAATAAAATTAATCCAAAATCAATACTCAATATATTTTATACATCCAAACAACTTAAAATATTCTCGATAAGACCCACAAAACCTTTTCGCTTTCTATTCAAATTATTTACAAATATTTTCAAAATTTCTCAAAATTTTTTGACATCCAAACATACACGAAATCAGTTAGAAATAAACTATGAAAATAAATGAGTCCTAATATAAAGTCTACTATAACAATAAGCAACTCTAAACAAAGTCTGGTTTGTGAAGGAACTACTTCTCCAAGGTGGACCTACAGCTAAGGTGCCCCAAAATTTTTCAAAAAATTAATTTATTATATAAATATATATGATCTTGTTATATATAATTAAAACCATTGCCTTAAATTATAAAAAGAAATAAAAATTGCCTCTCTAATACTCAAAAAATTATAATTGCTATTTTTTTGAGAAAATAAATTGTCAAAATTTCACTTCAGAAATGATAATATATAAATTTTATTCCATAAAAGATCGTCGTTGAGTTTAATTTAAAGAGAAAATCCTAAATTTATTTTTTTATTTTTATTTTTATTTTTTGTAATGGTCTTTAGCTAGCAAATTACGGAATGTTAAAGGAAATTGTTATAAGATGATTTATATGCATATATTTTTTGCATATAATTTTATGACGTATGATTATTATTATTTTTTTGTTTTTGTTTTTTCCAACTCGAAAAAAAAAGAAAAAAGAAAATAAATGAAGAAATAAAAAGTATAATTATTATTTTTTATATAGTCACATGTAAAAAATATATATTATTTTTATTTACATATATTATATATTTTATCAATCACCTTCCAAACATCAAATTCTAATTATGCTCCTTCCTTCACAAACATCCATCCCATACCTCGGCAGGATTAGGAGAGGGGCACCTCATAGAGCACTCTTATAAGTCAATCGAAAGAATTTTAAAGTTCAGTATTCGGTATAAAATTTTCAAAAGGAATTGTTTCATTGATTTATTCATTGATCAATTATTTTAATTTGATTAATCCTTAATCATGCTGGTATTTATCAGACAAAATAAATGATTAATGTCTAAAATTATAATTACAGCGACCAAGTTGATTTCATACTTTGTTTTTTGGGAGAGAAGATTTCTCAGTGTATCAGCAGATGGAGGAACTCTTAGGAAAACTGCACCTCACGAAATTCAACACAACACAACATTTCAACAAGACAGAAAATTACATCAGAATGTATAATAGGTCGAGGTCTACTCGACAATTTAGAAATATGCACTTTTATTTTCATAATCCAATGTGTGAGGATGAAATCATATACATTCGAAATCTTGTCGGTTGTTGACCATTTTGTGCTCAAGAGGATGAAGATGTTCAAGAGCTCGCACACTTGAAATTTTGTCGGCCTCTTTTTTTTTTTTTCTCTCTTTTTATAGTCTCCTATTTTTTAAATGATAGAAATTATTATTTTGATACCTTATCTATTTTATTTATTTAATAGTTAAAAAATTATTAATGTATTGATATATTTTTTATTATATTTTTAAAAATATTTTAAAATAAAAACAAATAAAGATATGCCCATAATATATTATACAACATAACAAATGTTACAAAATAATATTTTGTTTGTAAATTATCTTACAAAAATATATTTATTTTTTAATATATATATTATATTATTTAAAGTATTGTAAAAAATAATATGTGTTTATCATTTCCTTTCCATTTGTAATTTAATTTTATTTTGGCCGTAAAATTTAGAAACGCCGTCGTTGGCCATTCCTCACGAGTCACAGTGCCACATCATGTCTCTGAAGTGTGAACCCATTTTTCATGGCCACTCTAATTCCCAAAACCCTAATTCCCATTCCCTCCCTTCGACCGCTCACTCGCTTCAAGGCCACGGTCACCCGCACCATGAGCTCCGGGTCGACCCAGCGCGTCTTCCAGCTTAAACTCGATCCGCTCACCGGCAACTCAGAATGGGTTGTCATCGAAGACCAGGACCAAGAAGAACAAGTCTCAGAGATCCCACACAAACCTCTTTTGGGCACCACATCGTATTTAGACATGCTCAATGACTCTCCAAGAAACAGAGCCTTCCGCCAAGCCATAGACAAGACAGTAACCAAGCCTTGTCATGTACTTGACATCGGGTATTTATCTGACAGTTAAACGTGTTCTTTTTCTCATTGGCTCAAATCTCTCTCTGAAGTTTTGTGCTTTTCCGATGACTGTGCAGTGCTGGAACTGGATTGCTATCAATGATGGCTGCACGGGCAATGGGGTCCAGTGACTCAACGACATGCCGTGGAAACGAGGGAATGGTAACGGCATGCGAATCTTACCTGCCAATGGTAAAGTTGATGCGCAAAGTTGCGCGCCTCAATGGGATGGAAAGAAAGATTAAGGTTATCAACAAGCGCTCTGACGAGCTCAAAGTTGGCGTGGATATTCCTTCACGCGCAGATATTCTTGTGGGTATCATTATATTTCTCTTATTTTCTTCGAGCTTGACCTCTTTTAATATTCGCTTAGAAGCTATCTTTGATGTTGAAGAACCAAGCTGCACTGTTATAACTTATAACGGCTCATAAGTGAGTCTAGATTTTGTACTGAAAACTGAACAACCATTGCAGCAAGCGACAGTCGACTGTATAAAGATTGAATTTTTAGATTTCACCAATGTTGCTCTTTTGAGTAGACGCTACATCGGTTGGTTCCTTGTTTCATTGGGTCTGTCGGTCTGCAACTGCAGGTTAGTGAGATACTAGATTCAGAATTACTGGGTGAAGGGCTAATACCAACTCTACAACATGCGCATGACGAGCTCTTGGTGGAAAATCCACAAACAGTGCCCTATCGAGCAATTACCTATGGCCAGGTGTTAGCAAATGCCTTGTACTTTTACATTTATGTTGGTATTTGTGAAGATTGGCTACCAATTACTTTGTGTCTTTCTTCTGATTTTCTACTCTTAACTTATCTCCATGTGCAATAATTGATCTTTTGGTACCTCATATAAACTTTTGGGTTACTAGGGACTTAACATTGTAATTTTGTTCCACTAATTGGTAGCAAAAACTTGTGCTATCTATTAGCTTATATATTTGTTTTTCATTTTCTAGGCTGAAATGGTATTCACTTATAGCTTCAAGGCTAACAATGGTTGATTGCTTTTTCTCCTGTCCTCTCGTAATCTCTCAGTTGGTTGAAAGCACGTTTCTGTGGAAGCTGCATGATTTAGAAAATAATGAAGCAGAAGCATGTGATGGCATTCATCTTCTTCCAAGTGGGTTAGGTAGCATTTTTGGTGTAAAACCACAACAATATGCCATGCATTGTGATGCAATAAAAGACGAAATAAAGCTGGTAATGACATCAATTACTCTTCAAAGCTATCTTGAAAATTGTGATATAATCCCTACTTAAATTAAGATTCATCCAGCTGTCAGAACCCTTCAAAATTTTTGAATTTGATTTTTGGAAACGGCCAGACAGTCACCGAGAATATGAGCTGCACATAAAGGCAACTAATGATGGTAGAGTCAATGCTATAGTTTCATGGTACGCATCTGTGTTGTAATATTAGTTTTCTGGAAATGTAGATTTAACATGGTGGTTCTGAAAACTCTGTCTGTGTGTGTATTCAGGTGGACACTTCAGCTTGATTGTGAAGGAAACTTCTTTTATTCTACTGCCCCCGGATGGTTAAGTTCGCCAATTGATGCAGGTGGGTTATTTACAAAATTGTCTTAGGGGTGGAAGCATTTTCATTCTACTTTCTGTTAATTACTTATGGTGCCTATGAAGTTAGGCTACTTGATAGAAGTGTATGTTAAGAGACCTAGACAATCCTAAAGGATATTTCTGGTCTAAGCTTCAATTGTATGAGATATTGTATTTGATCAAGGAACTTTGCCGTAGATATCCCTTTAGCTTTTCCGTAATCAGTCTTTACCCAACGTTGGTTGCTTCCATGTTTGTCAGGAACTATGTTGATTATAAGCTACATGGCTAGCCTTTTTGTTTAGAAAATGCTTGATAAAGTTACCGATACAAATGAAAGTTTATCATACAAGTTTAATTGTATGGGATTGTTTCATGCCTGATGCTACTTTCAGATTCACCCTTAAGAATTCATTACTACACCTATGGCTTTCATCATGAGTTCCTTAGAAAAACTTTGTTGTTCATGCTGATTTGATGTTTGAAGATGTTGTTTTGATGCACTTATTAAAAAAAAAAAGATGTTTTGATGCTTCACCAGGTTCAAGGCATTGGTGTGATCATTGGAAGCAGTGTGTTTGGTTTGTACCAGGCAAAGGTGTCTCCGTTTTCAAGGATGAAGAGGTTCTTTTGCACGCTATTCATTCTGATACTAGCATCTCGTATAATCTTAAGACCCAAGCCTCTAGAGCTGAGGTTATGCAGAATGGCTTTGACACTAGGGATTTACAACTCACACTATCACCAGAAAGAATAGCGATATATGGAGACAATGAATGGAGGCATTCCATGTTAAAATCGCTAAGAAATGCTGTAAGATCTCTCTCCCTCCATCTCTCACCCCCTCCCCCTCTTCTCACATGCACGCCCATCTGCAGAAACTCCTCATCCTTGTTCTATTTGTGCGCATCTTCATCTTTGATTTTTTTTAAAAAAAATCTGAGGTACTCATTACAGTTACAGGAAAGAGTTAATTCACTCTGCGTTGTTGCGGATGATAGTGTTTTCTTAACTCTTCTCGTTGCACATCTTTCAAGAACATCACATGTAATATCAATGTTTCCCGGACTGCGAGACAAGGGTGCCCAATATTTGCAAGCTGTTGCCAATGCAAATGGTTTTTCAATTGATCATGTAACCGTTCTTGAAAAGAGGAAAACATATTTGACTCTGGATGATACACATCAGAAGAAGGTAATTTCATCCTAATCCATCTCAGATATCTCTTCGACTCATTTTTGAAATATTGCTTCTCTTTCCTTTTCTTTTATTTTTTCCCTCATGTTTAGGTCCTTTGGTATTGAACAAATGGTTTGGGTTGTCAAAGTTATAGTTGCCAAACCTGATGGTCATATGCAGTTCACTACTATTGTTTTACCCATAAGAAAAATGCGCTTCAATATTATTTGTAGCAGTAGAGCTTTGGTTGAGCATGACAATTGTCCACTTTTCTTTATAAAAACTAGTTTTTAAACATTAATTACTACAAGCAAGTGTTAACCTTATTTATATGTACAAGCTAGGATTAACCAATCATAAATTTTTTTTTTCTGAGCTTACTAATTCCATTTGATCGCCAACTATTTATTATGATGTGCTCGGTCTGCAGGTTGATCTTTTAATTGGAGAACCCTTCTATTATGGACTTGATGGCATGCTTCCATGGCAGAACCTGCGGTTTTGGTAAATGGAATTCCTACTTGATCTTGCAGTATTCTATACTCTACTGATCCCTGCTGGCAGTTGGCAGTTAATGTTAGACTCTAGTAAACATAGCCTAGAGTCTATACATGTTGTATGTGTTAAATGAAGGTGGTCCATTGATAGTTTAAATATAGACAAATTTCCTTTTTTTTTTAATTCCCTTTTGTTTTGGTTTGAGTTTAAGGAAGGAAAGGACTGTACTTGACGGTGTCATCTCTGAAGATGCACTCATAATGCCTTGTAAAGGAATACTGAAAGCTTGTGCAATGTCTCTCCCTGTAAGTTAGCGTTTTGCTTGTTTCATCATCTCTTATTTGTTTAAACCTATTAACCGATTATTTTGTGAAGATTAGATGATTGGAAAAATTTTGTTCAGGATCTTTGGAACAGTCGTCGCTGCTTGAGTAAGATTGAAGGTTTTGATCATTCAGTTGTAAATACAACGTTAGGGGCATGTGGTGAATTACCTGCACCACAAGAGGGCCCCTGTTTGCCTTTCTTTGTCTGGCAGTGTGGGGAAATTAAGGTAATCTATATACATGATTTCATATCTTACAAATGTAATATTTTCTTAGGCAGAAGAAAACAAATTTCATTCTGGATGAAAACAATATCATGGAAACTAACGAGGTTGGATAAAAATATTTCAGGAACTCGGACAGAAATTTACAGTCATGGAATTTGATTTTTCAAAACCAATTGCACCCTGTTATGGGAAAGCCCAGGTATTTCAATTGCACCTTGTAAACAATGTGGCATTAGTCATCAACACAGTTGGTTGCGTCATCTGGTGGCTAATATTAGTGACAAGTAGTTCCTGTTCTGCCCGATAAAAACCCTTCCAACTGTTGTATGCTGGTTTATATTCCATAATTTTGCTGCAAAGCATGTGGGATATCTTGCATGTTCTGTATTAAGGCATCATACATTGTGAACCATTGCCTTATTGTTTGAGCATCAATGATGGCTTAATCTGTAGCTGTGAAATACATAATTCATTGGTATATGTCATGTTCAGCCATGTTCACCAAATTTTCATTTCTGTTTTTCGAGCACCAGTTAAAGTCCCATGGCCAGTTGTTACGGGGCTAATCTTTTGCTCATTATATGGCATTGTCGCACCAAAATTGACTGAACTTGCCATCACTTCCCATTAGAAAATTCTTCAAATTTATGAAATTCACTTTGTAGAAATCAAAGTGGTAGTAGCTGTATTGTGTGAATCAATAATAACATGAAGAGCTGTAATTTCAGGTGGATTTTACTGAGTCTGGAATTTGCCATGGCTTTGCACTATGGATTGATTGGGTGATCGATTCAGAGAATTCCATTGTGGTCTCTACAGGGCCAGGTATGGTTTACTTTCATGTCGAAGTGATTAAATGGTAACCTTGTAGTTTCCATTTCCCACTTCATCTTGGTGTTCAACCTTTAATAAGTAGCACCTCCTGCTTGTATTTCTTATGTCACATGTTGATACAGATAAGAGATATTGGAAACAAGGAGTAAAGCTTTTAGCGCATCCTGTTGCGGTTGGAATCAATGAATCAAGAAATCTTGGTGAACATGCTTCCATGGTATTTGAGGCATCTTTCGACCCATCAAATGGTGAACTAACCATCAGACATGACTTCCTATGATATATTCGATTAGCATTTTGGCTTTTAGATAATAGGCATGTCTTAAAAATGATATCTAACCAATATATCAATGGAAAAGTCCTCAATTGTAATGTATGTATTTTAGAGTGTTCATGGAATTCGTGCAATAAGACAAGGTTTGTTGTTTTTAAGCGTATCCCTCTATATTAGATATAGGAGCATATCTTGTAAATAATCTGGGTTCATTAGATGGAGCCTAAGCATCTATAGATCTGGTGAGAAGATCGAAAAGAGGAAGAGGTAAAGATTGAGCTTATTTTGATTCGGGAGGAATGGAAATTATACCAACTCACATTCCATATTAATCAAGGTGGTTTGGATATTGAGTTGAGATGAGATGAAATTAAGAGTTGAATAAAATATTATTTTTTTAATTTGAAAAAAAAAATTGAGGAGTTTATTTTTTAATTTGAAAAAAAATTTAAGAGTTGATTAAATTTAAGAAAAATGTTACACTTATCACTCAATTTGACCCTCCCACTCATTCTTACTATTCAATGTCACTGCTTTATTTTTTATTTTATTTTTTTACTTAATAATTAGTATTTTTAAATAACATTATGATTTTTTTCTTTTTCTTTTTTTAATATTTAAAAATTGTTTAAAAAATTCATATAAAAAAGTAAAGAAAAAAATATATATTTTGCATTAGCAAAAGCTCTCGATGGTGAGAGTAAAATGTTTTAAATTATAATGAAATGAGATGAAATAAAATGAATTGAAATCATAATGCAAATGAGAAAGTCTTCAAATATCATTGCACCACTGCTGAGTAACTTTACTCCCCGGGCATTTATCATCCTCAGACCTCAAGAAATCAGAGGTCGTTGGGAACTATTTCTATGGACCCATTGCTTTATTTTTAGCTTATCAACTGCTATTAGAGTGACCGAAATAATTCTCCGGCCACCATAAAGGCCTTAATCACGTTTGGTGAGCCTTCTCTCTAGCGTGATTAAGGCCTTTTTCTTTTGGGTGAAGAGAATGACTAAGGTGTTTGAGTAACAATATATTCTTATAAATTTCCAAAACTAATTATAATTTTATTCTTAAACATTACTTAAACACAAAATACTTTCCAATTTCAAGTCTACAACTTTTTCATCTAATCATTATTTAAACATAAAATCCAATATACATTTTCCAAACAAAACACGTTATTATTCAGCGCCCTTATTAGATAAAATTACAACAAAATCACTGTGATGGAAAAAAAGGTCACAATCTAGTTGGGGAACCTCAGGCATTAGAAGCAAGCAAAATTGCGAGAGGTAACCAAGGCCTTGAGTATAACAGATAATTTAGATCCTGTGCGCTTCCTGTGGTATTAGCAACTCCTCATAGTCACCCACGACCGCCTGATTCACAAATTAGAAGTTAGCCGATACAGAACTTATTCTTCATCCACATCTTAGTTGCAATAAAAGAGAAAAGGTACCTCATATCTCTCCCCTCTGTAAGTATACTCCAGATGTAGCTTTTTAAGTTCTCCAGGACATGGATCACAAAAGCCCATGATGCCCGACTTCTTCACACCTTCATGAAGCTTCACCAACAGACGTAACGACAAATCAAGAGATACAAAAACTGTGAATCTCTAGAGTACACAGGTTAAAATGGACTTCCATGCTGTATTGCTAGGCCATCAAAATTTGGTTTAGACTACGGATTGAGTTTCCCTATAATTTGGAGAGATAGAATTAGCATGTGGATCCCAACTGCATCAAATGCTACCTATGGGAATTGTGATACCCAGCGTTAAATGCAGTAAAGTCAACATGCTATGTCTATCTCTTTTCGAATTGTAGGAGGTGTTTGGGTCTATAAATTATAGGGAATCCTGATCAAGTCTACAAAATGGGGTATGGTTCCTATCTGTATGGAGAGAGAGAAATGCAAGGAATTTCGAAAATTGTGAGAGAACTTTGGAGAAACTAAAATTTTCTTCTATAGGACTTTGATTTCTTGGGCGGGATCCATTGCTTGTAACGAACTTAGTGTCCATGAAATTTCTTTCTTCTTTGTAACACTAGTTAAGTTTTCTCAAATATACTTTCGGTATACTTAGACTTAGCCTTTTTTCTATTAATGAAAATCCTTTTGATTATCTATAAAAAAAAAAAATAGTCTATAAAATTTTTTTAGGGGAAGATAAAGTTTCCCCCTCGATATATGGTGTTTTGTACTTTGCACCCTCGACCATCAAAACTAACACATTGAGCCCTCTAACTTCCATAAATTGAGATTTTGTACCAATTTTCACGTCATTGCCTATATCCATATGAACGGTTACACATTATAACTTTTTGCTAGCTTGAGAGTGCAATGTGTCAATTTTGGTAGTTCAAGTGCAAAGTGTAAAATACCTCAATTCAAGGATAAAGATTGTACTTTTTTTTTTTGGATAGGTAATCAAAATGATTTCATTAATAGAAAAGGCTAAACCCAAGTATACCAGAAGTATACTTGAGAAAACTTAACTAGTGTTACAGAGAAAAATAAGTTCATGGATACTAAATCCGTTACAAGCAATAGATCCTGCCCAAGAAAGCATTGTCCTATAGAAGAAAAGTTTTAGTTCCTCCAAAATTCTCTCACAATCTTCGAAGTTCCTTGCATTTTTTTCTCTCCATATGTACCAACACATACAAATAGGAACCATACGTCATATAGTCGCCACCTGTGGGTTATCTCAGATACCTCTTCAACTAGCTAGAAAATCCATCAAGTGAAGAGGCATGACCCAAGATAAGCCTAGTCTTGTGAAAACTCATTCCACAACTTCTTGGCCACCTCGTAGTGAAGTAAATGATCTACTGATTTCCCATATTTTTTGCACATGCAACACCAATCCAACACAACCATACGACGTTTTCTCATGTTGTCTATGGTAAGGATCTTGTTTAAAGTTGCTGTCCACACAAGAAAAGCCGCTCTCGATGGCACTTTCGTCTACCAAATACTCTTCCATGGGAATCTAGGAAAGCCGAGAGAAGAAAGGACTTGGTAGTAAAAACTAACTGAGAATTTACCTTTCTTAGAGTATCTCCAATGCAACTTATCCCCCATGCCTCCAGGGATCGTGAATGAGTATAATGATGTAAAAAAGTCCAAAAAAAACTCCATCTCCCAATCTTGGGCATCCCTCACAAACTCAATATTCCATTGTGGGGTGCCATTTGTAAAGACCACAAGATCTGCAATGGATGCATCCTTATCTCTTACGAGATCAAATATACTAGGAAAGGAGACTTTGAGGCTGGTTGTGCCTCCACACCAAATGTCATGCCAAAATCTAACCTGAAAACCATCTCCTACCACTGCATATTCTTGGTCCCTGAAAGACTCCCATTACTTCCTTATGAAATTCCATAAACCCACTCCATATATGCCTTGGACCTCATTAGAACACCAACCACCCCAGACACTATATTTTGAGTCTATTACCGACTTCCAAAGCGCTTCCCCTTCATTTTGGTATCTTCACAACTATTTATCCAGGAGAGCTTAGTTGAATATCACCAAGCGACGAATCCCAACCCTCCCCCGAATATTGGGGTACACACTGTTGGCCAAATAACCAAATGAAATTTGAATTCCTCCCCCATTCCACTCTACAAAAAGTCTCTTTGTAGCTTCTCAATGCGATTGACTACTTTTGTGGGAAGCGGGAATAGAGACAAATAGTATGTAGGAAGGTTTGAGAGGGTGCTTTTAATCAGAGTCAACTTCCCCCCTTTGGATAAATATAATCTCTTCCAAGTAGCCAATCTATGCTCAACCTTTTAGATCACCCCATTCCAAATCCTTTTGGATTTAAATGAGGCTCCCAATGGTAGACCGAGGTAGGTGATGGGTAAAGAGGATACCTAACAATCCAATAAAGTAGCCAATAACTCTGCATCTTGAACAACCCCTATTGGCACTAATGTAGACTTCGAGAGATTGACTCTCAACCCTGATGCGGCTTCAAAATAAAGTAGGAGCCCCCTCAAGGCTTGAATATGTTCGGGTTGTGCGCCACAAAAAATGACCATGTCGTCAACAAATAAAAGGTGAGAGATGGAAAGAATTCCATTTCCAACCGGAAAACCATGAACCGCTTCCACCAATCTCTCGATCATCTTACTTAGGACTTCCATGACGAATAAGAAGAGAAGCGGAGATAGGGGGTCTCTATGTCTCAACCCACGAGAGGAATTAAAGAAACCCACTGGCGAACCATTTACCAAGATAGAGTATCAAACTGAAGAGATACAAAATTCTACCCATTTCTGCCATTTGTCCCCAAAACCACATCTTGAAAGAAGATCTAACAAGAATCGCCAATTGACATGATCATAAGCTTTTTCCATGTTCAATTTGCAAATCAAACCAAGTTCCCGAGATTTGAGACGACCATCTACAATTTCATTGGCAATGAGGACCGAATCCAGGATTTGTCTACCTTTAACAAAGGTATTTTGGGGCTTTGAAATTAGCTATTCCACCACATACTCAATTTGTTTGTGAGCACTTTAGATAGGATCTTATACACACCATTCACAAGGCTAATGGGGCGATAGTCTCTAGCCTCCAGAGATCCCATCTTTTTAGGGTTGAGGGCTAAGAAAGTAGAATTAATACTCTTTTCAAACCTAGAGTTGGCATGAAAGTCATGAAAGACTTGCATGAGGTCATCCTTGATTACCTCCCAACAGGTTTGAAAGAAACCCATGGAAAAACCGTCTGGCCCAGGAGCCTTGTCACTAGTTATACCTCTGATGACTTTGCACACCTCCTCTTCCGTGAATGGCCTTTCTAACCAGTCTGCAGTCGAGAATCTAAAACTGAGAAAGATAAGCCATCCACCTTTGGTCGCCAACTATGCTCTTCAGATAAGAGTCGTTGATAATATTGTTCCAGATGGTTCTTGATAACTAACCGATCCGTTGAAGCTACCCCATCTACCATCAGTGTGTCTAAGGTATTGTACCTCTTATGAGAATTGGCCACCCTATTAAAGAATTTTGTGCACTTATCCCCCCCTCTTTGAGCCAGAGCACCCTTGATTTCTGACGCCATGAGATCTCCTCCAACAGAGTAACTCTTTCAAGTTCGGTAACAACTTCATACTTGTGAGTAGACTTTATTTCAGAAAGGGTTCTAGCTTATCTTCTCCCTCTAATGCCTTGAGCTCCTCTATAAGAGAGCTTCTCTGTTGGTACACATCACCAAAGACTTGTTCGTTCCATTGCTTCAGATCTTGCTTTAAAACTTTCAATTTCTTTGCATAATGTAACTAGGATGTCCTTCAAAATTGTAGGAAGTCCACCATGCTTTAACTCTGTCAACAAAACCATCAGATTTAAGCCATATATTTTCAAATTTAAAATACCTTCTACCACCATGAACCCCTCCATAGTCTAGGATGATAGGAAAGTGGTCTGAACATAAACGAAGTAGTCTTCTTTGCACCACATCCGAAAATAAGACTCCCACTCAGGGGATAGCAAAAATCTGTCAATCCTCGACCAAGATGGGCATTCACGGTTGTTAGACCACGAGAAAATACCTCCCGATAAAGGAATGTCCATAAGTTCCTATTCTGCAATGAAATCAGAAAACTCCCTCATAGGCGGAGAAATGTGAGACACCCGACTTTTCACTTGGGAAGCAAACTATATTAAAGTCACCCCCGATACAGTTTGGTAACTCCCAACAGATTAAAAAAACCAGCCAACTCATCCCACAATAGCCTTCTCTCAGAGTCCAAGTTTGGCCCATAGACACCAGCAAAGGCCCACTTGTAACCGTCTTCCAGATTCACAAAAGAACAAGCAACGGTAAAATTTCTCACGCAATCCTCCACCCTCTCAACCACCCTAGTATCAAACATTATTAAGACACCCCCGGATGCACCTCTTGCAGGGAGGTAGGACCACCCAACATGTTGTCCTCTCCATAGGCTACGAACTAGATGACTAGTGATGCTTTCTATTGTCCTTTCCAGCTTAGTTTCCTGTAAATAAATAATATTTCCCTTCTATTATCTAAGTAAATTTCGAAACTTGGAGTCACTCATTGTTGTCATGCAGCCCCTTACGTTCCATGATATTATTTTTGGTTTCATGGAAAAACCGTCTTGCCCCTCCCTTTAATACACTCCCGAGTAGAGTTATTTTCTCCTCCCTCATCATTCATGTCCCAAGTAAGTCTCTTGAGTTCGCGATCCTTCTTCTTTGCCGAAAGAGTGGACTGTTCAGCAGTGGATTGTGTGTGCCCAGCCTCTGCGGCTGTAAGAAGTGCCAAAAATTCCGCTTCAAAACCCATGTAAGAAATACCTACAATATTTTCTATATTTCATGCCGTCTGGATAACCCAATTTGACTCCTTGAGAGAGTTAAGAAGGGTTGGGTTAAACTCGCCTTCCTTGTCGAGTTCAAATACTACCAACGCATCTTTTCCACCATCATTGAGACAGGGAGAAAAAGACCGCGAAGCTGACAATGGGAACCAGACTCAAGTATCCTAGGCCGATCCATATCAAAGCCGGCACTCAGTTTCGAACTATGTCCCAATCCTAGGAGCAACGGCTACCCATTCTAACACCCAAAAACCGCCAGCGACGGTGAGGGCCCAGACACCTCCAGTGGCTCGGTTTGTTGAAGACTCGAAAACCCAACCTTGGGACCACCATCGACGCAGTCTGTTGCCCAAAGACCGCCGGCGACGATGAGGGAGTAGGAAGAAGGCCAAAAAACACCGGCGATGCAGACTGTTTAACTCCCAAACCAACGGGACCTTCCAACATCGACGGAGATGAGAAATCCAACTTCGGACCTTCGACTAGAGAACAGACGAAGTTGCCGGAGGGAGTGATATGCGCCAGAAGGTTGGCTTCTTCCATCCAATGTACTGGAGCTGCGACAACGGGCCTTAACACCATGGGCTTCTTCAACAGCCCAGAAAATGACCCTACTTTGAATTTAGACCCCTGAAAAGGCTCCCATCGTGCAGATGAAGTTCGGCCCAGACCAGCTAGCCCATTGACCGACTTGGAAGCCCGACGAGATTTATGTAGGCCCTGGCCCAAGCCCATTTCCCCCTTTCCTTCCTTCTTACTAGCCCATTCCAAAAATTCCTTCCTCAAAAATACCAATTCCTCCTTCACACCCATCACTTCGTTCTTCAAACTAGTTAAGGCCTTCTGTACTTCACTTTCGTTTGGCAGTCTCCAAGTTTCCTTTTCCGTGTTTAAAGCATGATGTCGTCCCTTGATGTTGAGCAATTCAGACTGTTGACATGCTCCTGCCGAAAGCATCACTGACTTCTCAGGATTGTGACCTGTTCGAGAAGACTCCAACACTTTCCGGTATGTTCTAGACCCAGCAACGACGACGGGGTTCTGTGTTGCACTGGCGACTTCTAGCAATGCTGATGACAGTTTCTCCCATGCCTTGCCGTTGTTGCTGTCACCTAGAATGAGTAGAGATTTTCGGCAACCATCCCCACAATACTCCACCACCATCATATAAGGGCCGCAAGAGTTAAAGCATCGTTGGAATGTGAATCCTCTGTTCCCATCGCGATGGGCAGAATAATAACCCTTGCCCCCTACCTTATTGCCAACATCCAATGCTCTTGACAACCATCTAGTTATAACTAAGCTCAGGCGAAGACTTTGGATAATCTTCCACCCTTTTTCAGTAACAACTACTTCCAGTCCATCCATCTTAATCTCAAAAACCTTAGCTTCAAAAACCACACGCCTCATTGGAATTGGCCACGCTAAATGATCTAACAAACTGGTTTAAACAGGGGCTGTTACAGTCCCATAGCCATCGTCGAATACGATGAATCAATGGGGAAAAGTAACATGAACAGAGGAAAGATTGTACTTTCCCAAGCTTTTAAGTTAGTTACTCTTCAAGAACAAGATTTAATATTCAAGGTTAGAAATTAGAGGGTTTTTTTACAAGATGAATTTTATTAATAATCAAGAAAAAGCATAGACATTATCACAGTACACAGGAAGTATACTTTTGAGTACGCCTAATGAGAGAGGGAGAAGGGGTCAACAAATTCCTAGGTACTAGTAACTAATAGTTACCTAGTAATTTTTATCAATATTACTACCTTATTTTAGCTTACTAATAGTTACAATAGTTACATAATTATTTTTTTTAGCCCAATTCAGAAACATAAATATATTTACTGTAGTTATGCAAGGCAATTATATGATTTAATTGCTGAGATGATGGTGACCTGAGGTAATTTATGGGGATTACAGCAAAACGCTTATTTGGCTTGTTAGTCACGTGGACAGTCCCAAGTTACTCCGAATATAGGTCGTGCACTAACTTTTTGAAGTATTTCTAACAGGACCAATTAATCTGTGAATTGAATTACAAATCAGAAGAAACAAATACCTTGAGTTGTCCAGAATCATTAACCAGGAAATTTAGAGCTAGTGTGACATCTAGGACTTGTGATGTCAATTCATCATGCGTTTCGCTTGACTCATCTTTTCTACCCAAAGCAGTAAGGTTTCCATATGTTGCTCGAGTAATAACCAATCCATTAGTTTCAAGTTGCCTATTTCTTTTCCTATTGGCCACATTTTGTAGTAATTGCTGAGCTTTCTCTGCTGCTGCCCTTGCCTCTAGAACCTACACAAAACAGGGATTAAAATACAAGTGTACTCCATCAACATTTTTGAACAAGGGTGAAGAGAAAAAGAAGGGAAATACACCCTCTATAATCAAATGTGAAAACATGTGAAAAAACATTACACAAACTCAAAAAGCTTAACATTTGCAGACATTCAACATTTGCAGACATTCAAAAACCTACTTAATTAAGAACAAAGAACGCTTTCATTCAAAAATCCTTTCTATTATTATTATGCCCTTCATAAGCCTTGTTAACCAAGTGCTATGGAGATTTTCCACATTACACCCAGCGCCAAAACAGCACCATTATAACTAGACAGATGTGATGATGCATAGAAGGACTTATGCATCAATTATATCTGTGCAACACTAATATTTATTTTGTACATTCTGTATTTTTCGACGATCCACCATGTATTCCATAATTACACGACAGAATGGTCCTTCAACATCTATCCATGATCCTATATTACTAGCATCTTATAAACTTCAAAAGGGAGAGAGGAATTTCCTTGTGTCTATGGCTTGGCATATCTTTGACCACGTGAAAGGGAGGGAATTAACTTTTTTTTTTTTATAGCTTTGGCACGTAGGGTGACAAGAAATGGTACAAGGGGCCAAGGTAATGCAGCTACCAATTCCCTGTAGAGTCTAGTTCTTTCAGGAAAAAGGTTCCAGTTCAATCATTAAGAATGCATGTGGTTAGGAGAGTTGTTTCTGAGGAGGTAGAAGCAATGATTTGGTAGTTGACTCAACTTTAGCACCATGTGTATACATGTATAAATAAAATTTGTATTTTCACGAGAACTTTCACAAGGAAACTAATAGAAAAGAGTTGATTCTAGATACACAATAATAGAGTGGCCACAAGTTCATAAACCACGACTAAACTAGGGACACAAGTGATCCATACCTTTGAAGAAGTTTTTTCCATATTCTCTAAAGCCTTCTGTTTCTCTCTTCTACGGTAATATGGTTTAATAATGAGTTTCTGCAAGCATGCAAAAGAGACAGAATAAACACAAAAATACAAAGATGTAGTTAGTTAATCAATTTATTCATGTAAAGCTTCCATCTTCCCACCCATTCACAAATTTGAGGTATGATTACTCACAACAAATAAAATAAGTTGTAACTAGTGACCATCACTAACCTTTCACAAAATCATGTAAACCATATTAATAGAAAACCAAATGCTGTAAATTTTGAATATAGAAAACTGCTTGTATAGCAGAGTAGCTAGCAAGATTTTGTTTTCAAAAATAAAAAAGTTCAGCCACAATATGCACGTAAAAAAGTTCACTTAAGAAAAAAAAATGACAAAGCAAACTAATGCCTACAGGACATGGATCAGAAACAATTTTTTTTTTAAGTAAAAAAGGGGGGGTGCAACACACATGGATCAGAAACATATAATAATTCAACATAAATAAAAGGTTTTCCAGTCAGCTAAATATAGATTTGATATATCACATTGCATATCTAGAATTCTAGCGCAAACATATTTGTATTTAATAGTATATGTTCCATAACAACATGACCCTCAACACAAGTGGCCCCCCTTTCTCCTCCCCTTCTCCCCTCAAAGCCACTCACTTATCCATTAAAAAAAAAACCTATAACATACACCAGACAATCAAAGGAAACTCAACAATGTAAGCCACAAGTCCTTTCAACTAGATGAGGAATCCAGGACTTACAAACTATCATTTCTTTATCATGAAATACCTACACACAGTGGTAAAATCACTCTTCTTCTTTTTTATATAAAATTTTTCTCAATTGTATGTTCAGGGACTGAGCATATTCAATTTCTGAACTAACGCTTTCTGTTAAAACTTATAATTTTCAAAACTGGGCCCAGTTTTATAGAGTGTAAATTAACTTTCACACATTTCCTGAAACATAATTAAGAAGCCGATCCTTTTGGTCAGACTCCTATTAATAGTTCTAACTTATTTGACATGAAGATAAAGAAAAACAATAGAGTTTGCAAAATGCAATAACCTTGAGCAAAAAGTAAACAGATGTCGGAAGTATAAATGCTCCAGTTGCAAACATTGGATTCAAATGTGTCGAGATCAAAATCTGCAAGATATAGCCCATCAACCAAAGATTAGAACCCAAGAGGTTTTAACAGAATTAGAATCCAGTACAGTTCAAAAATTCATATGAGCAAAAAGGAACAAATATCTTTTTAATCGGCAAACTATAAAACACATGGCATCATGTATTAAACCTTGAGTCACTAACAAAAAAGAAGAAATATGTATTCAATCAGAAGGGAAATAAGTGAGGGTGAAGATATGCTCAACGGGAATAATTAGCTTTTGGCCACTACGATGCAATTCAAATCTCCAAAATATGCCCTGCAAGCATAGGAAAAAAGAGCATTAAGCTGACAAACATACTTCACTTACAAATAGCACGTACCCCACCAACAGCAGTCAAATAAAATGGCCTAGAGCATCAAGATTTCTGTTCTTTTCTTTTGTGTGATGAATAAATAATACTATTTATACAATATTTCTTTACAAGTTTCTATCCATATAAGTTTTTTTTTTTTTTTCTTTTTATAATTAATATGAGAATTTTATTATCAAGTAAATAGGCATAGTCCAAATACACAATAAGTATACCAAAGAAAACACCTATATACAAGCTAGAAAACACCTAAATACCATCCATGCAATATTGAACCTACTATCTAATCCTCGAACCTTCTTATGAGGAAAGTAGTAGTCATTTGGTCTGAAGACCATTGGCCCAAAACATCATGGTTTACAAAAAAAGTCCCCAATTTTTTTTTGATAAGTAAACAAGTATTATTAATCAAAGAATGGGCATAAATGCCAATTACAAAGTACAAATGTCCTATCTAGGTAGGGACATTAGAAGCAAGAAAATCATGTAAGTCCATGCCATTAAAGTCCATGACAATAGCCCACGTACATAGGTTCTAAACAAAAAAAACTTTTAGCTCCTCTAACGATCTTTCTTTGTCTTCAAACAAAGTCCCCAAATTTAGTAGGTAATTTCAACGGACAGTTGGTTCTCCGTGATCAAACTCCTTAGTCAGCCTCACTTAAACTTAATTATTCAAGAAAAACAATATTCAATAAAGCCCCAAAAATGGAAAGGTGAACCAAGACACCACCAACGTTTTGAATCCAAGCTTATGGCCTAGGATATTATATTCTTTGTACAAATACAAATAAGCATCCACTTGAGAAAAATTATGATGGGCCAATATTTTATGTTACTTGCATGATATTTCTGGAAATTATTCTATACATCCAAGCAACCACATGCATAGTTCTCATGGCTTCCTTAAAGCCACACATTTTTACAACATAAAAGCAAAAAAAAAATATATATATATATATATAGGTACCAATGAATAATCACTCAATCCATGTTCTGCCTAGATAGCTGCATTTACCTGAATTCCTATTGTATACAACATGCGGACGGTGCTGAAATTAGATAATTTCCTTCCACCACCAACTTCAACCTCAAGAGTCGAGCTACAACAAGTGTCTCTAGTCACTAGCTTATTACATCAAGGCATAAATGAAGCCATTTGCTAACACCTTCTCTATTACTGAAATATACTGTGAACTATAGACAGGTATATACAAAAAGTTCCTAGAAAATTATAAAACTTAAGGAAAGGCAAATCAGTGTCAGAAAATATTTAGCGTGTCAACAAATAACTACAATTAATGGCTGTCATAAAAGCATTTGAATTGCATGGTAAACCCCAAAAGAATATTTACTAGACAGTATATTCTGCTTAAAATTGTCGGCTTCACAGGAGCTCACACTAAATTGAGCCTGCATATATGTATATATATATATTTATAGGTAAAGTGGAAAAAATAAATAAATAAATACTTATAAAAAAATAAAAAAATAATGAAATACAAAAGAAATTTGAGAAGAGATTTCTTTATCAATAAAACAGCAAGCACTACTTTAACATTATCAGTAACA